>CM034350.1:121354153-121386221 GCA_019925275.1 Mytilus edulis | reverse complement strand
AATTTGAGGAAAACCCAATTTTGGATATGGGAAAAAAGGGAGGGGTTCAATGAGGCCTTCTTTTCAGTTTACCTAAAATTTCAAATTAGGATTTATTGACCAATATCACAAGGAATCACAGCTTTACATTGACAATGGGGGAACTAAGTCTTTTTGTTGAAAATTTACTTTCCTGCGTTCAAGGGTTGATGTCAAAAAAAGTAAAATCAAAAAAATACTGAATTTAGGGGGAAAGATAAATTTGGGGAAAGTCCATAATAAACATGGAAAAATCAAATAACAAAACGCTCAAAAACGAAACAGTACTTTTTTTTAATTTGGGAGGGGAACTATCAATAAAAGTTGGTAAATTTTGCATTGCTTATTAAAAAAGGAAACATAGAGTGCATACGTCGAAAAACAAGATCTTTGGACACAATGTTTGTAATTACATTTTACATTTTTTGTTTGATTAATCAGTTTCTCGACACCTGCGTTTCTATGTTTCCTGGTCCTAAATTTGGTTAAAAATCCTGTAATTTTATTAAAATGACCTATTTTGGATGTGGGAAATCAACGCTTTCGAATAAAATTTTGGACACAAATGTAGTTCTAATTTACTTTCTCGCATTTTTTCTTTTTTGCACCTTAAAACATATTATTTTCTTGTTTTCATTAAAATTCTAATTGGGGCCAAATATGGTCCTTACCGAACATACCCCTTTAGGCACTTATGGACATAGACTGGAGGCCGGCCTTTTATTTGACAATTTTGTATAATCAGAAGGCATACTTAAAATTTACGAAGGGAACCAAAACATATTACAGACCCATCAGAGAGCTGAATCAAAGTCCTTTAACTTTCCCTGGAAAAAAACCCCCTAAAAGAATGAAATTCAAAACAGTGGGGCTGTGGCCATTGATTGACACATTAAATTCATCCACTGACTGGGAAAAAATTTACGTGAACGTGTGTCTGTAACGACCACTGTTCACGGCCCACCAAAAGGGACATTTAAATTGTGGGGTCACCAAAAGGGTTTTTTAACGCCTTTGATTATAAAATAATTCAAAAAATTACTCAGGAATTAAAACCCTTTTTGTTTCGAAATTTATCTTGTTTTTAATCAAAACCAATTCCCCTTTTTTTAATTCTGAAAATTTAATTTTTTTGAATTACTTTAATTTAAAGGGGTTGAGGATTTGGTGACCCCATAGTTTAAGTGTCCCCTTTTAAAAAATAATAGTGAAACAGTGGGCGTTAAAATACAGGGGTTCACCCAAATTGTTCCCCGTCAGTGGATGGGAAATTTTAAATTTTTAAGCAATGGCCACAGCCCCACTGTTTTTAATTTCATTCTATATATATTGTTTTCCCCAAAAAAAACCCTTCAGAATTTTACTGTTTAAAATCAAATTTTTACGTAACATTTAGGTTTAGAGTGCAGAATTTTTAAATTCATCCCTATATTGAACCAATTTGTGAAAAGTAATAAATATTTAGAAAAATTTAAAATTTTTTCATTCAAAAATAGATATAATTCGGTTTAAATAAAAAAAACCCGTTAGTGATCAGATAGTAACTAACATAAACAAATTATTTAAATGGCCAAGTAAAACAGGTGAGACGTGTATTAGATGTTCATTAAGGTAAAACGACAATAAAATATATTTTTTTTTTAAAAACACGACCATGTGGTGTAGCTAAACCACCAGTTGTAGATATTAAAGTATATGTATTGACACGAAATATATAAACAAAAAACAAAAACCCCAGTTATAACAAAATGTAAATATAACTGAAATACACATTTTTTTTAATTTAAATAAATACATTATAACGGTTGGATAAAACAGAAGGAGTCCCTTACACAAAGGCAAGTTCATAAATCGATAAACCTAAACAAATGGCTTTTAATCAATTCAATTTAAAAAGGAAACTGCATGTGTTGCATTGATGATTTTGTTGATAAATTAAATTTAAATGGACGATTTAACTTGTGGATTTTAATCTTTGTATTTAGGATAGACGTCGGTTTATTATTAATTATTCAAGCAGGAAGTTTTGAAGAAAAGAATTGGAGATGGAATAGTTGGAAGTGTTTAATTCGTTGATTTGTTTTTAATTTCCGTTTAACATTCATGTCACTAAACTGTTATGAGTTTTTCTCTTTTTACTATTGTACACGGCGTATTCTCTCTTACTAGTCAATAGTATTACCTCAGAGAAAGGAACATATTCAGATAAATTTTGTTTTAGAACAACACGAAAAGAGGATCCTAAGGAATGGTTTTGTAAGGAGTATCCAGAATTTAAATGTGAAAGCTTAAGAAAAGTAAGTAATACACAGGCTATGTACAGTTTCATGTGATGTAAGACTGTATTCTATTTATGGCATCATTTTATTAGAAAATGACTGGGCTGTCCTAGTCCAGTAGCGCATTTTTGATTTTTAATCATTAACAATCAAAAAAATTTGAACAGCCCCATGCATGACTGAATATAAAAATGTGGTTAGCTAATCTTCTGTCAACAGACAGTAAACATCCTACTGAAAAGATTTTTTTTTAATTGTCTGGCTTTACTCGAGGTATAAATACATAACCACGTCCAATCTGATTGGGAACTTTAACATATCATTTATATGATTACCATGCTTTGTGCAGGTTTTATAACCTTTACAAAAACTCTTTTACGGGTTCAAATGATATCCATGTCCAAATTCCTCTTTTTGTAGAGGAAGTCTTGATTATTGCCCACTATGCGGAACACAATTATTAAATGCTTAATTCGATTTGTTTACTTCCAAAATGTGCATGAACTACTAATTTTATGGGACATAAAGCAACAAACAATCATTCACTGAATATGTTGTGTGCACGATGCATTCTGAATGTAGATAATTTTATGATAGCATAACAACGTGTCCCATTACAAAGGTACTGGTGACGTCCCTCCTAGTATGTGTCAAACCAGATAGGTGCATATCACTGCTTCGGAATCGTGTAGTATTAATAAACTAGAGCAAAAATATTCCTTTAACGGGGGCAGTTGAAAAACTTAATGATAGGATAATTAGGGTACCTGGATAATTATTATCAATTATGCCTTTTTACGTAACAACGTTGACTCGTCATGCTGGCCTTGGTCTTGAACAAAGCAGCAGGGTTTGTTCGTTTAGCGAAACAGTGTAATCTGTATGGAAATTTTATTGGTGTAGTATAGGTAGAATCGCATGATTCCATGGTACATGCTATTATTGTTACCAACATTGTTTGTTTGGACCTGTGTTTTTGTTATTTTTTACACTGACTTTGATTTGTTATTATGATAATTTAATGTTGAGGTCAGATCTTTGATAGTAACTTTTAAATGGCTGCACACATTGTTTGAGATTTGATAGAGATCGACATAATTGTTTTAACCCCGCCACATTTGGTATGTAGGTTGTCCAAAGTCAGGGGTCTATAATTCAGTTAAGTCGTGTACGTGTTGCCATTTATCATAAAATTGAGAATGGAAAGGGGGAATGTGTCAAAGAGACAACAACCCGACCAAAGAACAGACAACAGCAGAAGGTCACCAACAGGTCTTCAATGCAGCGCGAAATTCCCGCACCCGGAGGCGTCCTTTAACTGGCCCGTAAACAAATATATATCCTAGTTCAGTGATAATGAACGCCATACTAAACTCCAAATTGCAAACAAGAAATTAAAATTAAAAATAATACTAAAAAAGGCCTGTTTTAAGGTCAACATTACACCTTTACACTGACCAGAGTAATCGTAGGCGAAACACAAAAACAGTTCGTCCCCTATTAATGCTTTTTGTTTCACTACTACTGAGGCTTGGTTCTAAAATGCATACAACTTTCTTCAGGTTTTAGAATTTGGAGATGTGATCTATTATCGTGCTGTACTAGACCAATCCAAACGTTCGAAAGCTATCAGTAAAGATATAGAGGATCCAATTGTACGAACACACAAACATAGTAATAATGTAAGTACACACACTATACAAGACATGTGTTAAATGAGAGGCGAATGATACCTAAGGGACATTCAAAATAATATGTTATAATTAAACTCACAACGCCATAGCTAAAATGAGAGGCGAATGATACCTAAGGGACATTCAAATAATATGTTATAAATCAACTAACAACGCCATAGCTAAAATGAAAAAGACAAACAATATCAAGAGTCAGTATTATTGGTGTTCGGTTACAATAACATATAAAAAGGAAACTTAGAAACTTATTGGCATTCCAATCTATACTCAAATTAAATCCTCTTTCGTACGCCAATTATTGATTATTTCTCGTAGATCAAAGATATGGACGTTCAATAATTTGTTATCACAATTTCCTCCTCCCACAACAACTCGACCTATAATGGTTTACTTTTATAAATTGTTATTTGGATGGAGAGTTGTCTCATTGGCACTCACACCACACCTTCCTACATCTATGAAATCGATTGGTCGTGTTCAAGAACATATAATATAAGAAGATGTGGATTTGTCAAATCTCCAAATGAGACAAAATAACACAGAAATTAAATATATATATATTTTTTCTAAACAATTTGTAATTTTGGGGCCTTTTATAACTGTCTATGCGGTATGGATTTTGCTCATTGCTGAAAGCCATTAACAACCATAGGTAACCATACGGTCCTCAACAACAGACAAAACCCACACCTGGTAGTCAGCTAACAAAGGGTCCGAAATAAAAAATGTAAAACAATTCATACGAGAAAATGAATAAAAAACAATATGTTATACAACAAGAAACCACAACCACTGAACTACAGGCTCTTGACTTGGATGACTTGTGATCGACAGGGATCGACAGCACGCAAGTCTGAAATTGGTGTTAGAACTTTACTGCCATGACACTTTATTACTCCTCTTCTACACCCCTCCCCAGTTTAAGGCCGCAGGGATTGGGTCAATTAATTTAAAATGTAATCAATTCACATTCACAAAATGAAAATGTTTGTAGTTCTGTTGCCAAAACCTGCCATAATATTTTATTGCGACGAAATAGTATTTTATACTGTTAAAATCATTGTTGTTATTATTATGTACATGTATCAGGTTTTATCCTTGAATGTGCATGGTGATATTCCACTTTTATGTTTTGTGTAAATAACATGAATAACAAAACTATGTTTTAATTCTGTTGTTTTATAATTGTATTTAACAGTCTCTCATACTTCTTTTAAGAATGGCACATGCATTCTAATTTTTTATATTGTTATCTTTATATTATATTGTGTTTATACTTGTATGTATGTGGTGAGACTTTAATAAACTATTGAATCTGAATCTTCAATTACAATTATTTTTCTAATTTAACGTAATCGATTAAAATTACAACTACATCTAAATTCAAATGTAATTGATTGCATTATATTACTTTTCTTTAAAGTAACCATGATTACTTTGGATTACTTTGAACTACATTGTATATTGTAATACTGAAGACTTTCTTATCAACTTTTGTCCTGATGTAAAAGCTCATTTTGGTGATTTTTGATACCGTTATTTTATTCATCTTAATATTAAGAATTCTGATGGTTAGGAGCAGTGGTAACATTCAAAAGTTTGATATCATACAGAAGTGTCATATTCTGTGTAAATGATTTTACATAGTTTTCTAAAAAAACATTAGCAAATACCCAATTTACAAAAAAAATGAAAATTAAATTTATTATAGGTTTATTGTTTGTTGGGAAATAGAAACTAGAGGCTCTAAAGAGCATGTGTCGCTCATCTTGATCTACACTTGGCACGAGCTAAAAAGTGAGAAAAAATGTTAAAAGTCAAACATGAACAGTTGGTCGATCTAAATATTTTTTGACCTTTTCGCCTTTGTCAGATTTGTTTTCTACCATGATAGCAGTTTTGAAGATTGTTGGAAACACTTGCAGTTTAACTCTGAGTTCTTTTTCTAGTCATGTCGGCTATTTAAGTTGATTGGCAAACGTGATCATCGGTCATTTTCTTTAAACTAGATACCCAAATATTTAATGATAGTGGTCAAGTTTGGTTCTAATTGGCCCAAGAGGTTTAGGAGGAGACGATTATTGTAAATTAAACGAACGACAAACGACGGCTATGTCATGTGATGAAAATAGCTTACTTGATCCTTTATGTCAGGTTACCTAAAACCAGGTAATGGGTAATCATGATCAGTAATCGTAATCAGCTTGTAATCGATTACATTTTGCAACGTTATCCCATGTAATCAGAAATCATGCAATTTCTGATTACAAATAATCATGATGTAATCGATTACGGTGTGAACAATAAATGTAATCGTTATTACTTTAAGATTACTAAAAGAAGTATTCAATACTTATAATAACATTATTTCTATAGGATATGAAACACGAGGTCTAGCTACCGGTGCTTTGACAAGTAGAGAACTGAGAACAAAGACGTTCCTATAATGGAGAAACACTATATCTGAATAAGTCTATTTAGGTAGATTTAAGATAAACATTTATAATGGACTTATATAACTCATTTTTTCAATTCTGGTTATCTGCATCCTGTTAAAACAAGTCTAAAGTTATCACGTTCACTTGTATGTTAACAAACTTTTTGCATTTTTAAAAGGCTTGCGTCATTATGTGTAAATGATAGTTTCTATTAACCGTGTCATTTTGAAAACTCTATTTTGTAAACTGGTCCTTGCACGACAAAATGCTCCCTGTTTTTTATTTCTTTAAAAGAACAGACGTGGAATCGTAATTCAATAGCGATATGACGATGAATCATGGGCAATTAATGTTATTCTTGGTCCTTCATTTACATTTCAGGGTAAACGTCTGTTACTTTTCTTATATGGTTTTTACGAATTATTCAGGCCGTAAATTTACTTGTTTTAATTAATTTACATTTTTCATTATGGGGCCCTTTATAACTATCTATGCGGTATGGATTTTGCTCATTACTGAAGGCCATATGGTGACCTATACATTTGGTCTCCGTTGGAGAGTTGTCTTATCGACAGTCATTCCACATCTTCTTATTTTTATATTTTTCAAAAGTATAGGAAGTATTGAAAGACGTTACATGTATCTATTGGACATGTTATGCATTCTACAATTTTATTGTTACAGTTCATAAGTTTTGAACAAGAAATAGCATACAGAAGAGTACCAAAGACAACCGACACCCAATGGTCGAATCTCTGGCATTTAGTAAGTATAACATGGTTTACGTTCTGATATAAAATATCAAACCAATCATCAGGATAATGGAGAAATTTATACCGTGTGACAAGCATTTTTACCCCTTAGGTTTATAACAAAACCAATTCAACAAACAAACAGAAAAGAGAAAAGAAAAACTACTACAAATGACTTAACAATTTGTCTAGAATGAAGGTCATAGACAATTAAAAAAGAAATAGCATAAATGCAGATCTTTTTAAAAAGCATTAAAAAAATAACGAACTCCAATGTCAATTCTAAAACGGGAAGTGCATAAAGGTTGACAAAGTAAAACGTTAGACTATTTTAACCAATGGTGAAACGGAAAACAGTTGTCTTAATACTGACTTGGTACAGACATGTTCTGGAAAAAATGGGAGATAAGTAAACTTGAAAATGTTAATGGGAATATGTCAGAGAGACAACAACAAACCAAAGAGCAGACAACAGCCAAATGCCACTACAATGCAGCGAGAAAGATCCTGAGGTGGAACTAGTTCAGTGAATATGGACGTCACATTATATATAAACTTCAAAACATATAAATGAACTAAAATTGAAAAATAACATACAAGACTTGCAAAGGCCACAGGCTCTTGACTTGGGATAGACGAAAAAATGCAGCGGGGTTAAACATGTTTTGTGAGATATCAACCCGCCCTTATACCTCTAGTCAATATAGAATAAATATAAACACATAGCAAATTGCCAATACGCACAGTAAAAGTCAGTTTGAACCTGGTTTAATAGATATCTGATCCTACCACTTGGAATAGATATCTGATCCTACCACTTGGAAGATAGTTGTTTATAGTTCCTTAATATTGTCTAAAAACGAGGACAGAAACGTTTATAAAGTGAAAGCAAGAAGGGAGCAGATGAAATTATATCAGTCTGTATTTCAAAAATGAAAATTAATATGACACTCCTAATATATCAGTGCAGCAATATTTCATTTTTTACGAGAAAGACAATATTTTACGGGTAGAAAAATGGACGAGATCTTCTGTAAGGGAAAACAATTCCCGCTCCTCTGGTGGCATTTATCTTGTTCATGGTGGATGGTTAGAAACTACTTAATAAAACATATTAATATACGATATACAAATACAAACATATTCATAGAATTGGAAAATGAAATGAACATTCCGGCATATTTGAAAGTTCCTAACAGTTACGTAATATATATAAATGTTTTGATCTATTTACTTAGAATGGCAATATTTTACCTTCAATGAAAGTAAGTGAGGCATGGGGACTTGGATATAATGGTAGTGGTATAATTATTGGTATTGTGGACGATGGTTTACAGACAGATCATTCAGATTTAGACGAAAACGTAGTAAGGAATATCTTTGTTCTCATTGTCAAAATACATATTTGAATCTTAAAACAACGCCGATGACAATTACACAACTACCGTTTTTAGATTAAGAGAAGTATACCACAACGTATATATCTTTGACATATGTCCTTAGCGGAAATAAAACAAATCTTTCGTTTCTTGTTAAAGATTTTCAGACATTGAGATTAACAATTAAGTTTGAATGATTGCCATTCTTATGCTCTGATTGTTTTCATTGAGAAAAAAAGAACTAAAGTTTTAGTATGATTACATAATTTAGACATGAGTATGGTTGCATACTGTTAATTCTGATTTTAGGAGCACACGTTACACAGTGTAGAAATGAACACAAGAATATGTGACATATAGTACATACGTCAATAAGACAACAATCTAACGGCACATATTAACAATTCAAAGACCAGTAAAGGTCAACAGACATTATTTACATTAGCCAGGGGTCTGAAACAATTTGTGTAAAGTTCAATCAGATCAGTTCAAAGGATTCAAACTCAAATCATAACTCTAACATCTCATATTAGATAGTTTATCAAACCACAACGTAAAAATGTATGGTTGAAGTCAAGTCTAGGAACCTAGTTTAGGTAGAGTACCACACTCCTTTTGACAAGGCAAACTTGTTTTTCCATTCCAAATTATTCCCTAATTTCCAATGGCATACTAAACTAAGTTTCGTTGTTTTCGACCATCATTCACCGAATTAATCGCCGCCAGTTTGTCGAATTTACGTTATGGCTTAGCAGAAATTGTTACAAATGTAGACACGTGTAGAGAGAACTAAGGTTAGGAATTCTAATGCAACATCGTTTCTAATGTTAATTTTGATTGGATAACATCACTAATTTTCATGACATCAATTCACAATTAATGCGATGAAAACGTACGCGCAAGTACACACGTAATATGACATATTTTAAATGTATGTTTTAAGTTTTTTTCTATCAGTTTCATTAGAATGAAGATAACAATATTTTATTTTAAGCTCCGACGGCATAAATTGGCGATTTGATGGTCGCAAATACCTGTTTACTAGCTCCGCTAACGCGTCGCCAGTAAACTTAATTTGCGACCATCAAATCACCAATTGATGCCGTTGGAGCTTAAAATACAAAACAGTTACCTCCATAATATGTATGCATTGGTCCATAAACTTCATGAGCAGAACATTGTATAATCACTAGAATTTCGATTCATATAACTTTAAAAATAGATATTTCCTACTGCAGGATAAACATGTTTTATTTCGTAGGACACAACAATTGATAAAGATGTCTACGACGACGACGATGATCCGTCGCCTTCATCAGCATGGGACAGGTAAAGCCCTTATTTAAAAAAGATCTAAATAATAAAATTACGGATACCTTTTTCAAATTCTGTTTTCCCTGTTGTTTCAATCTTATCTACATTAATTCATAGAAATGTGTTATTTTAGGTAGACTACCTTTTATGCAGTCATTAACTTTGTCTGCGTCTGACTTTCTTGCCATTATGCTAAAGTCGGAAGTAAAGTATAAAGATGTGAACAAATAAAATTGAGAAGGGAAATGGGGAATATGTCAAGGAGACAACAACGCAACCAAAAACCAGACAACAGCCGAAGGCCACCAAAGGGTCTTCAATGATAGTTACATCCCAGCTCCTTTGTTCTACCAGGGGTGATCTAAGCCGGAGCAGCCCTACCAGAATAGCCGAGCTTTAGTTTCTTTGTTTTGCATGCTTCCCTTTGCTTTGAAACATTTTGGCGGGAATGCCTAATCCACATTAAAAGTTAAAATTATTTATTGAAAAATGACACACTATCAAAATTTATGTAGAAAAAATCCATTGTCTATGCTGGGTGAGAAATCAAGACCTTTAGTATACCAACCCATTACACATACCCCTACACCAAGACGACTTGCCATCAGGTTGATCTTACACTGACACACCGGGTCCTCAAAGGATAACTATTACAGATTGCTGTTATCCAATCAAAATAACGTATTATAATCTAGATAGATAGATAGATACTTTATTCTCTAAAAACATATACAAGTGTACCGAGAAACATACAATATAAATACAAATACAATATTAACATGAATAATAAAAGGTTAAAGTTGTTAGAAAGAAATATGTATCATGCATATACGTTTACATTTATTCATGAAAGGAATAACTTCTTTTTATTCTACACTTTTGTAAATAAACACATTTTCTTAATATTATTGCTTTTTACATGTTCTAGTATTCAACACTGAGAGCAAATGTATATTATCTTTGGACTATGTGAAAATTAGTTTGTAGAAATAATGTTCGTTCTTCAATTGCGAACAGCAAAACAAATAATGTAATTCGTAGCTTATATCACCGGTAATACTAAACGGACATGTCCAATCATTGTGGGCAGTGTTTTGCCATCTTCCCTTTAGGAAACGCATGGTTACTAGTTCTTAATTAACATTAGTTAAACACATTTTTGTCATCACGAATATACAAGTAGTTCTTTATATTTTCGCTTGTACCTCCTGCGATTTTCTATGACGATGAGTCAGTTCTAAAACTCTTTTTGACCTTCCGACGGTACCGTTATATAATGAAATATACATGTTGTCTGCTCTATGGTCGGGTTGTTGTCCCTTTGACACATTCCCCATCTCCATTCTCAATTGTATGTAATGTTATTATTTATAATGTGCCGTATTCAAATAAACTTTGATTTCGTTTGTGAGAGGCATTTTTTTCATCAACCAACATACTTGTAGTTAAAGTAAAGATATCAAAAGCAGTCTTGGTGGCCTTCCGCTGTTGTCTGCTCTATGGTCGGGTTGTTGTCGCTTTGATACATTCCCAATTTCTATCTCAATTTTATTGCTTACTTACAGATCTCTGTAATAGGATACATGTATGTCATTCTGACTATAAAATTCAGCATCTAGAATTATTTTGCTTTCTAGTCATGGTACCAATGTTGGAGGACTTGTGGCAGCAGAGATAAATAATGGCGACTGCACAGTTGGTGTTGCACATCAAGCAACATTAGTAGGTAATTCAGTAGGAAATAGTTAGAATGCGGGTTCAGCAAAAAGTTCGTCTTTATTTTTAAAACAATCGGCATCACTGTAAAATAACTGTATAATCTCGGTAAATCTTATATCCTACATGATACCAACTATTTGGTGTTTAACTGCATTTTTCCAGGGAAAGGGGATCTTCAAGTTAAGAAATAAATTAGAGGTGGGCAGGGGATAGTTTAATACAAGAATTAAATACCTGGGTGGCACTGTCAATTAAAAGCTGATACAAGTCTTTCACAAGCCAGGAATGAGAAGATTATTACACATGTTACATGCATGTATTATCAACAAATTTGACCTATAAGCCAGTATACATGTTACAAAAATCAAACCAGACACGCGTAATATGTAACTGTATACTTTTTATTAGATAATTTCTTAAAGTATAATCTACAATGTATCATGTGAAAAACAAAGAAAATCAACGACGTCTTTAGATACAGTTAAGTCGGCCTCATATCTTGACTTACATCTAAAAATTGACAATGAGGGTCGGTTGAAAACAAAACTTTACGACAAAAGAGATGATTTCAGCTTTCCAATTGTGAACTTTCCATTTCTTAGTAGCAACATTCCAGCAGCACCTGCATACGGGGTATATATCTCCCAATTGATATGATATTCCCGTGCTTGCATTTCCTATCATGATTTTCTTGATAGAGGGTTGCTGCTCACAAGGAAGCTATTAAAGCAAGAGTTCCAAATGGTGAAGTTGAAATCATCCCTTCGTAAATTTTACGGACGCCGTCACGAGTTGGTTGACCGTTATGGAATAACCGTATCACAAATGATATCGGATATGTTCCTAACGTCGTAACTACAATCCCCTTCCCTTTCCTGAATGTGACCTACCGAATTAGACTATTTACCGGATTCGTTATCACATAAGCAACACGACGGGTGCCGCATGTGAGCAGGATCTGCCTACCCTTCCGGAGCACCTGAGATCACCCCTAGTTTTTTGGTAGGGTTCGTGTTGTTTATTCTTTAGTTTTCTATGTTGTGTCGTGTGTGCTGTTGTTTGTTTGTCTTTTTCATTTTTAGCCATGGCGTTGTCAGTTTGTTTTAGATTTATGAGTTTGACTGTCCCTTTGGTATCTTTCGTCCCTCTAGTATATTTAAACATTTCATACTCAATGCATGCAATACAATCAAATCAAACTCAGGAATTAGTTTTACCAATTGTTCTGTATTTATTCATTGACAGAAAGAAAACAAAATTATTCAAAATTTCTGAAAAATAAATTTTAAAAGCAAGATTTAAAACAATTTTCAGACAATGCAATTTAAATTAATATGAATGTAAAAACAATAACATTGCATGCTAAATTATCTTAAACCTGTTACATGCAAAAAGTAAATTCCCAAAAATACTGAATTTCCGAGGAAAATTCAAAACGGAAAGTCCCTAATCAAACCATCTTGGTACAAATGCATCTTCATACCTTGTAATCTAAAACTTTACAATTAAAGTTTATCCCAATTACCATCACAAAACAGCAGCATAGGTACATTCTGTCCAAGAAAGACATTAGAAAACACAAAATTGTACTTATTTACTGTATTGTTTTTGTTTAGGAATACGAATACTTGGGCCTGGTAAAGTAACAGATTCACAGGAAGCTGAAGCATTAGGATGGCAATTATCTGACATCGATATTTACTCCAATAGCTGGGGACCAACTGATGGTTATGGGTTTGAGGAGCCGGGATCAATAACGAAAACTGCTCTTCAAAATGGCGTTACTAACGTATGTTATAACTAATTTGTGCTGGGTAAATGAATTGACTTGCATCAAGTAATGCGTTCGTTAAAGTCAGTTCCCGCGTTTTTTTAAGCATTCGTGTGATACGGAATTACTTTAATGCGGGGTTCATGCGTTCGTATATTTTTGAAATTATAAATGAAAAATGAATGACACAAAACTAACAGATGAAGTGTAATCCCTCAACTTATATCTAAAAAAAGGCAACATACACCAGAGGGACATTCAAACTCGGAAGTTGAAAATAAACTGACAACGCCATACTTAAATTGTAAAAAAGACCAATAGGCAAACAATAGTACACAAAACACAGCATAAGAAACTAAAGGCTGAGCAACACGAACACTAACTCTACCCTTAGCCGTCAAATTATATCGTATATTATAGTATGTAAAGAAAACATCCCCGAATGCAATATATTTCATTTAAGCTAACAATATACTACGGCACAGTTATTAAGGGTAACATATATATCTGCAACCCTGGGCAAACGTTTAATGTTTAATATGTACTATGCACTTTGTTGAATTATATACTTTTGAGTGGATGTATATGTTATAGCTTAAAATTATAATTTGTTTAATTATAATACCTATCTTCTGCTTTCGAGTATGGAGCTAAAACTAATTTGTTCAGCAATAAATGTGTGTTGTACTTCTAAATAAGATTGCTGTCCAAAAATTGCTTCCCAAACAAATTAATCCAGATAATTACATGCGAATATTTAAACTGTTTGCAAACATAGCAAAACATCTGATATTTCTGTAGGGAAGAGATGGTAAAGGTGTGATATTTACGTGGGCGGCAGGAAATGGTGAGACAAGTGATAACTGTAATGCCGACGGATATGCTAACAGTATCTATACTATAGCCATTACAAGTGTACAACAAGGAGAAAATGCATGGTATTCCGAGGTGTGTGCTGCAGCCATGGCCGCAACATACGGTGGTAGTAATAGGGACCAGTATTTGGTATGTTATCTCACTTAAACTGACAATAATATAGATACAAAGGTAGCTTAAAAACCATTTTACCATTTAGAGTATAAAAAAGCAACTTTGAAGGTCTTTTGTAACCAAGTGCACCCTTTAGCCAGAGAGCCGTGGTGTAGTAATTAGTGCATCGGACTTCTAACACTAAGGTTCCTGGTTCGATTCCCGTCTGGGATGAAAACTTTAGGAACTGAATTTTCGGCTCTCCATTGACACCATTTGCGAGTATGGTCTTAAGGAAACGATGATAGTCCGTCGGAAGGGGACGATAAATGGCTGACCCGTGTTAAGAGAGAGTCATGTCTCTTGCACGTTAAAGACACTCTTGTAGATTTCGAAATAGAGCAGGCTGATGCCGCTACAAGGCAGCACTCGCACCCGCAAAGTGGAAAGGGATTAATATAAGTTGCAAAACTTGTTTCCCAATCCACTATAAATAAATATGTTTAAAAAAAACACCTTTAGTCGATATTTTATTACATAACTTGCGTTAAAATTCATATCCATTCTATTTGAGACACATATGTTTTCAATGTTAATTGATTTTTCATATTAAACTATAACATTTTATCCAGTCCAATATTTAATTTGATATAATCATTTACAGACGACAACGACCACATCTTCTGGTTGTATCAGTGAAAATGTCCAAGGGACGTCGTATTCAACGCCAATAGCATCTGGTATTATTGCCCTGGCGCTTCAAGCAAAGTAAGTATTACAATATGAAAATGCAAAATATTATTGTTTCTTTTTTTCTTTTCTTTTTTGTATACCGGTTGACTATTATAGGTTGACATACTAAATTATAATCCTGGTACCTTTGATAACTATTTACACCACTGGGTCGATGCCACTGATGGTGGACGTTTTGTCCCCGAGGGTATCACCAGCCCAGTAGTCAACACTTCACTTCGGTGTTGACATGACTATCAATAATGTGGTCATTTTTATAAATTTCCTGTTTACAAAACTTTGAATTTTTCGAAAAACTAAAGATTTTCTTATCCCAGGCATAGATTACCTTAGCTGTATTTTGCACTCTTTGACATTTTGGATCATAATGCTCTTCAACTTGGTACTTGATACTTAATTATAATCCTGGTACTTTGATAACTATTGATAACATTATCATCTGGAAATTAGGGTCTTAATAGGTTATTGACGAATTAGTGAACACTAATTTATATTGATAAAAAACAAATATTTGAAAAACAACAGATAAACACAACAAAAACAAAAAAGACTCAACTGATAGTCTCCTATGTCAGTTGAGAAGATAGTGCTGTGGTAATTGTGTGCTTTGTTGCATAACTGTGTTTGTTTTTAATATTCCCTTTTTTAATTAAGAAAAATATTTGTAGCTCCTACTAAATTTTCTTAGATATATTTGGCATTTCTTTTTGTGTCCCTGAACTATATATCTTCTAATGTGTATAACTTTTTTTATTCTTTCCTGGCTGTCAAAGAACCTACCTTCTAGCATTTCGGATGAAGTAAGATTTAGTGTAGCGCTTTAGACAACGAGAATTTGTAGTGTCATCTTCATTTAAAGTTAAATTTATGAGAAATTTTAAATGCTTTGAAAGTTTATTTATAAGGATCAAAATCAGCGGATGCGTTGGTATAGTGCATACATCATACATGAAATGCAGTACAAAGAAGATGTACTATCATATGTCTGGTATACAAACTAACTAAAGTTTGAAACTTATTAATTTAAATGAGTTTAGTATGGCGTTCATTATCACTGAACTAGTATATTATATTTGTTTAGGGGCCAGCTGAAGGACGCCCCCGGGTGCGGGAATTCCTCGCTGCATTGAAGACCTGTTGGTGACCTTCTGCTGTTGTCTCTTTGACACATTCCCCATTTCCATTCTCAATTTCATATGTCATACTTAACATTTGATACACCTACACCTACTAGTTTTTCCTATGGAAAGAGTTTTAGATATTTCAAATAAGCAAAACCAACGGTCTTATTTAAGTACAAAAGCCTCATTTGATAGTCAACTAAACATCTCAATTGTAAATTTAGAACAATGTGCGAACAAAACAAACATATTTTGTTATCAACTTAATGATATTAAACCAAAAAAAACTGTTCCAACAAAAAAGAAAAAAAGCAGCATGTACACGCGTGCACTCTGTAGACAAAGCATATAAGCAAAATAAAAAATCAGTTAAAAAGACAGAACTTATCAGACTCAAAAACCCACAAAAAACACACTGCACATGTCTGGAAGTCATTGAAGTTTTTGGGAGCTGGTTAAGAACACATATAAACTAGAAATAAAATCATGTATCTAAGACTAAAATACCAAGCGGTAAGTATACATCTAACAAACGGTGAAGGTATTATTAGTTTATTTCCTTTTCAGTCCGAAATTGACTTGGCGAGATATACAGCATTTAATAGTCCTAACAACAACTAAAAGTGGATTTTCTGATACTTATTCTAGTTGGCAAACAAATGGCGCTGGAAAAGAATGTATGTACTCATTTGTATCAGCCTTTTTGAGAAAAACAATAATAAATACTATTTTCAGACATGCAAATGAATCTTAAAATTGAGAACTCTGTTGATAAAGGTAGTTCAGTATTTATTATCTCTAGAAGCAAAACAAATGCAATTTACTTACTCAGAAAACAAATGTAACTTACTCAGAAAGGATAAAAACCAACATAACATCCTCATTTCAGAACAGTTTTCCCTAATTAGCCTGAGTTAAAGTACTCCATTTCATTGCTGATTGTTACCCTATGAGATGATCATTTCAATACCACATCAAATTTAGAAGGTAACTTGTAGTGCAGGATCTGATTATCTTTATGCAGCAATTGGGATCAATCCCATGTTTAGAAAAGCTGAATGGAAAGTTAATATTATCGAGTAAATGATATATACAAGTTTAATTTATGCAGTTGAAGTATATAAATGTAAATGTTAAAGTTTTGTTTTCACTATAGTTAGTCAAGTACTTGGGTTTGGTTTTATGGACGCACAATCTATGGTGACTCGAGCTATCAGCTGGACTACCACCGTTCCTGTACAACAAATTTGCATCACGTCAACGTTCACTGTATCCAGGTAAGAAAGGTCTGTTCTTTGTTTAAATCGAATGTAAATTTTCAACAATCGATTATTTCTTTACAAAAGCCTAACGTCAGCTAGTCACTATGTTTTCTTAAATACTATCCTACAATCGAAATGAATAACCAAACTGTTAACATCTAATGACATAGACCCAAAGGTCTCTAAATTTGCTCACAGGAGCTGGAAATGAATAAATATTGTATATATGTATGTAAATGTTAACATTCGAAAAGGTAGGGATCTTTTGTGTTGTTTTATTTGCGAGGACTACATTCCCGTTCGATAAATATTATAACCTATGGACGAATCCACTTCACCAGTTTATAACTTGACACAGTGTTTAGAAACCTTAAATCCAAGTTACCATGTTCACCTATATCTTTCCTTTGGGTTTCTGTGATAAAGATTTACTTACGTCCGCAGATTTATCACGCATGTTTCAGGGATCATTGAAATTAACCTTTGTATAACCTTCGTACTTTAAACCGACTCTTATACAAATAGACGTCATAATCATTACTACTGTAACAATGCCTTCACTTTCAAGTTTTCTAAGCCTGCTCACCCTTTGTCAGTAGATGCGACATAATTGAGAAATGATGCTCCAGTAAGCTGAGAGCATTTATGAATGAGAGTAAGCCTTGTAAACTTGTTAGAAAGAACTTGAAAACAATGAAGTATTAAACAAGGCTGATGTGTCCGTTCTGATACACATGCATTTTGTGTTGCAAACCGTTAAATCACATCATGATAATCGTAATTTAACAGCACACATATAAATCCATACACACAATTATTGAGGTCGAACGAGGTTATGAGATAGTAAACATGAATAAGAATTGAAATATGATATAACATTTTCATTTTTTTCTTTTTTTCAGAACTACGTCTGGTTCATTACATTCATCAGACAGTAGAACTATTCAGAATTCTGATTGCTCTACTATTTCATATCTTGAACACGTGACAGTTAATATAAACTTTTCATACTCCGAAAAAAGAGGTGTGACTGAATTTTATCTGGTTTCACCAGACGGAACAGAGAGTCATTTATTACATTACAGATACTCTGATGCTGTATACTATTCATCCGCGGGGTCATTAAGTTGGACATTTATGTCAGTTCATTTCTGGGGAGAAAACCCAATCGGTGAATGGACATTGAAATTCAAATCATACCAAGGTTTATCTGCAGGTAAGATAAGTAAATCATAGCAAGGTTTATATGCAGGTAATATCACTAAATAATACCAATGTTTAACTGCAGGTAAGATAAATAAATAAAGACAACAGTAGTATACCGCTGTTCAAAACTCGTAAATCTGTGAACAAAAAACAAAATCGGGGTAACAAACTAAAACTGAGGGAAACGCATTAAATATAAGAGGAGAACGACGACACAACATTAAAATGTAACACACACAGAAACGGACTAAGCATCTAAATCATACCAAAGTGTTTCTGCAGGCAAGATAACCAAATCATACCAAGGTTTATCTGCAGGCAAACAAATAAATCATACCAAGATTTATCTGCAGGCGTGACAAATAAATCATACCAAGGTTTATCTGCAGGTTGAAAGATAAACGAATATGTTAACAATAGTTTTAATTAATATCTCATCATAATTTTTTTTAACAATAAGTACCTCGAAGTTTTTAAAGTCAAAATAAACACTATGATATTGGTATTATTACATGATTTTAACTATAAAAATATGACACTCGGCATCGGTGTAGTAAAAGAAAAAAAAATTGACATATAATTAGCCAGAATTCGAAGCAACACAGAGATACCTGATTGTCCTACAGTAGGCCCGCCCACCAGTTAACACGTTCTATTTAACAGATTCAAGTAATTTCAGTGTATGAAAAGTACAAAAAGTACCTTTCAACCATAATTTTTTTTCTCGCATGTATTATACTTTTTATTTAAAATTTGTGAAAATGTCATATTCTCGTAACACAATAGTTCTAACTTGAATGAACTGATACAACGAATTTTGTTTGGAATAAGCTGGGTCGGATACAGGTTTTGTGGATTGACGATGTTTTTCATTTGTCGGAAGGTAGTTTGGTTGTGATCATCAACATGTATTCATATATGGGGTTTTGAAACTGTTCACTCATATAATTACTTAGGCACGTATATTGAGCCAACCAAATGTACATTATGATTTACGACAGTAATACGTGAATGAGGGGCAAAAGATACTCAAGGGAACATGCACACTCATCAATCGTAAATAAACTGACAATGCAAAGGCTAAAAAAGTAAAAGACAAACAGAAAACTATAGCACACAAAACACACACTAAGAACTAAAAACTAAGCAACACGAACCCCACCAAAACCGAGGGTGATCTCATGTTCTCTAGAAGGGTGAGCAGATCCTGCTCTGCATGTGGCACTTGTTGTGTTGCTTATGTTAGTACAAACCCGGTAAAAATCCTCACTCAGTAGGTCAGATTCGTGATTCGTGAAAAGGGGACGGAATTGTAGTTACAACATAAGGAACATATCCGATATTAACAGTGAAACGGATATTTCAAATCGATCAAACAACTAGTGATGACGTCCGTAAAATTTACAAAGGGATGGTTTCAAGTTCAGCATTTGGAAGTCTTGGCTCAAGAGCTTCCTTGTGAGTAACAACTTTCTATCAAGAAAATAATGATAGGAAATTCAAGCCCGTGAATATCGTATCAATTGGGAGATATATACTCCGTAAGCAGGCGCTGCTGCAATATTGCTACACAGAAAGGAAAAAAATCACATTTGACTTTCGAACCAAATATAGTAAGATAACCAAAACCAATAACGAAAATCAAGAACACGAAACCGTGAATTTCAAAAACTGAATTACGAAAATCCATCATGTGTTTTAGTGAAAGTTTACAAACGCCTTTAATCCTGGTACCTTTGATAACTATTTACTATGTTATGGATATTAGATTTATATCTATTTTCAGTCACTGTAACTTCTTGGTCTCTATCATTATATGGAACGACAACAAATCCAGTTCTAGGTAACTATTAATGTATTATATATAAGTATGACCATTCTGAACTAATGAAGACGTACGCTGTTTTCTGTCTTGTAACATTAACACTGGAAAATAACTTGACACATGGGGATATATTATTATTTCTTGTCGTTAGACTGTTATCTATAAGTAGCAAAACACGAGTTTTATAAATTTTTATGGTCATTCTCGGTTGTAGAATTTACGACTTAGTGAACATTAAATTCTGTATATATAGAAATATTCAAAAAAAAAGTAAAAGAACAAAAATACATATATTTTAATATCATGTTACAATGAACAATGATTAATTTATTAAAGGCAACTACGTGCGACCAGGGAAATAACTAAATAGGTGTTGCGTTACGGAACAATTTCCACATTCTGAAATAATAGATGATTTGAATATAAAAAAGTGTTACCGAATGAGTTCCAGTATTACTACCCCAAACCATCATCTAGTTCATTCTCTTATCAAATCAATTATATGTAATCAATATCCTTTTGTTGCTGCTGCATACTGTGTGAAACGTACAGACATTTTTCTAAAATTTCTACAAATAAATAAAGCGTGCAAAATTTATGAAATAGATCACAATATAACACCATCTCTTTAAAAAAAAAGTGTAATGTTATGTTTTGCCTGAGTATTTAAAGCTTGCTATTTCCATATATAATCTGGAAAATCAATATTCATGCAGTGACATGTAAGAGTTTATTGCAATTCAAAGCAAATAAATCTGTTTTAACATAGCTGTGTCACTTATGACGTCACAAACGTAAAGTTCATTTGCACTAGTGCAGTATGGTAATTGTAAATTATCGTTGATCATCTCAACGAGATCGGTATTCTCGCTTGAGTCGGTACGGATAAGTGAGAAAGGGAATCGCGTTGAGATGACCAATGATAATCTGTTTATCTGTGTTATACCAATGACGACGTTGTTTATTTTATTGATAACGTGCACGTGCATCCTTAGTTTCTAGCGATATAATATTTCATATCACTCTACGATAATGAGAAAGGAAACTATCAGTCAGTAAGATGAAAGGAAAATATCGTAAAATAGCGATAAACTAATATAATTACACGTTAACTTTTTGTTACGTTCTGTATTAAAAATCTATTTTGAATATCCTTATTATGAAACCAGGAAACACGTTTACCAAGACAATAAATAAATCGTTCATCCTCATCATGCAATTATAACGGGAGCTTAATTATCTAATTGATACCCAAAGCTCTCTTCTTGGTTCTTCTTTTGGTGTTATATTTTCGAAATAATGTAATCATTTGTAAATTAAGTGTGTTTATAAAAAGAACATTATCTATATGTGAATTTAGTAAATGATACACATGGTTTAGACATAATGTTACATTACATTTAGTTATAATTTTCCTGATAATTAGGAAAACACATGAACCATTGCAAGCTTTCATTCAACAGAAAATTAAAATAGTATATCACAGCGGGGCGTCTCATTTGCTTTTGAGATGTCCACGTCCGATGAGAACGTGGATGTGTAATCCGATGCACTCGTGGGAAGAGAGTTTCACGCTCTGTGCATATTTAGAACCTTTGCACCAACTCTTTAAGAGTGCTGTTTGATGCCTGTCGCAAGACACTGTCTGTTTCTATCCCATTTACCCTCATTTTCTAGTTGCAGTCTAAATTTAGCCGAACATCATTCCGAACGGTCTCTTTTAAATGACCTTACTTTTGTATTTGTTCTTAATTTGATCTGGTCCTGAACATGCATTCAATAATTGCCACTGGACGAGAAGCAACCAATCAACTAACCAATCAATCAATCAATCAATGTTTGGCTGTTAGTGATTATACGAAACAGACATACGATCGAAATAGTCAGAAAATTTAAGATCACCCAATACGAGGACATGTTTGTGTTAGTAATATATTATATAGTTTAAAATGCCTGTACCAAGTCAGGTTAATGACAGTTGTTGTCCATTCGTTAATTACGTGTTTCGTCATTCGATTTTGCCTTGTGATTAGGGACTTTCCGAATGAATTTTCCTCGGAGTTCAGTATTTTTGTGATTTTACTTTCCCCTCATACAATGATGCACTTCTGCAAAAACATATTCAGTTTACGAAGTCAGAGTGAGTTAACGGTATTTCCCTGAGCTTTTTCAATAATAAGTTGACGTCTAGAGAATATTTGCATTTATAGCAGAGTGTTGATTGTTGATAATTTGTTGTGAACTACACCAAAAATCAATAACTACCAAAAGCATGTGCATTTTATAATTACATCTGTTTAAATGGGTTCTTGGCTTTACAGATACAGACATTTGCCAATTGTCAACATGTCAGAATAACGGTACATGTAGTAACAACCAGTACTCTTACAGCTGTCAATGCACTGATGACTTCTCAGGTACAAACTGTGACTCAACAGTGACGTCTACAGATGGTAAAGTATATTCTTATCTTGATGTATTAAACTAGACACAATTTACTTAACAAGCGCTGCAAATACAGTTAAGGCTTAAAACCTGGCAAAGATACTTTTCGAGTTTAAAAATATTGAACACTTGTTAGGATGAAAGCTGTGGCGTTGCTTTCACAAATGTTTTTAAGTAGTCCAGTTTCTATTTGCACAGGTTCATGCATAGCAAGACACACTTGAACATGCTGAAAGGGAGGTGCATGCGTAATGACTCCAAAATGACTTTGAAGGTATATTTCAAACGGGATTACGCGTTTCACAGGTTGCTTATTTACTATTACATTTAATTTATCAAGTCAGGAATATGACAGTTCTTGTCCATTCGTTTTTGATGCGTTTTGTTATTTGATTTTGCCATGTGATTATGTAATTTCCGAATTGATTTTCCTCTAAGTACAGTATTTTTGTGATTTTACTTTTTTTTAATCGAAAACAAGATAAAAAGTATGTTTACAATTCGCATAATCACAACATATTTACTGCGTTAAATTGTAATTTATCTATTGTCTTGCATTGCATTCCACTTCTACCTCTCTTACGTTGTGTATTGACACTTCATTCATAAAGGACTAATACACTGTAATTTTTATTTCATAAAAAATAATTAAAACCATCCCTTTAAAAATGTTACGGTTCTAGATTGTTATCTTAATCGATTTATGACTTTTGAACATCGGTATACTACCGTTTCCTTTATTTAAAGACGGTGTCTGAGTTGGTTGATTGTCATAGTATATCGATTTCTCTGATGAAAATAGATATGTTCAAATCGTCGGAACCACACCCGTTCTTCTTTTTCTCGAGTTAGGCCTATCCCCGGATTTGTAATTATGTGGTTCTCCATATGGAACCAGTTCTGCTTACCCTTCAGGAGCATCTGACCCTTGACACCATTTGCGAGTATGGCCTTGAGGAATCGATGATAGTCCATCGGAAAGGGACTATAAATGGCTGACCCGTGTTGAGAGAGAGCCACGTTAAAGACACTCTTGAAGATTTCGAAAAAGAGCAGGCCAATGTCGCTACAAGGCAGCACTCGCATCCGCAAAGTGGAAAGGGATTTATATAAGTTGCAAAACTTGTTTCCCAATCCACTATAAATAAATATGTTTAAACTAAATCTTAAACTGTAGCCTTTTCAATAGTCGTCTGGCGCGAAAAGGACGATAACTCAATTTTAGAATTTAATATTTTTGGAGACGGTCAATATGTTTCTGGTACAGGTTGGCAGTTGTTTATCAACATTTCAATAAAGTTGTTGCAACATAAACACATGTTATTTTCAGTGTGTATGTGTGTTTTTCTTTCTTTCTAATTAGTTATGATTGTTTATAAAAACAAAATGTTTTTAAATTCATTTGGAAGACAGGATTGTCATGTAATTGTTATTTCCCTTGTTTAAAAATAGAAATTGCGTGTTTCTATATTTAACGATTTGCATTACACTATTTAGTACATATTTGTTAAATAATATAGATATTGCTGTTTTGAATTCATTGTTAAAGAGAATTATATATGTTCTAAAATTCAATTTGCATCGTTGCTTATCATTTATAACCTTTGTTGAAAGACTTAATCATTTTAGATAAGTTGTTTGAAAATATTGTTGGTAACAAACTTCCTTCTGTTGTTTGATTGAAAGCAGTCAATGGCGCTTTTCAAGGACTGCCAATGCTAATACTGTATATGGTTGGTAACAACATTGAATGATTGAGATGTTTATGAACTGACATTCAGTCCGACCATGGGAAGATGTGCTTTGCCGGATACATGCTCAATTATTGTAGTCATTCAATGCTACATTTCTCTACTTTATGTCTACATAATAAAAACTGTACTTATTGAAAAAAAATATATATTGTTTTCATTTATTTTATTAAGATAGCGCTATCACATTCGGCATCCAACGTATTTTTATTTATCAGTTGTCAAATTAGACCAATATGTGGTCTGCATCCCCTGCATAATTGATCCTTTTACATACATGTCAGACTCCACTCCTTTATTTCTTTAATGGCTTTCAGTTATTTGGTGGACACAGAGAATTGATTCCCAGTTCCCTCCCCAAACTCCTACTTCACTCCATATTCTGTTCCTCTGCACTCTTATTTTTTCATCAACAAGAATTATACCTGTTTTATCAACTTTTCTCACGATTAAGACCACCCTGCCTCAAGCTTTCATCCATCAAATTCTCATTTCTAGTCCTCTTATTCCACAGTTCCCATAATTCTGTCCAACCCCTTTGACTCGCACCCATTAACAACCCATCATTCGACAAATTATATTAAACAACCTGATTTGTCTCCTATATGCAAAAATTACGAGTCAGGTTTTTTTGCTTTAATATATACACATGGAAAAAAGTATTGCAACACCTTGATTTTTTAAAACTTGTAAAATCAGCCTCTTTTTTTGGATGAAATATAATAAAATATGTGTATAATATTATTGAAACATAGTTTATGATAACATTGGCATTGAAACGAACAAAAAATGTTTGAAAAAAAATGATTTATATAACCACAATTTTAATACCAAAATGGAGTGTTTTTTGTACAAAAAAATGTATTTTACAACTTTTACTGTAGTCGAACATTAAAATGGCAGACATTTCAAAATTAATCCTTAGATGACTGTTCACATCATGGTTGATCGTTATACGCCAAAGAATTAGTACTTTGTGCGCAGCCTCCATTCAAACGGATAACCGCATCTAGACGTCTTCTGATTCCTGCCATAAATCGACTAATTTGTTGCTAAGGTAGCAGCAACCATTTCTGATGAAGGGCATTGTTTATTTCATGATGTGTTTGAACTGGGATGTCCTTTCGCGCACTTTCCGCCCAATAGTGTCCCAAATATGTTCGATATGGTTGAAATCCGGGCTACGATCGTGCCAAGGAAGATGAACCGAATTCCATTTGAACATTGGATCTTCCTCCACGATGCTTATTTCCAACTTTGGCGAGCTCTGCACTACATTGGATACGGAAAACTGTGTGTCTGTTCGTTAGCAAAGGTTTCCAAAATGGTCTTATCACACGATAACCAGTAGCGATGAGTCGATCTCGAACAGTTCTTGTTAAAAGGCTCCTGTATGGCCACCACTCTATTTTTAGGATTGTCTTGTATGCAATGGGTTTCCGTCTGACCAACCTTCATTATGCTTGATTTTCCTTAGCAAATGGTATAGGGGGTCTTCATTATCTCGGAATGTCTTTAACAGCGTTTATTGCCTTATTTATTCTCAAAACGACTTATAGTGAAATGGTGATGACCAACAATACGTGCAGTTTTTACAGCGACATCCCTGCTTCCCTTATGCTGGTAATCTGCCATCTTGCTGCAGTTAAGAGTTGTCAAGGACCCATTATAAGGTGTCAATCACATAACTTTAAAAATTTGGTTATTTAAAGGGTTGAAAACAATGAGGATAAAAACAACTGTTTTGCCGTTTACGGGTACAGTAGCTTAATGTGCAGATAAAAAATTATCGAGTCGATATTTATTGATTAAACTCAGGTGATACTTAAATAATGTTTAACTAGTTCTATTTTACCAAATTATATCCCCAAAAAATGATGAGTGTTTTTTTAATTTCAATTTCAATTTGGTGTTGCAATACTTTTTTCCATGTGTATAGATGGCAATTTGTTTTCACACATTTCGTTTTTGAACTCCCATGCGTATTTGTTACTATCAACTATATGGCATCAATGCACACAATTCAAACGATCTTTTCACAAAACCACAAAAATTGCATAGCAAATACATTCTCAGGATTTTTAATAAAGTTTACTTTGCGAGCACAAAGTGAGAAATTAGTTATAAAACAATTTGGTAAAGCAAAATAAATATCTAAAAGATGTTTTAAAAATAGACTATAGTGGATGAGCTACCCCTTCGTGTAACAAGATTTATCTCTCCTGGGATTTAAACACATTGAGATTGAGATTGAATTGTTTCCCTTTGATAACAACCAGTTCCAAAGCAAGATTATTTGTTTAATGATTTTTAATTGATTAACAATATTTTGATGAAGGAAAAGGATAATACTTTCAATTTCGAGGTCTCACGAAGTCTTTTTCACCTTCTATTCTAATTTTACATTAAAAACCCAAATTTAGATGAAAAGGCTAAATCTTACATATCATGGTTATTATCTTGTTCGTGTAGCTAAGTCTTTACCTTTTTGTGTGGTATTTTATATACTCTTGTTTATATTTTATGTCTTGGTATTGTCAGTTTTGTTTTCGAAATTTCAGTTTGAATGTCCCTTTTGGTCCTTAATGCTCTTCAACTTCGTACTTTATTTGGCCTTTTTAACTTTTTTTTTAATTCCAGTGTCACTGATGAGTCTTTTGTAGACGAAACGCGCGTCTGGCGTATATACTAACTTTAGTCCTGGTATCTATGATGAAATTGAGAATGGAAATGGGGAATGTGTCAAAGAGACAACAACCCGTCCAAATAAAAAACAACAGCAGAGGGTCACCAACAGGTCTTCAATGTAGCGAGAAATTCCCGCACCCGGAGGCGTCCTTCAGCTGGCCCCTAAACAAATATATACTAGTCCAGTGAGAATGAACGCCATACTAATTTCCAAATTGTACAAAAGAAACTAAAATTAAAATAATACAATACTAACAAAGGCCAGAGGCTCCTGACTTGGGACAGGCGCAAAACATGCGGCCGGGTTAAACATGTTTGTGAGATCTCATCCCTCCCCTATACCTCTAACCAATGTAGAAAAGTAAACGCACAACAATACGCACATTAAAATTCAGTTCAAGAGAAGTCCGAGTCTGATGTCAGAAGATGTAACCAAAGAAAATAAATAAAATGACAATAATACATAAATAACAACAGACTACTAGCAGTTAACTGACATGCCAGCTCAAGACTTCAATTAAACTGACTGAAAGATTATGATTTCATCATATGAACATCAGGCACAATCCTTCCCGTTAGGGGTTTAGTATCATACCATCATAACATATATGAGACGAACATAACCCGTGTCATGCCAACAACTGTTTTTAGAATAAATGTGTTTAGTTCCGATGCAAAGACCTTATCAGTGACTCAATATTATCGCCAAAATATGCAATCTTTAATGACTTGACAACAGTATCGTAATTATATCCCTTCTTAATAAGTTTATTCAAAGGTTTCTGAGGTGAATACTGACACCTTTGTGCTTTATAAAGAATATTTCCATAAAACATTGGATGTGAAATACCTGAACGTATTAGAAGTCTGCATGTTGAGCTATATTTACGAATGATGTCTTTATACCGATGATAAAATTAAGTAAATGTTTTGACTAGTTTGTGATATCGAAAACCCTGGTGTAATAATTTTTTAGTAATACATAAATTTCTCTCGTTAAAATTTAAAACATTGTTACATACACGAGCGAATCGTACAAGTTGAGATATATAAACACCGTAAGATGGTGACAAGGGAACGTCACCATCTAAAAACGGATAATTAACGATAGGAAATGAAAAATCATCCCTTTTATCATAAATTTTAGTATTCAGAATTCCATTAATGATATAGATATCAAGATCGAGAAAAGGGCAGTGGTCATTGTTATTTTTAGCTTTATTTAAAGTAAGTTCAACAGGATAAATTTCATTAATATACATACTGAAGTCGTCATTATTGAGAGTCAAAATATCATCCAAATAAAAATTCAAGGGCATATATAGTATCAAAGCATGTCCAATTAACATAGTTTTTTTGTTTATTGCTACTAAAAAATGACCTAAAAGAGTTTGAACATATATTTTCACATTCTGATTTTTTGAATGCCCATTTAATTAGGTGTGTGAATTTTTTCTTAATGAGAATGTGAGGCAATGTGGTATACAGGGTAGAAAAATCAAAACTTTGAACAGATTCAAAATCACCAATATAAGCATGCAATTTATCAAGTACTTCCAACGAGTTCTTGACACTCCAAAAGTAATTTATTCCACTATTTTCGAAGGCCTTATTTGAACAATTTATTATCAGGTTTTTAATTGTACCAAGTATGCTGGTAAGAAGAATAGACAATTTAGTAGTTGAACAATGGCTTGAAGACGAAATAAATCTATATTTGTAAGGGGTTTTGTGTAGATTCGGAAGCCAATACATAGTTGGGACTTTCATTGTATTTGGGTCTGCTTGTAAAGCGGTGGCTAAAAGTTTATGTTTGTTACAGATTTCGTTTTCTGAAAATGGAGTCAGTTGGAATGTTGGTGAATGGGTGATTTCCTTTTGCAGAACCTCAATGTAAAATTTACGTCAAACAATAATAATATTATTAGCAGCTTTATCGACCGGGACAAAAACAAATTCCTTGGCTAGTTCTTTTAGTTTATGTTTGATACGAGGAATAGGTTTATTGTGGTTATTGTTAATAGTAAAATGTTCTTTAAAATGTTGAATACGTATATAAACTATCTTCATTACTGAATTAAAAAAAGAGTCCAAAGATTGTTTGTCAGCTTTTTCCCGTTTTATCCATTTCATACAGTAAGTATGGAGTGAGTCGTGGATGATATTACGACACTCATTCCAATTAATAATAGACGGGGGACGATATTTAGGTCCTATACTGAGGAATGATTTTAACTCTCGGTCTTGAACGATGTTAAGATCTCCTGTTATAACATGGGAAATGGGTCCATAAATATATTCGGAATTACTGCAATTACATGAAGTAGGTGTATTTTCACTGATATTAACATCTTTACACAATTGACTATAATTAAACACAAATTTCCGGGTAGATTTCTTGTAAATATAACAAATAAGAGGTAGCTCAGTATTGTCAAAATATCCAGGAATTTGTTCTTTAACAGAATGGTCGTTAAATATACCGGCAATATTTACAAAATCAAAGCCTTTATTGACATACTTAATTTTAATAAACTGTTTTTTATGATCTTCAGGGCGATCAATTTTGGGAAATAATTTAGAATAACAATATGCCATAATAATTTGAACAATTTCATACTTAGGACTGCTATATGAAATTGTGTTGCAATCCTCCAAAATTTTATTTAACTTATTAACCGGTAACGAAAAGAGTTTTGTTAACAGATAATGTCTGCCGTTGTTTTTTGAAATAGAAATTAGGTCCGAAATATTGGTATGATTGGCCCGAAATTTTCTTTGATTGCGATTTGTTCTACGACCGTGAGAACGTTTTTTACGAACAGTTTTAGAAACTATATCCAAAATGTTAACGGAATTGGTTCTAGATATATTACCAATTCCCATGATATTATCATTTAGACCGAGAGGGTAAACTGTCTGTAATTTTTTAATCCAATTTAATTCAATTATTTTCCGTGATCGTACAAACTTTGAATGCGATTCACCAGGCTGCTTATTTACTACTTCTAAAGGTTGAACTGCTAAATATTTAAAAGGATGGTTGTGCTTCTTAAGGTGTTGGTAAATGATACTTTTGAATTTATTGGGTCTTTTAAAACGATACAGATGTTCTTGAGTGCGTTTAGATAAATATCGTCTAGTTTCTCCTACGTACTGAATACCACACCCCGGTTTGTTTCATGTGAGTAAATAAATAATACTGTTTGTTTTTCAAGTTATATCAGTTTCAAAATTTAAAGAAAATGTGCGACCATTAAACGTGGACCTTACCGTATTGTTGGTGGAAAGACGGGGACATGTAAGTCATTTTTTGGCATGACACTTATCGATAGAAGGGTAACCACGATTTTTATTGTTAAAAATGTTAGCGATGGTAGTATTTTTAGATAACCGATTTTGAAGATTGAGACGTGTAGATGCCCTTTGAACAAGTTTAGTATTTAGTAATTTTCCATTTCTAAGCTTCATAATTGTTTTGTTAGTGAATTATATAATAAAGGAGCAAAGATTGGCGTCCAGAATATGAACCAGCATACAATAATTTAAGTTATATAAAATGGATAAATTTGTTCGGCTAAAAATGTCAAACGCTATCAGTATAAATAACCCGAAAAAGATAAGGTATATCAGGGTAGGATTGATGGCTGACTAAATAGTAGAATGAGGCTGAATATTGAAATACTACTTTTTGATAAATAGAGTTTATTTTCAAGTTTTGGCTTCTTGTTTTGATAATGATAAATTTTGCAATAGTTAAGGTTTGATAAATGGAAAATTGATAGTATACATGTTTCATTACAAATTTAGGACACAGTGAATGGATAAAAATGTTTTTTAAGTAAACAAAAAACCCGATAGTTTATCTTGACCCAATGCAAAATATATTACAGCTTCGAAAAAATGTATGTCTTATTTTTTTTTCTCTCCAGCCATCTTTCGAACTTTTTAAGAAGTCACCATGATAACGGAGAAAAAAGGACACGTTGAAAGCTAAAAACTACAAGATACTTAACGTAGTTAACGACAAGTATTTAAACAAATCACACTCACACACCGCTATTATTGTAGTTGATAGGCAGCATATTTTAACTGTTATTGATTGTCTCGGTTATCGACTGATAAACATGATGTTTACAAATGATATATTCGACATACTTTTCAGATAATAACACAGATGGAAGTAATCATGGACCAATTATAGCAGCAGTCTTAGGTGGTTTGATTTTATGTGCTTGTGTTATTATTGCCGTAGTACGTTACGCCAATTTTCCCTCCAGGATTTTCCCAACTGCTGAAACTGCTACAGCAAAGCCTAATGTTTGATTTTAAATGTATCTTTGCAATACCAGTATCCTCGTCCGAAACCAATCAATTGACTTAAATTGTGTAAACGAGAAAAAAACACACTTGAAAATGCAAGTTTTTTACAATTAACGCTTGCTGATATTATTCATGATAAAGATATAATTTGTTAATTAGATTATGTGAATTTTTATTTTCATTGGAATTTTTAACGAGAAAAAAAAACAATATGTAGGTGTTATTCCAACCGATGATAATTATCAAAAACATATTTCTATTAACGCGGATATAACATGTTTAAAGTTAAGCGTTTCACATTTTTTGCATTCCCTTTTGATATTATTTACACAACATATGTTTGTTGTCCAGTTTTAAATCT
>CM034350.1:121229486-121354053 GCA_019925275.1 Mytilus edulis | reverse complement strand
CAGTTTTGTTCAGTAACGTAAATAACATCCTTTTATAAAATCTCAGCTTAATACAAAACAGTATTATTGAATATATCAATATCAATTGAAAAAAGTTTTATTATTTTTGTTGATTGATTGATTGGTTGTTAACGCCACTTTCAGCACTATAGTGCTATATCATGAAGGTCATATTTATTGGAGGGGAAAACTTATTTAGTGTCTAATGAAAAAGTTAAAAAGTTTTATTGATAGATGACACAAACCTAAGAACATAACGGATCATTATAGAAGAAGGAGGTGTGGTATAAATGGCAATGAGACGACTTTCAACTAGAGTTCACATGAAGTGGTTTAAAGCAATCATAGGCAACCGTTATGCCATAAAAACTAATAGATTAATTATTTGTTGGTGGTTAAACGCCACTGTTGGGCTATTTTTTGGCCGTCAGTTTTTATTGCTGGAGGAAGCCGGATTCCCCAGTGATTACAGTAGTAGAGATACTTAGACCAATTGGCCACCGAGCCCCCTGTCAAAAAATAAGAAAAAAACCAATTCCAGATAGTCGGCAATAAAAGGCCTCAGCATGTGAAAAGATTCACCGAGAAAGCTAACAGCCTCATTTAAAACAAAACAATTTACAAAACACAAACATGAAAGACAGACACTAGAATTTCAGAATAGTGTTATCTGTAGAATCTATCAGTTTACCCGGTTTGTTTTAATTTTTTGGGCTCGATAAAATGAAAGCTAGTTCATATGGAATTACATTTATTAAATAAATCATGATCTCCAAAATAAAAGCATCAATCAGTACAAATCCAACATTTTAAGTTTATAGACTTTATAGACTTCTGAGAAACGGATGCCCTTTTGCCAACATATAAACGAACAATATCACGACGATGAAGATAATGAGTTCTCAGCACTGTTCAGATATGGCAAAGTGATGCTGTAAAAATAAAATAAATGTAAGTACAAATAAAAATAATTATTTTTACTAAAGTACAAATGTATTAGATAGACAAAATTTAAGAAAACGTTTATACAAAGTATCAATGGGATTACATGCTGTGAGATAAACAGGCATCAAGGACATTACCGTCCAAAAAAAACCATAGGAAAATATTAAACCAATCAGAAACGAACATTTTCCTTTTTCGTAAACTGGTTAACATAGTCTACATTGTGAAAATGAAATATCAGAAACTTTGTGATGTCTACATTAGATTTATTCTAATTAAATACCTTGATTTTGAATTATTATTATATAATTCTTTTAGTTTTGCTTTTTCCTATAAATTTGAAACTTTTTTTCTATTTTGTTTTTGTTTTATTTTGATTACTATCTCATTGACGTATATCATTTCATTCATATCTATACGCATGACAAATTATCATTTGAACAATGTCCTTAAAATCACTGTTTGGGTATTTCCTTTTTGTTAACAAAAATTAAGAAACGCAGTCATACATAAAAAATATATATCATAAACTTCAATAACGATCATTTAAACTACTATACTTAACTAGCACAGGATATATCATGCACGTTTATTTAATACCTTTCATGTTATGTTGTTTACAAATGTATTACAGTGCACAAGTGTTTGATGGCGAGTTTACAGGTCAAGTTGTAATAAACACAACCAATTCCGTGCAGTTTGTTGAAAGATTTACAAAGAAACATGATGGATATACATTTCAAAGGAGGGTACGTTGTTTTCTGAAAACACATCAACTTATTTTGGAGCAGTTTTACTTTTTAATTCATATTTCATTGTTACATGGAGGTTGTTTTAATCAAGAAACAGATGTAGATATGCTCTGCGTTCAGGTTTGATCCACGTAAGACAACAACTAAGATTCACCTACCCAACTATCAAAAGTAAAAAATAGGAAGATTGTAATGAAGAAAAATATTTATATCACATAGATAAACGCGTATTCCTTAGAAAAAAAAAGAAAAAAGAAAAAAATAAATACCGAAAATCCAATGTTAATTCAATAGGGGAGGTTTAAAATACATGTTAAAACTATACTGTTTATATCCCTTCTTCTCATTCATTAATATAATGCTTTTTTCATATACAAAATAAAAAGTAATAAAAACCACACCGATAACCTGGTAAATATTTATTTAAAATACACCTAGTTTTCTTTCGTTCTGTGCAATTAGACCAATTTTAGATTTACATAGGAGTTCGCTATTTCTGTTATATTACATACTTTTTTTTCCAAACCACCAAAAAAGGTTTTAGGAAGCAATCATAGTGATATATAAAATTTATAGTTATTCACTATAACATATAAAACATATTTACACACTTTCGAAATAATGAATTATAATGCGGAGTTTTGCATACAAACATAAACAGAAATGTATTAAATACAATGTAACCTGAGTCTCCCTCCTTTCAATTTCTAAGTTCTCGTTTCTTTGGGATTAAGTTATTTGTGTTTGTGGTTATTGACGAAATCAAACACAGAAAATACTTCAGACGATAGAAATAAGTCAAGTGGTAATAATTTTTGAGAATGTATTTATTTTAAGATTTAGCACTGACTGATTCCATAATGGGACAATCATTTTAAATCATAAACATACTCTGATTATGTGGCCACAATACAGTGATAATCGCTGTCATCATTATGGTGATAAAGTAAAAAGAAAACAAATTGCTGGGTTTACCAGATAAATATTAATTTATTTCACGTTTAAGTCTTTCAAACTAAGAGAATATTGTATATGATCATTGTTAATGTTTGCTATTGAAGGTAAAACGAAAGAAAATCCTTTGCATAAAGGCGCATACATGTCCGTTCTAGTATAATATAGAATGATATAATATACATCATAACTCTAGAAGACGGATACGTAACCATCGTCTCCGTTACAAGCAATGCAATTCGATCGATAATTAGGTTTTGACATGTTTAACTCCGCCACATTATTTATGTATGTGCCTCTCTCAAGTCAGGAGCCTGTAATTTAGTGGTTGTCTTTTGATTATGTTTTACATATTTGTTTTTCGTTCATACCTCTTTGCGTCCGTCGTCTGTCGTCCTCGTCCGTCGTCGTCTGTTAACTTTTACAAAAATCTTCTTCTCTGAAACTGATGGGCCAAATTTAACAAAACTTGACCACAATCATCGTTGGGGTATCTAGTTAAAAAAATATGTCCGGTGACCCGGCCAGCCAACTAAGATGGCCGCCATGGCTAAAATTACAACATAGGGGTAAAATGTAGATTTGGGCTTATAACTCTGAAACCAAAGCATAAAGAGCATATTTGACTAAGTAAAATTGTTTATCAAGTCAAGATCTAACTGCCCTGAAATTTTCAGATGAATCGGACATTCCATTATTGGATTGCTGCCCCTTAATTGGTAATTTTAAGGAAATTTTGCTGTTTTGGGTCATTATCTTGAATATTATTATATACACATGGAAAAAAGTATTGCAACACCTTGATTTTTTAAAACTTGAAAAATCAGCCTCTTTTTTTGGATGAAATATAATAACATATGTGTATAATATTATTGAAACATAGTTTATGATAACATTGGCATTGAAACGAACAAAAAATGTTTGAAAAAAAATTGATTTATATAACCACAATTTTAATAACAAAATGAAGTGTTATTTGTACAAAAAAATGCATTTTACAACTTTTACTGTAGTCGAACTTTGCAATGTCAGACATTTCAAAATTAATCTTCAGATGACTGTTCACATCATGGTTGATCGTTATACGCCAAAGAATTAGTACTTTGTGCGCAGCCTCCATTCAAACGGATAACCGCATCTAAACGTCTTCTGATTTTTTCCATAAATCGACTAATTTGTTTCTAAGGTAGCAGCAACCATTTCTGATGAAGGGCATTGTTTATTTCATGATGTGTTTGAACTGGGGTGTCCTTTCGCGCACTTTCCGCCAAATAGTGTCCCAAATATGCTCGATATGGTTCAAATCCGGGCTACGATCGGGCCAAGGAAGATTAACCGAATTCCATTTGAACATTGGATCTTCCTCCACGATGCTAATTTCCAACTTTGGCGAGCTCTGCACTACATTGAATACGGAACACTGTGTGTCTGTTCGTTAGCAAAGGTCTCCGAAATGGTCTTATCGTACGATAACCAGTAGCGATGAGTCGATCTCGAACAGTTCTTGTTAAAAGCTTCCTGGATGGCCACCACTCTCTTTTTAGGATTGTCTTGTATGCAATGGGTTTCCTTCTGACCAACCTTCATAATGCTTGATTTTCGCTAGCAAATGGCATAGGGGGTCTTCATTATCTCGGAAGGTCTTTAACAGCGTTTATTGCCTGATTTTTATTCTCAAAACGACTTATAGTGGAATGGTGACGACCAACAATACGTTCAGTTGTTACAACGACATCCCTGCTTCTGTTATGCTGATAATATGCCATCTTGCTGCAGTTAAAAGTTGTCAAGGACCCATTACAAGGTGTCAATCACATAACTTAAAAAACTTGGTTATTTAAAGTGTTGAAAACAATGAGGATAAAAACAGCTGTGTTGCTGTTTACGGGTACAGAAGCTGCATGTGCAGATAAAAACTTATCGAGTCGATATTTATTGATTAAACTCAGGTGATACTTAAATAATGTTTAATTATTTCTATTTTACCAAATTATATCACAAAAAAATAAAGAGTGTTTTTTTAATTTCAATTTCAATTAGGTGTTGCAATACTTTTTTTCCATGTGTATAGATAGAGATAAACTGTAAAAAGCAATAATGTTCAGCAAAGTAAGATCAACAAATAAGTCAACATGACCAAAATGGTCAGTTGACCTCTTATAGTAAATTTTACAATTTTTTCTTAAATTTTTGTAATCTTTATAAAAATCTTCTCCTCTGAAACTACTAAGCTAAATTTAACCAAACTATGCCAAAATCATCATTGGGGTATCTAGTTTAAAAAGTGTGTCTCGTGAACCGGCCTGCCAACCAAGATGACCGCCATGGCTAAAAATAGAACATTGGGGTAAAATGTAGATTTTGGCTTATAACTCTGAAACCAAAGCATTTAGAGCATATCTGACAGGAGTAAAATTGTTTATCAAGTCAAGATCTAACTGCCCTGAAATTTTCAGATGAATCAAACAACTGGTTGTTGGGTTGCTGCCCCTGAATTGGTAATTTTAAGGAAATTTTGCTGTTTTTGGTTATTATCTCCAATATTATTATAGATAGAGATAAACTGTAAACAGCAATAATGTACAAGAAAGAATGATCTACTAATAAGTCATGATGAGCTTATTCAATAAGGAGTTATTGCCCTTATAGTCAATTTTTAACAATTTTCATTATAGATAGATACATTGTTATAGGCAAGAGTGATCAGTAAAGTAATATGGCGTCACAGGGGTGAGCAAATATCTACCAACATATCACCATCACCAAAACACAATTTTGTCATGAATCCATATGTGTCCTTTGTTTAATATGCACATAGACCAAGGTGAGCGTCAGAGGCTCTTTAGAGCATCTAGTTATATAGACAAAGCCGTTATTTTTCTCGTTTCAATTGTTTTACATTGTCATATTGTGGCCTTTTATAGCTGACTATGCGGTATGGGCTTTGTTCATTGTTGACGGCCGTACGGTGACCTATAATTGTTAATGTCTGTATCTTGTTGGTCTCTTGTGGACAGTTGTCTCATTGGCAATCATACACATCTTCTTTTTTTTATATTTAGAAATATCATTCATAATATACTGGTTTTAGACAAAGGAAAAGGTTGAAACTGTTCCGCTAAAACGCAAAACGAAGGAAAATGGTTCAATTCGACAACGAAAAAACGGCCAACACAGTAATGTTTTAATACTAAAACTGCTAACGATTTACAATTGAATGCCATACAAAACCTATTCGTGTCCTATCGATACATCTTGCTTTATGTGTTTTTTGTCTTATTGTTCCATACTACGTATTTCTTTTTGTAATTGAGACGTCTTTATACATGTTATAATTATTATGAATTTGAATTGGAGGAATTATTTACAGGATTTTTACAGTAAGAATATCTCCTAAAAGTTTAGTCATTAATTATAATAAATTTAGTTCTTTTCTCCTATTACTTGTTTTCATAATTTTCATTACTTGTTTTCTTTTGTCTTATTTCATACAAAGTGTGTTTAAGTATGATAACAACAGACCTACATTGTAGGGATACCATTGATGTCATAACAATTCAAGTGTTATCCGATTTGATGATTTTGCATGATTATACGCAATTTTGGATACATCTACTTATATATTGTGTAATTTAACAGTAGAGTAGTTTTGAAAATGTTCACATTTATAAGGCCTACATTTTTCATTTATGCCCTTTTCTGCGTTTGGGCAAAACAAACGATAATTGAAATCAATGATGATAAAACGTATGTAATGTCTATTCTCCTTTAGATACGTGTATTTGTACTTCATTTTCTGTCGTATTACTGAAAATGTAACAGACGGACAGACAAAATGGTAAGGCAATGATTTACAAAAAATACCAAAGTCCAAAATAAATTCAAAAAGGTGAAGTCCGTAAAATAGGACAAAACGAAGACTTATCAACCAATGGAATAATAATCCGGACCTGGTTCAAAATTTGTTTGAATTGAAAATAGTGGATTTATTCTGGTTTTATAGCAAGCTGGTTTTATTCAAATGAATTTCAATTACAATGCTGTTTAATGAGTCGTTTTAACGGAACATATTTTTTCTTTTATAGTTTCAGATAGGAACACATGAGTACTTTGTATTTGAAATAAATGAAACACAGCGCACACGTAAAACCAGCAAGCAGACAGAAGACTCCGACATTAAGAACTTAAAACTTGATTTAGAGGTATATTAATTTTATGAATGATTCAAATTAAAACTGTAATATAGACCTCTGGTTACGGTCTTGACTTCTGTATTTTTAATTGTCAAAGGCAGTTGTTTCTCTATTTTCTTATTTGTCCAATAAATTTGTTTTACTCTTTTCTTTGATCCTCATATGCACCCTTCGGAATGGCAACTGGAAATATCACATCCTGTTTTGAACAGTTTATGGCGATTATTTCTAAAATCAGAAATAAAATAACTTGTCTGGTAGTGGGTATTGTCTCTTAAGAAGTCAGAAAAGTTGTTATGTTTTACATGTTGATTTTTAAAGATAAAAAAGCCAAAACAGTGTAAACATCAATTTTCATTAAGACTCTTTAATAGTCAAAGAAAGATACAATATTTTGTAAAAGAATTTTGTATTTTAATTTAAAACACAATTAATTACATTTACGTTATGTTTTAAGTTTTAGCAGACCCAAATCAGATTGTTGGATCTTTATTTAAACATGATTTCTATAAAGTTTTTCTTTCATTTGCCTAGGCACTTTATCATGTTTATTGTGGAAGCTCGTGTCATCAAGAATGTTATGATTTATTTTGAAATTAATGTCAATTTCAGAATGACGCGAGGTCGATGTTGGTCAATAAAAATAACTTATTGTAATGAAATATATATGTAAGGTATATATTAAATAATACATATTTTGAAATATGAAATAACGATGTTTTAAAGTATATAATATGAAATCGTATGAGTGTGTCAACATAGATCTATGTCAATAGATACGATACTAATTTAACTGATTGAGATCGTCTACACAACGATGTTATTCATGACCTTTAAACTTATGTTAGTTAACTCGTCAGACAAATTTGTTTGTACTTTAATAGATTTTTGGTTGTTAAAAATAAAATTCAGATATGAACTGGTTTAAGTATAGTGCTGTATTATTCACTTTTTAGTTGGATTTTGTTAATCAAGAAAAAAGATTCCTACGAGTACCGAAGACAGCAGACACACAATGGTCTAATCTGTGGCACTTGGTAAGAAAAGATACTACTCCGTTATCATGATTATGTGTTATGACATGATGACATTTCATTGTGAAAGGTTAATTGATTATTGATGTAACTATATGAAGAACACAAAATCGGGGATCAATTTCAAGTAAACTGTTTTGAAATTTCAGATGAATAAAATATATATTGAAATGTACTATCTTATTTTTACGGTTTATTTCTTTTCATAGTTATAACCCATCTCATGCAATCCATTAAATAAGTGCAAAAGTAGTATACCGCTGTTCAAAACTCATAAATCGATAGAGAAAAAAACAAATCCGGGTTACAAACTAAAACTGAGGGAAACGTATCAAATATAAAAGAACTACGACACAACAGAGACACAACACCGAAACGTAACACACAGAGAAACGAACTATAATGTAACAATGGCCATTTTCCTGACTTGGTACAGGGCATTTTATGAAAAAATGGTGGGTTGAACCTGGTTATGTGGCATGCTAAACCTCCCGCTTTAATGGCAGTGTTAATTATAACATTAAAATTTAATTTAAAACTTCCCCATTTAACATATCGACGCTGTTCGTTTGTTCAACCTCATCAATATAAAGAAATCTTTAAGACAATCGACCTCATCCCATTTATTGTATTCAATAATGATGATATTGACATGTAAACATTTGTTTCTAGTTTAAGGACGACAGAATCTTCAGGTAAACGTGTAACAGTGCCGTATTAATTTTGCTCTTAGACTTTTTAACTTTTTTGTAGGTCATTGTGTTATCTGTAGGCTAATAAATTTTGATTATCTCGCTGTCATCTTCTTTTATGTATCTTGCATTTAACGGAACATTTACGAATAGTATCTATATTTAAATTAGTTGTGCTGAACGCACTAACAGACAATTGAGATTATAATCGTGTCCTAAATAATAATTAACTCGACAGCATTATTCATTTGGTTTAATTTAATTCAATATTTTACAGAATGATGCAGTATCACCTTCAATGAAGGTCAATGAAGCTTGGAATGCTGGGTATTCTGGAAGTGGAATAAAAGTTGCTGTCCTGGACGACGGTTTACAGACCGACCATACTGATCTAAACTCAAATGTGGTATATAAAACTTTGTAGTCAAATAAAGATAAAGAATAGTCTATGAATAACCAGTCATTCTGTTGTTTTGTAAAAACAATAAAGATATTTTGTTCGACCTTGTCTTGACAATGATCAAAAATCTATCAGCTGTACATTAAATCACCAATCACTAATAAAGGTTCACGTCTGTGTGTACAACAATTAATATTTCTGCAGGGACGTGACTTTGTGTTTTTATTTCAGGATACAGTTAACGATTATGACTATCAGAGTACGGATAATGATCCGACACCAGATTCTGCCGACGACAGGTAGGACAAATAAGCTATCTAATCTAGATGTTAATATCGTATACATATACTTGTAATATATGAAAAATAGTTGCATAAAAATGTAAAAGAGAATATCACCATGTTTGAATCGAATGGGATGTGAGGCTCAGAAAGAATGCAACATGTACAGAGCTCGTAGACCATATATGATTTTCAACTTTTACAGATTTAAGAAGATTCAAGGCTTGTTATTCATTTGGTATTTACTCAAATATTAAACTGAATAGTTACACGTAGGACATTAGTTGTTACGTAACTTGACAATCAAAGATAATTGTACGATTAATAAAATTCGAAGATGGACTTGATCGTTAAAACCATGTGTAAAATGATTTTTGTTTACCTCAGTGTTAATGCTCTGACATTATTGTAGTCATGGTACGAAAGTAGCCGGTTTTATAGCTGCAGTAAAGGATAACAACATATGCACAGTAGGAGTAGCACATGAGTCTACTTTAATTGGTAATTATGAGTTGTAACATGACTTTTTATAACTATTGCATGTGTTATAAAACTGACTTAAAATAATATCAACTATTTTAACAACCCACAAAATAGCTTTCAAAGAATGTAAAATTGCCTTCAATATGCAATTGGAACATGACAACATTCACATACTACCGATTAATACAATTAAATCAAGAAGACAGTTGTATAATAAAGGCAACAGTAGTATACCGCTGTTCAAAACTCATAAATCCATGGACAAAAAACAAAATCGGGTTAACAAACTAAAACCGAGGGAAACACATTAAATATAAGAGGAGAACAACGACATAACACTAAAATGTAACACACATAGACAAAATCCCACGAGAATAACAAATATAACATATATATATAACATCAAAACCAAATACATGAATTTGGGATAGACAAGTACAGTATAAAAATCGTAAAAAATAAAAATAATAAAAAATGATTCGATTTGTAAGTTCCGCGCCACGTCAAACTGATACAACAAAAATAAACTTTTTAAGAGTTAACAGTAAAAGTAGTAAATTACCACGAAAAAATACAGAACACTTTAACGCGTTATTAAGATGATAAACAACTGCAGTACCCAGCTGACTGAAGTTTTTTTACTGTTCAATCGAGCGGTTTGAATTTAATCATATAGTAGGTGTAGTGATAGTGTTTACCTGGTCACTGAAGTGTTAAGTACAAAAATATTCGTTACATCTTTGCAATGTCTGTTTTTTTTCTAATTACTAAAAGCATTCTATAGTATAATCAGTTAGATTTGACGTCACAACAACAATATTTTCAACTTAGATATATGCATACTATTGTTTACATCAAGCATTGTCTAATCTTCAGCTATATAAAATACAATTGAATTGTTTTAAGGCCAGTTTAATTGCCACCGTATATTACGAGTTTACCTTCCATTTAAGGTGTCCGAATTCTTGGTACTAGCGGATTGACAGATTCGCAAGAAGCACAGGCACTTACTCATTATCTAAATGGTGGTGTAGATATTTATTCAAACAGCTGGGGTCCAACAGATGGATATGGATTTTCTGGACCGGGTTCACTCACTCAAAGCGCCCTTCAAGAAGGAACTACTAATGTATGCACAATAAACAGGGTTTCCACAGTCGATCACAATTGTTGCATTTGCAAATAAAATCTAACAAAGTATTAAAGGAATCAAACATATTAAGAAAGAATTCAAAAAAAATCGATGTGGTCCATTATGCTTCTTTTCTGACATAATAGATATAAGAGGAACATGAACATGACCCCGTAAATAAATTTAATTAAATTGTTATATGGAAAATAAAATTTCATCGAAAATAATTGAATATAGGGAAAATATATAATATTGACGAAAATGGTATATATAATAAGATATGAAGTACTTTGATGTTATCTTCCAGTAAAATTTAATGTAAAAAATTAGTTTTAATCTTGATCAAGGAAAAGATATTCGCTTTATTTTTTGCGATATTTCCAAAGCTTTTGACAAAGTTTGGCATGATGGTTTACTATATAAATTGAAAGTTTTTGGTATCCATAGTAATTTAATTGATTGGATTGGAGATTACCTAGGTGACAGATGCCAGAAAGTTGTTTTGGATGGGTTTTATTCATCTCAAAAAGGTACCAGTGCTGGGGTACCCCAAGGCTCGGTACTGGGTCCACTCCTTTTTTTAACTTATATTAATGATATAGTGGAAAATATGAGTAATCATATTAGATTATTTGCAGATGACACCTATTTATATGCCATTATTGATGATGACTATGATACTGTTTCTATGTCTTTGACTGATGATCTTGGGAGAATTAAAACATGGGCTGAAAACTGGGCTGTAACCTTTAATCCCTCCAAAACAGAAACCCTTTTATTTTCTAGAAAAGATATCAATCCTCCCCCTTTATACTTTGGCATTGGAGGGGACCAAATAAAAGAAGTTAAAAGTCACTGTCACCTAGGTCTCAACTTTGAGAGTAAGGCTAATTGGAAATTACATATAAATGCAATTTATAAAAAAGCATGTTCTAGATTACATTTATTAAGACAAGTAAAATATAGTTTGGATCGAAATGTACTTATTACAATTTATACAGCATTTATTCGCCCTATTCTAGAATATGCAAACATTATATGGGATAATTGTACTTTACAAGAAGCTAACTTATTAGAAAGTGTTCAAATTGAAGCTGCTCGTATTATTACTGGTCTCCGACGTACAACTTCTCTTAAAAAAATTATACACTGAAATAGGTCTTGAAAAATTATCAGACAGAAGGAAGAAGCATAAACTTACTACATTTTATAAAATAAAAAATGGATTTTCTCCAAGTTACATGATAGATTTATTAGAACCTTGTTTTCTCACATCGAATGATTACAATCTTAGGAGAGACTCTCAGAATTATACCATCCCAATGTGCAGAACAGTTTCATATTATAAAAGTTTCATACCATCTGTTGTTAAACTCTGGAATGAATTAGATACTAATGCTAAAAATGCTTTGTCGATTAACCAGTTCAAATCTGTACTTGATAAAATATATAAACCAGAAATTCCTCCTAAATATTTTTGTTCAGGTATAAGAAAATTTAATATTATTCATTGTCAATTACGAAACGATGCAAGTAATTTAAATTCTCACTTGTTTCATGATTTTTTGACAGAAGAACCTTCCTGTCCTAAATGTTTATATAAATGTGAAGACAACCAACATTATTTTTTTGATTGTCCATCTGACACTATTAACAGGATCACACTCCTTGATAAACTGTCTGCTTATGGAGTTGATATTGATTTAAACTTGATACTATTTGGTGATCAATCTATGAGTATTGAAGACAATGTGCAGATAGTTAAGGCTGTTCATGAATATATAAAAAATTCAGAGAGATTTGTATAATGAAATGTATTTTATAGTCCAAAACCAAATTAAAAATTAACTTTTACTTTGTATGTCTGTACTTTATATTATATTAAGCTCTTAGACCCGAACCAGCTGAAAAATAATTAAAATTGAAACAAAAGTATAATGAAACGACAGTACATTGAAATTAATATTATTAAAGCTAAAAAGCTATTAAATGCACCTTTATTTCTATATCATTCATATATTCAATTTGTATATCTTTAATTTCTTAAATCTATTTTTTTTTCTTTTATTATTAACATTCTAAATTCTTTTTATATTATTATAATTCTTTAATGTATCAATATGGTTACTACTCGTTGTCGTTTTTCTTCAGGTGCAATAATTTAGTAAAAATAAGTACATGATATCAAACATGTTGTTTTAAAAATGAGTTATTAAATTTATTATTTTAGATAGCTGACTGGTGACCATTTAATTTAATGTGAGACCTCTAAATCAATGTTGGAGTATATAACCTAGAATACTAAAACTTTTTTTTTTTTTTTTTTTTTTTAATTTATTTTTTCATAATTTTTCTGAGTTAACATTTGAAGCATTTTAAAATAGTCATACTTTTGATGTGAGGTAACTATTTGAAATATCATTCCAGTCAGCTAAGAGGTATTTTTGAAAAATTAATTCTGTTTTGTCTTTATGTTTGTGTATGTGTTGCTTTGTTTGAATGTAATATATTGTACCTTGTTTTGTGGAGAGGGCTTACATAGGCTATGCCTGTTGCCCAATCCAATTCAATTTATTTGAATAAAATATTGTTTAAACTAATATATACCAAGTCTTCAATGTATTCATACACTTAAGATTGTTTATTCTTTTTATTCTAGGGTAAACTATGAGTTTTGTTTTTCTATGTTTGTTATTTCTATCAACAGGGTAGAGGTGGCAAAGGTGTTATTTATACATGGGCAGCAGGCAATGGACAAACAACCGATAATTGTAATGGAGACGGATATACAAATAGCATTTATACTATAGGCGTAACAAGTGTAGAAGAAGGAAAGAATGCATGGTACTCCGAAGTCTGTGCTGCTGCATTAGTGGCAACCTACGGTGGGAGTAGCAACGACAGATATTTGGTAAAAGTTATAATATATTGGTATAGATATGCTCAAAATTGGTAACAAGAACAAATTGACCAATATGTTAAATGATCTTTACAATAAAAGTCCTCAATGGTCAATACTAATTTATAAAAATCCTATTATAAAATAGCAACATCGTTCTGGACAGTTTTATCGGGGTGTTTTTATTCAAAATATTGTGCCTTTGAATCAAAAAGAAGCAGGACTTCTATTTTCATATACATAATGCACATATTTACTGCGAAATAACATTACAATTCCTGACCGACTCATGTTCTGAAAATAGCAATATAGTAACTTGTTGTGCATACCAAATTAATCATAAAGTCTCTAACTATATTTTTATCATTTTGTAGACGTCAACTACAACTTCTTCCGGATGTACAAGTGATCGTATGCAGGGTACTTCGTTTTCAACACCTATAGCTTCTGGTATCATTGCGTTAGCCCTTCAAGCAAAGTGAGTCAATTTAACATATATCAATTGGATAATGTATTATGCAAAAGAAGACTATGAAAAGGCCATTTGACACTTCAAAATTCGTTTTAAAGTGCACAAGTATCTTCTTAATAAACCTTTGTTGTGTCGTAGTTCTCTTATATTTGATACGTTTCCCTAAGTTTTAATTTGTAACCCGGATTTATTTTTCTCTCTATCGATTTATGAATTTTGAACAGCGGTATACTACTGTTGGCTTTATTTAACTTAATCTGTAATTCTTTTTTTAGGTTACATGCTTTTGACACACAATCAATGTAGAACTCTTCATATATATTTCTGTTTTAGCACTGCGCTCACATGGAGAGATATCCAGCACATGATTGTTTTGACGTCATCCAGAAATGGTTTTACAGATTCATATTCCAGCTGGGCAACAAATGGAGCGGGAAAAGAATGTATGTACTGTCTTGAATACATGTCACAGATTGCATTACGGTGTCGTAAAATGGAAAATACAAAAACGGCGGCTTAGAAACTAGCACTCATTTAGATCATCATATAATGGTCTTCTGAGAGACAAGAAATCAATTTCCTAGATCTAGGAAGATGTTGTATGAGTGCCAGTGAGACAACTCATTATCCAAGTAACAATTTATAAAAGTAACCTGCCTTCAACACCTGCATGGTATATATGAAACAATATGACTTCAACGAATGACTTATAATTGTTAATATCTGCTAATTAAGGAACTAAGAATCACTTAATTGTTCGGATTGAATGACACAATGAGACCCTCACATTTGATTATTTACTGGTGTATATCTGTAAACATGGTAAAGAAATTTAAGACTCTTATTATTAGCAAGAATTGAATATCACCGTTTATCTTAACGTATAATCATTTATTCTATGAATAGGCATCTACTAAGAATAAAAAATAAAATCACAAAAATACTGAACACCGATGAGCATTCCACCTGGAAAGTCCCTAATCAAATGGCAAAATCAAATGACAAATAAAGGCAACAGTAGTATACCGATGTTCAAAATTCATAAATCGAAAGAGAAAAAAAAACCGGGTTACAAACTAAATCTGAGGGAAACGTATCAAATATAAGAGAACTACGACACAACAGAGACACAACACCGAAATGTAAGACACACAGAAGCGAACTATAATGTAACATAACACTAAACGAATGGACAACAACTGTCATATTCCTGACTTCATATGATATAAGCAATACAATTTGACTGTAAGATTAAATAGACAATAACTGTTTAGTGTCTTTAAATATCAGCTGTATTTGTATGAGGCTAAGAAACAAGTGTAATGCGAGCATTAGCGAGCTATTTTTCCTGTTTCGATCCAAGTACAATTACAGCTGATATTAAAAGACACTAAACAGTTATTGTCTTAATCCTACAATTAACTCTGTATATTGTTTATGCTTTGAAAGACACATTGCATTTATTTTCGATTTAAAATCCATTGAGGCCCAGGCAGTAATACTAAAATCACACATTCAGCTGCAGACGGGTTCGCAAAAAAAAAATTCGAATGGTAAACAATAATTCATTCCTCAAGGTGAATAATAATCTATGTTAATCTTGTATTATTTTAATTTTAGTTTCTTGTGTACAATTTGGAAATTAGTATGGCGTTCATTATCACTAGTCTAGTATATATTTGTTTAGGGGCCAGCTGAAGGACGCCTCCGGGTGCGGGAATTTCTCGCTACATTGAAGACCTGTTGGTGACCCTCTGCTGTTGTTTTTTATTTGGTCGGGTTGTTGTCTCTTTGACGCATTCCCCATTTCCATTCTCAATTTTAACATAATAAATAATTCCAACAGTGAAAACACATAACAAAACATTGTTCAATCTGAAACAGAAGTGAACGTGTTGTCCTACGCTTCAGAACCTTGAACTGAACTTGACATTCACTTAACATGTATGCTTAGATTGACATGGTTGATTTTTACACCATGTACACATTCAAGTTTTGAAATCGATGATTGTCGTCGTAGAACATACTGCTTTTCATGTTTGTCTGTTATTAGAAAATTGGTTTAAATCTTATTGCTCTAAAGAAATGTTTGAAAACATCGAGAACGTATAAAAGTAATCGTTAGTTCGTATAAGGTCAAACAATAGATCAATTTAATGCTACTGCAATACACATTCTTAGGTCACACATGTTCATACAACACTCGTCAACAGCAATACACAAACGGAGCTTTACATCGATATTTGTATAGTTTACTGATACAACATAGCGATATCGGTATAGCTGCATCTGTAAATTAAGACACTTAATTGCAGGATAAATCATGGTTAACGCCTGACAAGTACCCAAGATACATATACTCGTATGGTTGAATAACACAGTATGACTGTTATGTTTATCATAAAGATTCAAATCTTATACTAAGAGAGTTTAAAAGTCAAGTTTCGTAATTTTTAATTACTAAATTACATTACTCATGGCTTTTGTAAATTGAATTGATTGTTACATGCATATTATAGTGCTTGGTTTTTTTTCCTTTATTTTTAAAAATTATTTCAACTGAAAAGAACTGACGTATTGAGTATTTCCTTATTTCGTGCATTGTCATTCCATTTTTTTCATTCTATCTGTTGTTTTTCCAATAGAAAATATAAGAGTTGACCTAGTCACCATTTACTGGTCAAATTAACGATTCCATTACAACTGTACCAACGAGAAATTCCTTAATGAGCTTATCGTCGATAACAAATGTGTGCTATAAGCGAAAGATTTAGAAAATCAAAACCTTATTTAATCTTTAAAAAAAATAGATAAACCAAAAACAAGACAAAAACGTATAGTTAAAGCCGGGTAAGAAATAAAAACTTTCCATTAGGAAGATATAAATGAGGTAAACCTTTTCTAACGCAAGAGACATATGCTGTTATGGTTAATGACAACCGTAACAAAATATACACTTCCGAGATAAATATAAGTTCCTAATATCATATTCAATGCTGATAGTATACTCTATGCCTCCTTTTACTCGGTAGTGATGGGTAAACATGATTTAACTTATTGTATCCTAAATCTATCTCTGGATAATGCACTTATGTTGTAACATGTGTAATCAGTAACTGTTTTTCTGATACAGACAGTCAAGTACTTGGGTTTGGTTTGATGAATGCTGAAGGAATGGTAACTCAGGCTGCAAGTTGGACAAATGTTCCGACACAACAAACATGCACAACAGCAACATTCACTGGATCTGGGTAAATTCTTTACTACATGAATAAATGTTCAAACATATCCTCATCTTCAAAAATCTGCTGAAATTACAAAAATATGTTTTGTTAGTAATGATCTAAAAAGTACAACATCCATTGAAATGGTTATAATCCTGGTACTTTTGATAACTAATTAAACTGTGACCTGAGACAAATATTATGATATCTATATAAAAACGACGGATAAATACATTGTGTTTCAATTGTTCGAAATAATTTCGACGTCTTTGTTTGAATTATCTATGACTGTAGTATGTTTATATTTTTGGAAAGGTGTTCAAATTCTGGCATCAGATTTTGATAGATTAATTTACATTTTCAGTATGTAATTCCTGATCATCTGCACAATACAATGATACAGAAAAAATAGATCTAGTATCAGAACCTAATTAAGAACCAAAAGCACAAACAGTGAAAATATTCCGTTGATTTAATTGAAATATATATAGATAGTCAAAATATTTAGCTCCTTCTGTTATGAAGGCTAACGTGGGAAACTCCAAACGCCAAACATTTAAATTTCATCGCCAATAATCCAACATCCCGAAATTACGATGATTACATGTTACCTTATAAAACACATGAAATTATTCGCTACCTAAAAGAAACCGAAATACTATGTTTTCTTATTTTACAAACGGACGAGCAATTTACTGAAGAAATGCAAATACGGAAAAATAATATGCTTATCAAAAAGAATAAACAAAGAATAAATACGCAGCTGATGTAGTGGTAACGTCTCTTTTGTGTATTGTTACAGACTAATAACCGTGACGTTACGTTACCATTGACTTCATTGGTTATATTAGTTATGATTCATAATTATCACAACCAGTTGGAAAACATCTATATAGTGACTTTAAGGATTTGCAAGCATTTTAAATTTTGATTTATTCATACTTCCACTAGTGTGAACGGAGAATTAGATTTTAAGTAAAAATTTGAAAATATATTTTATTGAAATAATACATCCTTTGTGGTTCGTTTTTCAAAGTAAATGAAAATTCACATTCCATTTGCGTGATGATACTTAGATATCCGTAAGCGCTATGTGCCATGTTTCGCTCTTCCGATAACAGGAAAGACTGTTGTTGAGGTTTTAGGTGACGTGAAGTTAAATTATAGTTCGGAATTACAACACTATCATTACTAAATTGAATTGATCTCTGTGATTTTGTGACGTATGATTTATAACAGGTCACATCTATTGGATAGTTATTGAAATACAACGATATCCCATGCTCCGTAAAAGTTTCATAGCTCTTAGTTGCATTACTAGAATCTTCAGAACTGATTTGAGCTTTTGTTGGTAATCTTTTTAAGTTTGGTACTTGACGTCTACCATTTAAACAGTTCATAACATGTGACGTATCGCTCAATTCTCCAATCACGTACCGACAGTTAAAACTATACATGTAATTAAGCCCATGCAATAACTGACGTTCCCCTATCTTGTCCCGCCCTAGAACAAGGATTTCGTCTAACTAAGAAGTGACTTTTCTTTTCCGTGCGACTACAACAAAGCAGCGCTTCTATATGGAGTAAACATGTCGCAGGTTTGTTGATACTTTATTCTAGATCTAATGTTTAATGGCATGATTTCCTTGATTATGGGTTTCTTCAAATAAGGACCATAAGTTCCAAGGAGTTAAGTAAAAATCGTTCTTGAAATAGGACTCAGTTAAAAGGTGGTAGTTCGTTGTAAAATATCTGTTTTCACAGATGACAACGGTTGTTTACCTACTTTGGTAACCATAGTTCTGTCAGCTTTCCCTTGATTGCTGCATAATATAATTAGGCTTGTGTAATCACTAAGTCATTAGAGCAACACGACAGATTACAATAAGGAATCAGGATATATGCACCGTTCTATGCACACTAGATCGCTATTATATTCGTCTTGCTCATGCAATAGTTGTCTATGTTGTGATTTGTGAACTTGTTGTCTTTGGCAACTTTAATTTTCTTTCTGTTGTGCTATTGTTTATATTGACTAATAAGTTATGCATGTCCACTTGGTATCAAAGTTCAGGTCGGGACAATGTGATTACAGTTTCTAGTTTTTATATTTCTTGAATTGTGAGGTAATAGCAGTGGATATTTCCCTTCTGTTTGTTTTTTTTTGTCATCCGAATGTTTGCAGTTAGCTATGGCAGTATGTTTTCTATGTCGTACCTGTATACAACTATAGTGATATTTGTCCATCTCCCTCACCTCTCACAATTATGGTAAAAAGGTGGGTTTTTTTCTAAAGCCTGCCCAGTAATGCCTTTTACCGACGATACCCGTTTTCTCTCGTTCATCTTGCAATTCTCAATATTCAAATCCCATGAATGTTTTAAAGTATCTCCCATGTATCGCAAATATGTAATATATGCATAAAATGAAAGTTGCGGTGATACAATGTAATATCCAATGAGAGAACTATGCAACACAGATAAAACTGTTTCGATACTTCGCCAACCTTCTCTATGCTGATTTTTTTTGTTTGTTTATTTGCAATTCGAATGATCGATAAAAATATGGATTTACAAGGGAACGTAAGTCACTGTTGCTCGCAATACTTTTTGTCAGTTAGTTTAAAGAATTGTTGTTTTTAATTTAAATCAAATCATTCACATTAAAGACACATAAAATGCCTAATATAATTGTTTTTACAGATCAACATCGGGTGGTTCATCATACAGAACAGACAGTAAATCTATCTCAAGTTCTGATTGTTCTTCAATATCTTATTTAGAACATGTTACAATTGATATATCTTTCTCTTACACTCGATACCGAGGTGTGACTGAATTTAACCTAGTATCACCATCAGGAACAGAGAGCCATTTAATGCATTATAGAATTGGTGACGCTAATCAATTTTCCTACGCTGGTTCATTATCATGGACATTTATGTCAGTTCATTTTTGGAGGGAAAGTCCCATTGGACAATGGACATTGAAGTTTAAATCATACGGCGGCTACTCAGTCGGTGAGTTTTTGTTATTGTTTTTGTTTAAATACGAAACCGTATTTTATTTGTTATATTTAGATGATTTTCACGTGATTGATCTCTCAATTTTGTTATATCCCGCAATGGCTTCATTACATTATTGAGGAACACTGTGTTGACAAGCAAGAATACCACAATATGCAAATGGTGTAAACAAGAAAATATCTATGAGAACGATGCAACAGCATATAATAAGACCAAAAAAATACAGTATAAATATGAATGATGTAATAAAGTCTTGAAAGTAAACATTTATTTTCAACAAATATTAAACCTATTCAAGCCAAATTTAAATCCAAAATTTATGTCGATATTCATAACGTGAATATAATTAATCGGTTTACCTAATAAGAATATAAGTAGTTGGGTCGACATAAACAAGAATTTAAGTAACGGAGCTATTTACTAGACCATTAGTAATCGAGTCATTTAACAAGAATATGAAAAAATCGAGTCATTTATCAAGAATAAAAGTATTCGGTTCATTAAACCTCAGCTATTGAAATTAATCAATGAAGAAGATTCACATATAAAAAGATGGAATATGATTCCCATTGAGACAATGATCCACCAGAGATCAAATAACGTGAATGTTAACAACTAAAGATCACCATACGGCCTTCGACAATAATCAAAATCAATATCGCATAGTCAGCCATAAACAAATGATTTTGAAGGATCGCTATCGATGTCAATAGGAATATATACAAACCTTCGATTGACACTATTTTAGATTTCGTAAGGCAAATACTTATCAGGACTGATTATACACAACCTTAACTATTAGTATCTTCCTCTATATGTTGTTCTGAAAATGCAGTAGCGTTGACAAAATAATGTTCTTCAAAAAGCAAGCAATTTTTAAATTATAATTAAAATGCGTCTCTGGAAACGGGTCGTATATATCAATATTAATAAGATGGGTTCATCATTTGGGCCATTCTCGTTATCAGAAATTTATGACAATAGTTTTCTATATCATACTGGGTTTTGTCGACTGGATACAATTTGTAATTTATCGTATTTTGCTATTTCAGAATAGTTGTTTTCTCTCCGAATTATAACAATCGAATGCCCCCTTAATATCTTCTGTCTGTTTTAAAATCTTAAGCTATTTCAAACTTGCATACGGTACTATTTGTAAATCTCACTATACTATACTACAAACTTTTGCAATACAATAAGTACATTAATGTTCTTAAGACCGGGTCGGTACATTTGAAAGGGGACTATATGTCTCCGAGGATATAATTAGTTCAGTAGCAAGTATGTTGGTATTGTCTAGAAACGAAGAATATCGTTCAAAATACAAATTGACTCGAAGTTTTAGATTGAATGTTAAAAAACAATTATGTAATTTGTACGTGTTTCTCGTTTTTCTTTTTTTTTTATAGATCAGACCGTTTGTTTTCCCGTTTGAATGGTTTTATACTAGTATTTGTGGTGCCCTTTATAGCTTGTTGTTCGGTGTGAACCAAGACTCCGTGTTGAAGGCCGTACATTGACCTATAATGGTTTACTTTTATAAGTTGTTATTTGTCACTCATACCACATCTTCCTATATCTAAACAAATCATTCTTGAGATTGATTGGGTAACTTCTTTTATCTTTTTCGAATGATGATCACTTATAGTCTTAGCATAGTCTACCGACAAGGAATGTGTATGTTTACATCGCAGTCAACATTTAAAATGCAACCTAAACGATTTCCATATGATGTTTTTGTTCAATTTATTTCAGTTACTGTCAGTTCTTGGTCGATGACATTTTACGGAACTGCAACAGATCCTCTTCCTAGTAAGTTTGAACTACCATAAGACATAAATACACACTCTCACTCACGAAAGCACACAAAGTCATACACACACATATATATATATACTGTAGTACGCCGCTAGATTAAAACTGACGTGGAAAGGTAACACATTGCCAGCGAAAGCTCTTTTTTTGAGAGCCCAGGTGGTCGTGTGGTCTAGTGGGACGGCTGCAGTGCAGGCGATTTAGTGTCACGATATCACAGTAGCATGGGTTCGAATCCCGGCGTGGGAAGAACCAAAAATTTGCGAAAGCAAATTTACAGATCTAACATTGTTGGGTTGATGTTTAGACGAGTTGTATATACATTATGTACACAGCCATGTATCACCATCATTGATGGCGATCCGATGGATACATCTGTTGTAGAGTTGTCACTGACTCAGACGTACTTATAAATATAATTATTTTCTGTGACTGTATATTACATTAATTTGTAGGATCCTTTACTATAGATAATTTAGCTGATCTGTAACAATAACATCTTCATGCCTTATATATCATGTACTGTAGTACGCCGCTAGATTAAAACTGACGTGGAAAGGTAACACACGGCCAGCTAAAGCTCTTTTTTTGAGAGCCCAGGTGGTCGTGTGGTCTAGCGGGACGGCTGCAGTGCAGGCGATTTGGTGTCACGATATCACAGTAGCATGGGTTCGAATCCCGGCGTGGGAAGAACCAACAATTTGCGAAAGCAAATTTACAGATCTAACATTGTTGGGTTGATGTTTAGACGAGTTGTATATATATATATATATATCATTTACAATTAAAATATCAGACTTCATTAAATCTCAATAATCGTGAATAATTCCTCAATGCAAATACAAATATATAACAAAATGATGACAAACAGTCTTTACATCTTTGGTTTAACTCTATGAATGGTTTTACACTTGTATTTTTTAGCCCTCTATAGTTTGTTGTTCGGTATGAAACAACGCTCTGCGTTGAAGACCGGACTTTGACCTCTAATTATATCTTTAACAAATTGTGACTTGAATGAATATTTGTCTGAATGGTACTCATACCACATCTTCTTATATCTATTGTTTGAATGCCAATGAGAAAAATCTCCTTCAAGGTCACAGTTTGCAAAAATAAATCATTATAGCTCAAAGTACGGCCTTCATTACTGAGCTTTGGCTCACATCGAACAGCAATATATTAAAGAGAGGCGAAAAAGGGCCGAAAGATACCAGAGGGACAGCCAAACTCATACATCGAAAATAAACTGACAACGCCATGACTAAAATGAAAAAGACAAACAGACAAACAATAGTACACATGAAACAACATATAAAACTAAAGAATAAGCAACACGAAACCCTCCAAAAACTAGGGGTGAACTCAAGTGCTCCGGAAGGGTTAGCAGCTCCACATCTAGCACCCGTCGTGTTGCTCATATTATAACAAATACGGTAAATAGTCTAATTCGGTAAGTCACATTCATGAAAAGGGAAAGGGGTCGTAATTTCGACGTAAGGAGCATATTCCATATCACCTGTGGAACGGTAATTCTATAACGGTCAACCAACTCGTGATGGCGTCCTTAAAATTTACGAAGGAATGTTTTCAACTTCCCCATTTGGAACTCTTGGTTTAACAGCTTCCTTTTGCAGCAACCCTTTATCAAGGTACTCATGATAGGCAATACAAGCACGGGAATATATTATCAGTTGGGAGAGATATACACTGTATGCAGGCGGTGCTGGAATGTTGCTACTTAGAAATGGAAAGTTTACAATAGGGAAGCTAAAATCATCTCTTTTGTCGGAAAGTTTTGTTTTCATCCGACCCTTACTGTAAATCTCTAGAAGTAAGTCAAGATATGAGGCCGACATAACTGTATCGGTTGTATCCTTTATCTCTAGTTTGATGGGATAGATGCGTTAAACATAGTCACCAAATTTTGGATTATTTAGTGTAAGAACATCATCTTTATACATGTTATAGCAGAAAATAAAGTTAAGGGATATTGCTAAATTCTAATCTTAATTCGTTCTTTCTTTTGTAAAGAGCCATAAACATAACTAGTTTAAAACCATTCAAACAGGAAAACAAACGGTCTTATCTATATTTATCCGACAATTGAGAAACACATTGTCTTATGTTTACATAAAACGGCCTTTCTAGCTTGAAATTGTTGTAAATGCTTTTTAATAATGGTTTATTGTAAGAAAACACACCTTGAAACTCGCATTTTATATTTGATTTGGACTTTTTGTGTTGAAAATTTCCTGTTGTAGTACTATTCAGGATCATATTTTTTTAAATATTGGTTTTGTTAACGGCGGGACGAAAGATACCAGAGGGAAGCCAAACTCATAAATCGAAATCAAAATGACAACACAATAGGACAATTTGTATACAAAAACAAATCATCATTTTAATCACAGGTTCGACCATCGAATATATCAAAAGTGAATAAAAAAGTATTCATATTCAAAGATAATCCATAAAGAAATATGTTTTGAATGTATTTGTTTTATTAATCCTGCATTTAAATCAGAAAAAGAGTTCAGGCCAGTAGTTCGTGCTGAGAACAGAACATATATGTACAAAAGATGCAAATTATCTTTGTATTTTGTCAGGTATGATATGTTTGAAGTGCTTGACTGTTAAGTTGCAATCGGTTCGGTTTATTTAGCAAATATTTTATGTTTTAGATATAGACCTATGTATATCAACACCATGTCAGAACAACGGGAATTGTACAAATAACGTGTATTCTTATAGTTGTGAGTGCCCTGATGGTTATTCAGGGACAAGCTGTCAGACAATTTCAAGTAAGTACATATTCTATTATTCATCTTAATTTCCAGACTGTAATACATTATTAGAGACGTGAAAAGTAATATCACAAAAAAAACTGAACTCCACAAGGAAAATTCAAAAAAGGAAAGACTCTACTCCTCTACGTTCAGTATTTTTGTGATTTTGCTTTTTTCAAATGGCAATATCAAAAGCTCAAACACAACAAACGAATGAATAACAACTGTCATAACCCAGACTTGGTACATACATTTTCTTACGTAGAACACGTTCAGATTAAACCTGTAAGTAAATAATGCTGAACTGCTGATCATTACATATAATAACTGTTCATTTTCTTCATATAATAATGTATGATTGGAATTAGGTTCATGTCGGATATTGTTCGATATTACGTGGCAGTAACTTCTGCATTGACCAGAAGGTTTTATCGCGGTCATATTTCTATTTTTAAGACCTGGATCTTAAAATTGTTTTCATAATGTCATACTTTAAGTAATTGTTACATTGTAATATCCAAATAAAGACGAGTATAGATAAAATCCGCTCATTAGCATTGGTCAGTTTTGATAAACAAAGAACATCAGGAATATGATGTCCAGTAAATGTCGCTTGTTGATTTGGTTCATGAGTGTTTCTCGTTTCACGTTTATTTTTTAGAGATAAAACCGTTGCTTACGCGTTTGAATGGTTTTACGCAGGTAGTTTTGGGGGGCCCTTTATAGCTTGTTGTTAAGTGTGAGCCAAGGCTCCATATTTAAGACTGTACTTTGACCTATATTGGTTTACTTTTATCAATTGTGACTTGGATGGAGAGTTGTCTCATTGGCACTCATACCACATGTTATATCTATACACTTTGAAAACATTGAAGCAGTAAGAGTAATCAAAGGACGAATGTGTCTGACGGATCGAATTCCCCATCTCAAGCTTAGCAATTTTCATAGAAAGAAGTGGCATAACTCTAGAACTGGAAATAATTCACAACACAAATTTAAATTCAGTATACGAGTGTGGTTCAATGTGAATGAATTTCATAAAATTACGATACGAAAAACTTTAGCAACAGTCCAGTAACGAACACAATTGGAATTTTCTGAGTGAAAGATGGTAATAATTATAGAACAGAGGGTGCAATTATGTCTGCGCACTCGTTTAATGCATGCGTCGTTCGGTCACGCGTTGTCTTATTTTTGATATTCAAATACGGCGATTAGTTATACTTTTTATTACACTTGCTAATGGCTTCTTTTTATGAAATTAATGTTAAAAATGTAAGGAACTATATGTTTTTCCTACGCATTCACAATTTGTTTTGATCCGACGTTGTCGACGTCTTGACTCACGCCTATTGGTGTATGACGTCAGGGAGTGACATAACTACGTTTATTTCACATTTGAAATTATCGGTTTTTATCTAACTGGGAAATCAATGTAATTCATAGCAACCGATGTAATTTTGGTTCTTCGTATCGATATCAATTTTATCAAATTTGGAAAGTTGAGAGTGTTGAAACGACAAAAAAAAATCGAAGTTATTAAGGGACATAACTAAAATATACGGCGGTGTCAAAATACAACAAAGAGGATTAAAACTCGTGTCTATGTCTACCAACACATGTGATTATTTATCATTTGAATTTTGTGCTTGTGCATGTTCAATGTATTTTGGACTGACTTGACAGTATTTTCAAATATAAATATTGAAGTTTGGGAGTTATATCGTGCATACGATTTTTTTTGTGTGTACATGTTGTGAGAAAGATAATTGTTATGGTTTTAACTATAGATCATAATTTTAGAGTGAGTAATCGTGTACAAAAAAAACGATAATCCTATAGTTGTTAATACCATGGTGCACATTTATGAACACATTACCAGTCAATTTCTGTATAGTTCGATGCCAATTGAGAAGGATATATTTGACACAATCAGTTTATAAAGTGTACAAATATTCATATCGAACAACGTAGCGTGCAGTGCAATTTCGTATTTATATTACTTTTTAACGTTTTGCTGATTATATATGCTCCCCTTAGTTCATATATTTTTTCAATGATTTGCTGTCAGACCAAGAGAAGCAAGTTCATATTTCTTGATGAGTAAACGTGGAAAAACAAATTATTTAATTTTAACTGTATTTACGTACCAAACCATCTAGTTGTTCATTGAAACATTTAGTGTCTATCACAGGTGAGTCATCGCTTTTGGCGTATCAAATTGTAAGCCTAGTTCCCTTGATAATTGTTTACACTACTGGCTCGTTGACACTGCTTGTGGGCATTCGATCCCCGAGGGTATTACCACTCAAGTACTCAACACTTTGGTGTTAACATGAGTAACAATTAAATGGTCAATTTTATCAATTTTGTTTTCATAAAAGTTTAAATTATTAAAAAAAATAAGGATTTCCGTTTCCGATGCATCGATAACCAAAGCCCTTTTTGTCATTTTTGGTTTTCAATGCTCTTCAACTTCATACATATTTGGCTTCCGCAGTACATGCATTTTGATCTGAGCGTCACTGGTGAGTCTTATGTAGACAAAACGGCCGTATGGCATATCGAATTATATAAAATCAGGCAGAAATATCATCAGTATATTTAAAAAAAAATGTTTTATTAGAATCATTGATAATTTTATGAGTAATAAACATTATTAAGGGTGAAAGGCAATAATGCTGTCATAACATATTTCTAAATATTATTATTGCAAGAAACGTTTTTTATATTTTCCAGCTGCTGATAATGATGATGATGATACAAGTACTTCAACAATAGCTATAGTGGGTGGTACTGTTGGTGCAGTTGCGGCTGTTATCTTTGTAGTTGCTTTTGCAAAGTCTGTTTCAGCTGGAGCAACAGTGGACCCTGCCGGTGGTACATTACCATAACATTAAGAAATGAGGATATCTAGAAACAATTATACCAACAGTAGACGTGCATCAGGGCTATTTAGTGCATATCATTCAGTGCATATTTCTTTTATATTTCCATTCAGATCCTTTAAAATATGCCGTTTTATAAATAATAAGTGATTAAAAAGGGATTTGCCTTCGGTTTAAACGACAACTCGGATTTTTTTTAACCTAGCACTCATTGATAAATTTCAATCAAGCATTTACGGGACAAAATAGATTCCACAAAACATCACATAATGGAATTCCGTTTTTATTCAAATGTTCCAAATGTTGAAAATATATAACATGAACATTAATATTTGAAGTGCTTAGAAAAAAAATTAGCTGATGAGAATTTGGATTGACTTCAGACTATTTTACTGTTTCCTGGAGGTGAGCTGTGAAGACAAGTGCCCACACAGATCAAACGACCTTCAGTAATGAATCTATTCACTTAATTAATTGGATATGCATGCATTGGATAATGAATGTAAATGTCTGATACTATCTAACAGTTATACTAAACTGCATATCTTTCGTTTTAGAATACCAACAGCAATATTCTAGAATATGTGATCTGAACATCTATCAAAGTACAAGCGAATGCTAACAAATAATAAACCTGTTGTCTTAATTTAAGAAGTTTTCAAAATTATACTTTGGGGTCATAAAATTATGCCTGAAAAGACCACTTTTTAAATGAAACACAAGCCAAACATCATTTAAAACATTAATTTGTACATAAATTATCTTAAAATTTTCCGATATCTTAATTTAAAGAAACTTAATGTAATGGTTGAAGAGCTTGTGGGAATGATCTGAACATTTTACCATTTTTTATCAATCTTCTAGTTTAATAAAAGGCAAGGTTCATTAAAAACCTTGTAAATGTTAATGAACGTAATACAAAAACTCGGATAAATTAGACTGATATGATACAGAGTTATACAGAAATAGTTTATTAATTTTTATTTGTATAATGTCTAGTAGCAAATTACAAAATAAACTATTCGTCCCTTCCAAAATGTTCAATCAATGTAAAAAAGATAATAATGTGCAATGTTTTTCATTTACATTTTCAAATTTGAAAGCAAAACTTCAAAAGGTGTACAATGATATTCTTTTTGAATGTTTGATAAAGTGCCAAAAAATATGTGTTCGTAGAAAGACTTTGTTTCATGTAATTTAGATTATTTCAAGTTGAATATTTGTTACAATTTTTTTGCACTTTTCGTTTCATAAAAGTACACAACAACTATGTATTTGTTCAATCACTAATTTGGCAATATGCTTTACCAAACAAAGCTGACTATGCGGTATTGGCTTTGCTCATTGTTGAAGGCCGTACGGTGACCTTTAGTTGTAAAAGTTTGTGTCATTTTGGTCTTTTTTGGATAGTTGTATCATTGGCAATCACACAAGATCTTCTTTTTTTATATTACAAGACATTATAAGGAAATTCAATGTGCTCTTTGCAAGCGTTGCATACAATTTCATTATTGCTTTGATGTTGATCCGTGCTTTTGTTATTTAACAAAAGCCATTTATGCTGTGCGTTTTCGTTACTTTTTGTTAGTTTTGAAGTACAAATGTATGTTTCCAATGCATCGGTTGGTTGTCTACTGTTGGAGACATCTGAAGCGGTAATATTAAATATTGTTAGTACCAGCAAAATTGCTATGTTTCTGCTTAAGTCCGAAACATTTTTGTGGGGAATTACTTATCAAATGATTTGTTTCATTTTGAAATCGTTTTTCTAGATCTTATCTTTTCGAAGTGATTTGAATTGAACAAAAGTTTATAAATCTGATTCTTGGCATTGTATAGCTGCTGAATGATGACCGTATATTCACCGCTATAATAGCTCTTGTTTTTTGCCCAAATTTTCTTAGCTTGAGTGTTTTCCCTACAGTTTCTTTTTTTCTATGAAATTTAAAGAAGAATTGGTTTCCAAACTCATCTTTATTGATGCATGTTATATATTTTCAGTAGAACTGTAATAAAAACATAGCACGTAGTAAGGGTGACAGATAAGGAAATTAAAAGGGCAATGAATTTTGTGGTTTTTTTTTTTTTTTTTCGAAGTGTTCCCATTTCTTAATCAAATTATTTTTTAACAGTTGTTTGATGATTTGTTGTGGTACATTTGTTTTTCAAGAATCTATAACTATTTCTATTTGCCTTCAAGAGAACCAAATTTAACGAGAGGTCTCATCGATAAGGTCCCTGCATACGGAAAAAAAGTCGGCGAATTAGTGTTTGGGAAGCTAATAATTCGATTTTGGGACTTGAGTTAAGATTTTGATAATATAAAGGACTTTTTATAATATAAAACGTATTCAACTTTTTTTTTAATTTGAAGTTTCGTATTACTTTAAGGATCTGATCAAACTAAGAATGATTTAAAATTACCGGGGGGGGGGGGGGGGGGGGGGGGAAGCTCATTGCGGCGCTGTGTTATTGAAAATCTATTAGCCAAAATCAAAATGACGTATAAAAATAATTTGAGGATTCGTGAATTTGATTGAAAACCTATTTTATCAGCTCCAATATATATTAACTGAAACGTGTTGTGAAAGAGTCTCATGTATTACATTTTTAAGAAAATATCTGTGATAGTACCTTGTTGTTATAATATATTATATATAATCTGATTGTTAAGAACTGTTAATGTTATCTATGTTATCGATTGATTAAAAAAATTGTCTTCCGATAACACTGTCTTTTACTTGTTGCATTTTCAGTTAAACTTATTTAATAAGGTGAGCTATTTTTAAAAGTGTATATGGTATAGCCATTATAATTCATACTATGATTCCATTGTTTTTTTGTTTTTTATCATGATTTATCTTATTTCTCGATTCGTGAGATCAGGATGTTTGTCGCCTTTATTCTGCTCCATTGGGGAAATTTAGAATTAGTCCTTATTTGTGAAAGATTAACTACACGATTGATAAAATGGCAAATCAAACATTTTGTGTCATGAAAATAATTATCCCCTGTATCTTTTGGAGAATGTACTTGAGACTACCAATATATAATAATAACACTTTTAGGTTATGAAAGACAAATTATTTATTGTTTCTAAAAAAAAATGATGCACCAATTGAAATAAACTTGGGTTCCCTCCCTTGGTTTTAATGATCTTTTTTTGCATTGTAATGATAAAAAGAAAATAAGATATTTTGCAAATAAGACAACTAGGCATCTTTTCTTCAAAAACCAGGTCCAATTTGGCATACCATGGCTGCAAATAATGTCTTCGAAATCAGGATGGTGTCTATTAAAGGTTTGAAGAGATGATTTTCTGTTAAGCATCAGATAGTCTTTGCACATTAGAAGAAATGAAAATATAAAGCAGAAATTAGTTTTTGGTGGGTTTCGTGTTGTTTATTCTCTAGTTTTCTATGTTTTTTCATGTGTACTATTGTTTGTCTGTTTGTCTTTTTCATTTTTATAAATGGCAGTTTATTTTCGATTTATGAGTTTGATTGTCCCTTTGGTATCTTTCGTCCCTCTTTTATACATGTTATATACAAAAGTAAAATGGTGTGGAATCATTGCAAACGAGACAACTATTTACCAATGCTCACATAAGTGAATGCAATATAAAAAAGGAGGTGTGCTATGATTGCCAATTAGACAACTCTCCACAAAAGACCAAAATAACACAACAATTAATAACTATAGGTCATCGTACGGCCTTCAACAATGAGCCAAAAACGCATGGTCAGTCGTCTATAAAAGGCATCGACATGAAAAATATAAAACAATTTAATTGAGATTACTAAGGTTTTAATTTATAACACTACAATTTACGAAACACAAATATGAAATACATGAACTAAAGACAACCACAGAACTACAGGTTCCTGATTTGGAACAGGCAAATAAAGGATGTGGCGGGTTAAACATGTTTGCTAGCGCTTTCCTCGGAATGTGGTGTAACAACACAATGTAAGAACAACCTATAAACATCAGTTGAAAAAAGGCACAACTCATCAGATTGACACAAAGCAAAACATTAAACAAAATCACAGACAGGACACGATCATTCGTGTTAATTGATTGCATTTACATTCATATTATAGATTACTAGCTAGCTTCAAATACTAAGAGAGAGGGTGCAAAACAAGCCGAATATTCAATTTTTTTTTACTGCGTCGGGTTTCAAACTTTAGGTGAAATCTTTGAGGAAGTTGGTAAAATTAAAAAAAAAATGTCTGAGTCATCAAATGGAGAGACTGTCATTTTGCATTGTCTAGCACTGTGTGATACAGCTGCTGTTGAGCGTCTAAACACGAGGGTTTCATATTAAGCTTTGTATTTTTTCAATAATTGTGTTTACATAAAACATACACGAAAAGCTGAATGACCAAAATGAAATAATGTCAAAAACATGATCAAATAAAAGTTTAAATTTGTACCATCTTACTCAGTCAGCAAAAACTGTAAAAGCCTCAGATTGCATTGAAAGGCATGTAATGCATCACAGCATATATACTTCATTCTTGTCAACTATTATGAAGTAATTCACTACTTTACAAATTCAAAATGTCAGCAATAAGGTACTTGGGTATAGTTGCAATTGAGGCAAACCTGACGACGTATTATAATGCTGAATATAGTTTTGTATTTCCTATCATGATGTACGTGATAGAGGATTGTTTCTTGATTGTTGGTTGCTTTACGTCCAGTCGCAAATATTTCATGCATATTCAGGACGAGAACATGTTAACAATAAATACAATAGGTAGGTCTTGTCATAATAGAGGCCATAAGGGAAGATGGTCGGGGAAATTTCATCTGCCACTGGAAAATGAGGGTATATTGGATAGGGACAGAAATTTTGCCTAAAAACCAGACCACCTACGTGCCCTCAAAGAGTTGTTGTAAGAGTTCTTAACGTTGTTTTTTTCTATGGTCGGGTTGTTGTCTCTTTGACACATTCCCCATTTCCATTCTCAATTTTATTTAGTTTTCTATCTTGTGTGTTTTGTACCATTATTTGTCTGTCTGTCTTTTTTTTTGACATGGAGTTGTCAGGTTATTTTCAATCCATGAGTTGTATGTCCCTCTGGTATCTTTCGTCCTTCGTTTTTATCTATTCTGTGGTCTAACTTAATGTCACTGTGATTTAATTGATGTACATCGTTGTTTTTGTTTTGTTTGGTGAATGAAACGCAATACGAACTTCTAGTTGTTAGAAACTAACATATAAATGAGACATACTAGTTCGAATTATAGCCGACGTCACAGTGTAGAACAGAACTAATAAAACTTAATATATGCATTATGGACAGAATAGTTCGATCTACTTGTAAAGTATCATGTTTTGCTTATTTATCGCACACTAATTGTGTTATGATATGTGAATTCCCGCAAGACAGTATAACTCACGTTGCAAGTTAGAAAATAAAGAGTTGGACAGTTCATAGATATTTTATATATTGAAACCTGTACATGTACAAGTACATCAAAAATTACGATGAAGAATATTGCATTAGACTTTTGTTTAGCATATCTAATTGTTTATGAATGGAGTCATTGTGCATTGCTAGAGGACGGAGAATTAACAGAACAGATTATAGTTAACTCAACTAAACCAGATGGTTTTGTAGAAAGATTTACCCAAAAACATACTGGTTATAAATTTCAGCAGAGGGTATGTTTACTTAATCATTTCTGTTTTATTTCTTATATGCTAGATTTGAGGTTTTTAATGTACAATTCTAATTGCTTTTCATGTCATTTCTAGATTGGACTATTCCAATAATGTCTTTTCAAAATCAATAAAAAATGTAGAACACATTTTTAGGTAACTCATTTTCTATGTTTTTTCTAAATACACTGAAAAAACCTTAAATAAATTACAATGATGCAAATGCAGATCTCATTTTAATACAGATCTCTTTTGCTAACTGATAACACTCCTTGGAGTAGGTCTTTAAGTGGAAGATATTTTTTGTAAGTGTCAGTCGGAATATTTATACACGTCATATCAAAAATGAAGATGTACATAGTGGGATAAAGAAAACTTTTTTAAAAGTTAATTACGGTAATGAACTGGTGATTGCTATTAACCTTTTCTTCTTTTAATAAAGCCATATTTTATGCCTCTCTTCACAGTTTAATATAACAGCCTACTCCCCCAGCCATGGTTCAATATTACAGCCTCATCTCTACTCCCTCAGCAACAGTTCAAAATAACAGCCTTCTCCCTACTACCCCAGGCACAGTTCAATATTAAAGCTTTTCCCATACTCCCCAAGCCACAGTTCAATATAATAGCATTTGCCCAAATCCCCCGGCCATTATAGTTCAATATTATAGCCTTCTCCCTACTCCCCAAGCCACAGTTCAATATTACATCCTTCTCCCTACTCCCCCTGTAACAGTTCAATATAACAGCCTTTTCCCTACTCCCCCAGTCACAGTTAAATATAACAGCCTTCTACCTACACCCCAAGCCAATGTTCAATATTATAGCCTTCTCCCTACTCACCCAGCCAATGTTTAATACTACAGCCTACTCCCTACTCCCCAGCCAATGTTCAATATGAGCCTCCGTCCTACTATCCTAGCCACAGTTATATATTGTAGCCTACTCCTTGCTCCCCCCGCCAATGTTCAATATTATAGCCTTCTCCTTACCCCCCAAGCCACAGTTCAATATTATAGCCTTCTCACTACTCCCCCTGTCACAGTTCAATATTATAGCGCTCTCCCTACTCTCCCAGTAACAGTTCAATATTCCAGCCTTAACTCTACTCCCCTTTCCACAGTCCAATATAATTGCCTCCTCCCTACTCCGCCAGCCACAGTTCAATATTACAGCCTTCTCCCTTCTCCCAAAGCTACAGTTCAATATACCATTATCCCTACTCCCCAGCCACAGTTCAATATTATAGCCTTCTCCCTACTCCCCCAGCCACAGTACAACCTTATAGCCTTCTCCCTACTCCCTCTGCCACTGTTCAATATTATACCCTTCTCCTTACTCCCAAAGCAACAGTTTAATATAAAAATATATCCTTTTCCTTACCCCCCCCCCCTCCAGCCTCAGTTCAATATCAAAGCATTCTACTTATTCCCCCAGCCACAGTTCAATATTATAGCCTTCTCCCTACTCCCCCAGCCACAGTTCAATATTACAGCCTCCTCCCTACTCCCCCAGCCACAGTTCAATATAACAGCCTTCTCCCTACTCCTCCAGCCACAGTTCAATATTACAACCTTTTTCCTATTCCCCCAGCCACAGTTCAATATTACAGCCTTCTCTCCCTAAAGCTTCGGTCACACCTTACTGGATAGCTCGAACGGACGCCTAGCGGATAACTTTTGTTCAATCCGTTCATGTCCGTTAGACGTCCGCTCGTATCCGTTAGACGTTCGTCTATATCCGTTGCGTGTCCGTTAAGCGTACGTTTCATCCGTCGACGTCCGTTCTGTCCGGTGGAAAATTTTAAGCATGTTCAAAACTTTGCACGGACGTCCAACGTATAAAATGTCCGTTTCCGTTTTGTATCCGTTACGGTGTCCGTTTTACATCCGTTGGAGGTCTGGAAGATAAATTCATCAACAGACTTCTACCGGACGTTTAACGGATGTTGAACAGATCTGAAACGGATAAATATATATATAAAAAAAGGAGATGTGGTATGCTTACCAATGAGACAACGATCCATAAAAGACCAAAATGACACAACATAAGAACGAACTATGAAAATATTTCGCGTTAGAAATGCCATTTATTGGTATGTCATTTTCTTAAGGTTCATAAATTTTATTATTCATAATCGATTTTAGAGTATAGGCACGTCTTCACAATCAAGCAGTTCTTATTCACTGCCCTTTGGCGGAATTTTGAGGGACACACCAAAACCAGTTACACAGAAACATTCTGAATATTGATGCGATTTACGTGTAGTATTATTGTCGCCTTTGATTTTTCCGTATATCTTGTTCATTCGTTTTATCCGGTACGCTTCCGTTAGGTGTCCGTTTTATGTGTTACTCGTCCGTTGGATATACGTTCGACATCCGTTCTGTCTGGTACGTGTCCGTTTCTCGTACGTTGCATATCCGGTGTGTGTCCGTTATGCATCCGTTACACGTCCGTTTTATTCGGTCAGTACATCAATGGACTCCCAACGGATAACAATTTTGTCAATGGACAACTATTATTGTCATTCGTTAGTCGTCCATTTTTGCTCTCCGATAAGGTGTGATCGAGGCTAAACCAACGTTTTTTTATTACAGCCTTCTCTCTCTAACCACTTTCTCCCTATCCAACGTTTAATATTACAGCCTTCTAACCATTCTCTCCCTAACCAACGTTTTATATTACAGCCTTCTCTGCCACAGCCCCTCTCCCCAATTTATTTCCGTTCCAGGTATTCTGTACCACTTACTTATTCAGTATTTGTACTATTCCCGTATCAAAAATGCATGAAATGTTTGCAACCGAAAATTAATAAGCAACCGGTCAAATCTTTGTCAATCAATTTATATGGTATCCTAAAAATTAGAAAATACAAATAAATATATAATAATTCAAAGCTCAAATCAAAACGATAAAAATGTTTCGGATGTTTTTGTTATGGTAGCAAAACAGTCAGATGAATATTACGATAAGCATAATTAAACGGGGACATAGATTTTTCAATGATTTTACAAAACGAGGGAGGTTAAAAGAGCGTCTTTCGACATTCAAGAGATCCCTTGTGTAGAGTTGTCTCATTAGCAATCATTCCTCATGTTCTTTCTTATAAAGATATTATAGAGCATTTAAAGGGTATCATTTGTACATTTGTTTAGTAACGTAGTCTGGAATCCTAAAAAAAAAGGAATATAAATTCCGACTAGCCCTCAATGCTTTTTCGGATGTTTGAAACTCCTTATAGTATTTTTTTTACTAGGATTACGGTTAGCAAATAGAATGTGAAAGAACAAAAGAATCATGTATAGCATTTTATATGTCAATTTGTTCCTTTACTATGTAACGTAATAATCGAAAGAATTGGATACAAATCAATTACATGTAAGGATAACGAAGTTACTCAATTTCGCACGTTGGTTTTTATAAATGGTTAGTATACATATAAACTCAAACATGTTCTCCTTAATAAGAAACAAATCACTTTTTAATAACAATTATGCAAAACTACACAGACCCATATTTAGACACAATTTCAATTTGTTAAAATATGGAGCTCTGAAATCTTCGATGCAAGTTACAATAGATCCATATTTAATAATTGATAAATATGGATAATTACATTCATTTTCTAACAGTGTAACTTTGCATAAAATGTGGTAAAGTACGCTTGTGGGACCGTCTCGATACAGTAAATCGTCAAAAATTATTAGGAAACTGAACACATCTTTGCGGGCATGTGTTTTTTTTTCTTTCTTATTATTGGTAACATTAATGCATTTAAATAAATTCTTTGAATGGTTTTATACTACTCGTTCTTGTGGCCCTTTATAGCTTGCTGTTTGGTGTTAAATTAGATTTATAAAAAAGAAGAAAGAAAATCAAACATGCCTGCACAGATTTATTTCGTTATAACTATATATATTGACGATATACTGCATCCAGACGGTCCCACGAGCGTACTTCACCACCTATATACCTAGACGTAAAATGTGGATATAAATTATGCATAGTCACCGTTTGGAATGTGTATGTACATTTGTTTAACATAAACACTGGTTAATCGATTCAATATAAGAATTAAAAAAGGCATATAAATCATTGATACACAAGCTTAATATGTATATAATTGTGCAGCTTTTAAAAAAAGAAAGGCGAAAGATACCTGAGGAACAGTCAAACTCATAGATCGAAAATAATTAACTGGCGACGCCATGAATAACATAGAAAAAGACAAACAGAAATAGTACACACGACACCACATAGAAAACTAAAGACTAAAGACTAGGCAACACGATCTGTTTATATACATCGTATATGTCCAAAATCGAAAGTCTAACAATGTTTAGACGAGTTGTATATATACATAATGTACACAGCCATCATGTATCATCATCATTGATGGCGATCCGATGGACAAATCTGTTGTAGAGTTGTCACTGACTCAGACGTACTTATAAATATAATTTTTTTCCGTGACTGTATCTTCCATTAATTTGTAGGATCCTTTACTAGCTGATCTGTAACAATAACATCTCCATGCCTTATATATCATGTACTGTAGTACGCCGCTAGATTAAAACTGACGAGGAAACTTTTAGGTAACACACTGCCACTGAAAGCTTGAATGTTGTAGAGCTCAGGTGGTCGTGTGGTCTAGCGGGACGGCTGCAGTGCAGGCGAATTGGTGTCACGATATCACAGTAGCATTGGTTCGAGTCCCGGCGAGGGAAGAACCAAAAAAATGCGAAATCTAACATTGTTGGATTGATGTTTAGACATGTTGTATATATATATTTCTTTAATTTTTCGTCAATTTATCCCTTTCTGCACCCATTGTATAAAAAAAAATTAATCAACGTGTGGTTCGTTTGATCTCAGTTCTTCATTGCCTAAAATCCGATTATGACGTCGAAATTTCTTGCTTTCCTCTGAATGTCCTATTCTGACGGCATGAAAAAAAGGCGACCATGCCTGATGACGTGACATAGAGCGAACACATCTTTTTGCAGATCATTCGAAAAGAAGGAAAACGACAGTTAAATTTAATATATTTAAAACGCTCGGCGAGCCTCGCGTTTTAAATTTTAAAATTTTACTGTCTCGAGTAGATAAAAATCGTATTACACTTGATGCAGTGGTAGAATCTATATATATATATATATACAACTCGTCTAAACATCAACCAAACAATGTTAGATATATATATATACATTTCATTTTCATTTCATTTTCATATATATACATATTATTTTCCCCGAATCTACCTGTACGTTGTAATCGTTGACAAAGTGTGGAGTTTGATTTTGTCGACTTTTGAATTCACCGATATTTTCGTTAGTACTTTGTTTTCTGAACGATATATTCTTCAATAACGTTTCTTTGTATTTACAGTTTAAGATAGGAACTAGATTCTACTTCATTTTCAAATTTTATCAGCCAAAGAATTTCAGAAGTTTCAAGTCAGAATATGAAGATGTTAAAAACATGAGGTCGGATCTTGAGGTATGTCTTTCATGAAATAAAACAATGTCAGGGGCTGACACTAATAAGATATCAAATCATACATATATATATATAGGTAAGGATGAGCAACACGTGTTTATACTGTCTGCCTGTGGCTGAAGCTTATAACATTTCAAATCATTTAGAGGGGGATAAGTAACATGTGTTAATACTGCCTAACCTTAAGATGAACATGGACTTTTGTTTCGAGTCTAAATTCATGCATAACAAATGATTAATAAAACCTAAAAAATCTTTATGGTCTCTATGTACATGTATAAAATACGTTATATAGATACAATGGATAAGCGTTGATTCTTGAAAAAGAAACCATGAGCCCGCAGGGCGAATGGTTTGTTTTTCATGAATCAACGCTTATCCATTGTTTCTATAACTTAAACTATTGTGATAATGTCTTTTCAAAATTAAAGCCTATTCTTAATTAGAAGGTATTGTAAGTGAATTTAAATAACCATGTTATCGTGACAAACGATGCATTACAATAAATTATATATTACGTTTAAATGATTAAAACAAACAAATACATGTTTTACACAACACATCTGCCCTTAAAGATGTTCATTTATCAGGCATCTAAACATTATATGTATGTTTTGACAAAATGAGACATATTTGATCTTATTTTTAATAAAACTGAGAATGAAAATGGGGAATGTGTCAAAGCCGGGGACATCAACTTGACAAAAAACATATATATATAGCATATACATAAAGCATGTGTCCATAATTTCTAACAAGAAGTCTTATTCTTGGCACATCACGATTTTCTTGCATAGGAATTTGCGAATAAACAGATGAAATCATACTATATTGAATTATAAAACAAAAATGGACACCTATAATGCTAACATTTTCGTTTCAAACATGTGAAATAGCTAACAATGATCCGATAATAAACGACCAAACTCGCTTTATTAAACAAAATATCCAAAATAACTTAAAAAAAACAAGAAACAAAACAGGAAAACTAGAGAATAGGAACAACAACAAAAAAATACCAGGATTCGAACCTAAGCCGACAAGTTCTAACTCATGGAGCATGTGCATGAAACCTCACGGCTACCAACTCATACTAAACGATTGCCTATTATTGTATATATAAAGGTACAATCCATGGGTGTCCGTTGTACAGATGTATATCAAATATTCATTAATATATATGAATTAGACAAGTTAATCGTAACCAATTGGTAGCCGAGAGGTTTCGTCGATATGTTGAATAAAGATAAAAAAAAAAGTCGATATGTTGATGTTAGTGACACTTAAGAGAATTCATTGACGGGTTCGACTCCCAGTGCATGCATATATAAATTACAAAAATTAAAGGTAAGTTTTTAATTCAATTCCATTACTGAACAGAAATCAGTAAATTGGCCAATTCAACCTTAATGTAATTAGGCACACAAAGGAAACAAAAGAATATAAAATGTTGAGTCCATTTCAGCGACGAATTAAGGAAGCGTTGATTCAAGAAAAAGAATCCACGGTAAATGAATAGGCTGACGTCACCACAATGGTTTAATAAGATAGTTATAATAATCATTCATACATTGAAGGCCGTACTTTAACCTATAATGGTTTACTTTTTAAATTGTTATTTGTATGGAGAGTTGTCTCATTGGCACTCACACCACATCTTCCTATATCTATTTGAATGTAAATCTATATGTATACATATCCTGTCTAGATGAATTCCGAACGGAGTTAATCATGGCTTTTGTACACTCCGGTTCTTGAACCTAGCTACTTATTTAAATACAACCATAGACACCAAGCTCCCATAAACATGTAAACATGATTATATATAATTCACATTTATTATATATCTGCACATATGATACCTTTGGGAACGATTAGGGTAAGCATCGGAATCGGTAATATAGTAAAAGTTAAATACCGTTATATATACGTTTTGCTGTTACAAAATATTAGAAAGTATTACAATATAATGCTTTGGATTTCAAATATTTTGGCCGCGAGCATCACGGAAGAGACATGTATGCGCATCTGGTGCAAGAAAATTGGTACCGTTAATTTTATTCGAATCAAGAAATGAGATTCAGCGATAATTATTCTGTACAAGCATGAAGTCTTATTTATATATGTCGATTTGATAATTGTTTTTGTCAACTATTTTGTATAAAAAAAGGTATCATGCACTAACAAAAGTAAGCAATTTGAGTTATACTTTAGAGGTTCCACTTCTTTTCGAATTGCTTTATTTAGTGGAGAACGTGTGGGGTAGGTTTGCGATGTAAACATACAAAAAAAAGAGAAAATAGGATGACAAATAGTGAGAATAATGCAGTTTTTAAATATAAAGTGAAGATAAAACAAGTAACGAAGTACAGTAAGTTAGTTTTCTCGTTTGAATTGTTTTACATTGTCTTATCGGGGCCTTTTATAGCTGACTATGCGGTATGGGGTTTGCTCATTGTTGAAGGCCATACGTTTTCCTATTGTTGTAAATGTTTGTGTCATGTTGGTCTTTTGTGGATAGTTGTCTCATTGGCAATCATACCACATCTTCTATTTTATAAGTACAGAACGTTTGTAGATAGAATATGTACAACAAGAAAGACGATACCATAGAGTCCTAAAGACAGCAGATACAGAATGGGAAAACTTGTGGCATTTGGTGAGAATTTGATACAGCACTTATTTTGAATGGGAAACTTAATATATTGCGTTTTAAAAGACATTCCCCCCCCCCCCCCACACACACCAAAAAGAAAAAGAAAGTTGCATTATATGATCCCAGTGATGTTCGTTTATCCGATAGACTTGTTAATGTCTATGTCATTTTGGTCTTTTGTGAATAGTTGTCTCATTGGCAATAATTCTACATCTTCTTTTTTATATGATCATACTTTGCATCATTGTTTGATGCATCAACTCCAATTTGTGTTGGGCCATGTTCTATCACTAAGTGAACAATGTAAAAATGTTATTCCTCGAACTGCAGCTTATTAAATCGTTAGAATGATTTTCTTAGACGTGATATATGATGTAAATGAGATATACATGAAAATTAATTGAAAGGAAAATCCATAAACGTCCACATCTCATAACTAGTCTTGTATATGCTGATGACTTAGTATTAATATCAGAATCCTCAGAAGGTTTACAAAATTGTCTAAACAAGTTAAATACTTATTGTGAAAAATGGAACTTAACTGTCAATCTTGACAAGACAAAAACAATGATATTTAATAAAAGTGGTAAAAAACTTACTAAAGACAAGGTTGTATTGAATAATGAAGTAATTGCATGTTGCACAGAATATAAATATTTAGGTATACTATTCAAGCCATCAGGAATTTTCACTTATGCTGTAAATCTCCTATGTAAAAAAGCTTCTAAGGCATTGTTTTGTATTAAAAAAATACTCTACTCAGATAAAATGGATGTTTTTTCCCATATGAAACTATTTAATTCTTGTGTGAGCCCAATATTACTGTATTGTAGTGAGATATGGTCGCTAAATATTGTGAAGAACAAAAAAACTCTTGAATCTCAATATTTATCTATGGAATCAGTAAAACTCCAAATCAAATATGCGAAAGGTCTTCTAAATGTTAATTCAAAGGCAGTAAATACAGCTGTATTAGCTGAATTGGGAATGTACCCTATTGGTATACAGGCCCTTAAGTCTTCTGTAGGATTTTGGTTACATATTTTAAAGTCAAATGAAAATGAGTCATTATTATATAATGTTTATAAAGCTAACAAGCAGTTAAATGATGGATTTGCTTCAAAAGTTAAAATGCTACTTTCAAAATTGATTTTCACTCATGTTTGGGAAAATCAATGTACCTTCTCTAAAAAAAGATTACTTTTAGCGGTCGTGAAGAAGCTCAATGAAAATTACATTATATTTTGGAGAAATTGTCTCTTTAATGATGATAATTCAATAAATGGAAATAAACTAAGAACCTACAGAAAATTTAAAGTAAAGTATGAACTAGAAAAGTACCTTTTATTGAATTTAGATAAAAATGTTACAAAAAATTATGCTAAAATAAGAATAAGTAATAGTTTGCTGGCTGTTGAACGTGGTAGATACAACAAAACAGCTTTAGCAAATAGAATATGTCCGTTATGCCATAAAGAGGTGGAAGATGAATTTCATTTTATCATAACATGTTCAGAAATTAATAAAACTAGGATCAAAATGTTTGATGAAATATCTAGTATTGTCCCCTGTTTTAATTCAATGAGTGAAGAAAACAAATTTGATTTTATATTTTCCTGCGAAGAATGTGATATTTTACTTATCATTGTTAACTACATAAGTGAAATGTATAATGAGAGAAACAATTATAATGTCAATATATGAACTGTGTAATTGATGGCTTAACTTATAATGTTATATATATTATAACGTATTTTTTGTAACATAAGCATAATATTTTTATTGATAATTTTAAAGAGGAGGCATGCTGTCAAAAATAGTATTATAATTAATACTAATAATCTATGTTTTTGTTTTTCTTTCAATGCTACATGTTTGTAGTGTTTAATGGCTATCGTTTTGTAATTAATGTGCCACTGTCTGTTTGTTTGTTTTTATTGTGTATTTTAGTAACAATCCTATTGTTTGGATTTTAGACTAATAAAATTCTTATTCTTATTCTTATTATTCTTAACTAATCTTTTAAAAGTATAAACCGATCAAAACTGATTAATCATACTGTACACATGACCAGAATTGTCCGCGGCTGGAAAGAAGTTATTTTTGGAATGAATGAATAATGTTTTATTAAGAACACATTTAGGTTAGATATTTAAAGTATTACTGTCTCGAATTTCATTTCATTACACTTTTTTGTTATTAGTATTACCAATGTCATTTAAACTGATTGGGCGGAGCTTACGTTTTGATTTGCATAAGGACAGTCTATGTGAAGATGTGTGTGATTAGGATGATTGCCGTTATAGTCATTACTGATTTCTAATCACTTATCAGTGCCACCAAAGGAATTTACAAAAGAATGACTGGACACTTCATTGCTGAGTTTATCGTAAAACACCTGTCGAAAGATGGAATGGTTTATCATGAGCGAAACGGTTAAACTCCGCCCAGTCAAGTGAAATAAATTGAGTATTTGATCTGTTTTAAATTCAGTGTATTTAAACTACAAACATAATCGATAATCGTTTATTTCTTTCACTTACACATCACAGGTTTGCCGTTATGGAGTGACCATATCATAGTTTCTGAAGAAGCCTACAAATAAGTGATGACGGGCAGATATTTGGTTGTTTCTAATAAATTTAGTCTATTTTGTGTTGAAATTTGTCGACACTGTATGTTGATTCAAGAGAAAATTTTGGTATTTTTGTCGTTGGGTTTCTGTTTCATTGATATTTAAATGTTCCTCAGTTCTCCTTTTGTTTGTACAAATTCCCTAGATTTTTCATAGCCATAATCGCGTCTATCAGTCCCCATCGACCTATCTGTGATATTGTTATCTGTTTACAATTTACTTACTTGCTTGTATTATACTATATCGCATAAGACATCATAATTCAAAAATCATTTAAATTGATGTTTTTTTAGAATGAAGACGTATATCCTTCAATGAAAGTAGGCGAGGCTTGGAGCGCCAGATACAATGGGAGTGGTGTAACGGTTGCAATACTAGATGATGGTTTGCAGACAGATCATTCGGATCTCGACGCCAACGTGGTGTGTGTGTGTGTTTTCTTTGAAATAGCTTCACTTAATTGATCATTCATTTTTAATGTTTTTATGATCTATTGTAAACTAAGTCTTATTATGTTGATATGTGTATGCCTCTATCCCTATTGGGGTATAATATCAGATAATTACATGGCATTTTTCATATCGCATGTATTATCAGCCCTAGGTTCAATATCAGTCCAAGAGCCGCATGGCTCGAGGGCTGATATTGTCGAGGGCTGATAATACATGCGATATGAAAAATTACATGTTATGATCTTTTTATCATATGCTTCAACAGTAGAGAAAAATAACAGATTCATATATTGATACTTTTACGTGGTTCCCGAAAAGAAGTTGAAAGAGTAAAATGTTCACGGACGTCGGACCCAAAATTTGATACATTCAATATGAAATCTTTCTATCATATGCCTCAACAGAGAAAAAAAACACATTTTTATATGGACGAATCGACAAAAAAATAATTCAATAATTCAACAATATATATAATGAACATTGTTTGAAAAATCAACTTTTTTAAAGTAGCTTTCTAAATTATGTTTCAGAAAAACTTAAAAAATGCATTTATTTAATATATTTTTTATCTTTTTTTTAAATTTATTTAATTATTTTACACAATTTACTTTCAAATAATTGTTTTGTACACTACTTTGTAATGTTTTTCACTGAAAACGTAGCATTGAGGTGTATTTTCCGGAATTTGCCGAGTATCACCGGAATGCCATGTGATAACGTTGCGGAAAGGCATGTGATAACAATCGAAGCATGTGATAAACTTTTCATATCAGCCCGCTAAGCACCAATTCGAAAAATATGGAAAACACTTTAATTTAATGCTATTATCATACGTTAAAAATCATATGATATTTAGTCTAAGTATATGATAATGTCATTTATTCAATTAACAATTATGTTATTATCAATAATGACGATGAGGATAATGAAGTGTGATGATACTGGTGTAACCGAAATATTTCAGTGAAAGAAAATAATCAATTGTAAAATGCAAAAATAATTCAAAAAGGTTTACGATGAACTTTTGGTATTATAAACCCTGCTAAGAAGTATGATATATTTACTGAAACATTAAGTATTTGAAAGTTGAGGCGAACAAAGAGAGGAAATATAAACTCCGAATACATACGAATGATAGAACTGGTTCACCAGCATTTTACTCATGTTTAGAAAAAAAATTATGAATCGCAAACAACAATTTAATCCTAACACAACTTATTTGTTTTAGGACACAATTAATGATTATGACTATCAGGATTTGGATGACTCTCCAATGCCCCCGAATGGAAGCAGGTACGTATTCCGAACGACTATCAGGATTGGGATGACTCTAAAATGCCCCCGAATGGAAGCAGGTACGTATTCCGAACGACTATCAGGATTGGGATGACTCTCCAATGCCCCCGAATTGAAGCAGGTACGTATTCCGAACGACTATCAGGATTGGGATGACTCTCCAATGCCCCCGAAAAATAACTTGTCGAAAGTTTGATCAGAATACTACAATGTAGCAAGGAAAAGAAGTATCATTATATTATAGATTTGTTAAATAACGTGATAGATATATATCAGTGCCCTTTGATGATACTGTATATATTCTTAAAAGTTTATTTAATAAAAATGGCCTGTTAAATGGTAAAAATGATGGTTTTTATAATTATCCTGTTAGTTTAGTGGCAAATATTACATGCATAAGCAGGACTGAAATGTTTTTGTCAAATCGTATTCCTTTTTTCCATATAAAACAGAAGATATGGTATGATTGTCAATGGAACAACACTCTACAAGAGACACAATGACACAGAAACTAAAAACTATAGATCACCGTACGGCCTTCAACAATGAACAGAGACCATACCGCATAGTGGGCTATAAAAGGCCACGAAATGACAAATGGACATTAATTTCAACGAGAAAACTAACATCCTAATTTATGTACAAAAAATTAACGAAAAACAAATATGTTACACATCAACAAATGACAACCACTGAAGTATGTCCTGACTTGGGACAGACACTTACATACAGAATGTGGCGTGGTTAACCCGGCGTTTTTCATTTGCGCCGATCTGCATTTCATTTGCGCCGATTTTTTCTTTTATTTGCGCCGATTTTTTTTCTTCATTTGCGCCGATTTTTTTACAGGTAAATAACAGGTAAATTACAGGTGAAATGATATATAAGAAGATGTGGTATGAGTGCCAATGAGACAACTCTCCATCCCAGTAATGTTATTTTCATTTATCATTAAAGACCTATTCCGTTAGCCAGTTGTACATATGTTATGAATTGTCATGCAATCATAACATGTATATAACTGTTGTCTCCTGCTTAAAATCAAGAAGTAAAAACCTAAGATAAAAGCACTTTGTTTATACTAAAATGACGAATTAAAAATATATGTACAGCATTCAAACCCATAAAAACGGAATACATTCAAATCATAAATCTGTTCTTATCGAGTATGTATAGGCAACACATCTTTCATATGATTTCGTCGCTTCTATTTTTGGCGTAATTGTCGATAATGAAGGCCACCTTTTCTTTGTCTGACATACGTACTGGTGGGGCATTTCTAGAGATAGCATTTTCTCACAAGGAAGCTATTCAACCAAAAGTTCCAAATGGTGAAGTTAAATTCATCCCTTCGTTAATTTTATGGAAGCTATCACGAATTGGTTTACCGTTATGCCGAATGTGTACTTGTAAGTTGTCTAAGAATGTACATGTATGACATTTGTCATCAGAAGGAGCGGAGCGTCAGGCAACGTCAAACGTGAAGCAGTCATCGATTTCATTTAGGGAAAGGAATGGTAACCCGAAACATTTGGATAGCCATTTACCAATTGCAATGTCACTTGATTTGTCTTTATACTCTCTGCTCAGCCAATGTAAAAGTATGAACTTACCTGTAACTTACCTGTAAATCCAATTAGGAAAAAAATAATATAAAATCGTCGCAAATGAAAAAATGAAATCGGCGCAATTGAAAGAATGAAAAATTTCAAAATCGGCGCAAATTTCATACGCCCTGTTAACCATGTTAGCGGTGTTATAGTACAACATAAGAACGAACTATAAAATCAGTTTAAATAGTCTTTATTCATCATAGGGATACATATAGTCTATGTCTTTTTAAATCCCAGCTCGACAGTCGGGTATATATGTTTATGAATAATGTTGCCTGTCAGTCACAAGTGTGGTTTCCAGACTATACATGTATATCGAGAAACCACTTCTTGAAACTGGTTGAAGTTTTTATGGAATGTTTCTGACCCTTAAAACCCTGATCATTCAGTTGATGTGGACGCGGTTATCTGTTATCACTAAAATCACTTCTGCGGTTCATTTTGATTATCACATACCATTTCCTAATTTCTATATTATAACAAAATATTCCTAGCAGTAAAACCAAGTCAAAATATACGCGTATGACTACAGTACGGCGATACCAAATATTTTAAGAACAGATCAGATAATGGCAAAGAAGAAGACAATACAAAGATCCATAAAATAATATGCTAAAATTAAAAATAGTCAAAGAATAATACATGTACTTCAGATAATCTGGCAAATGGAAACGTTAGTATTATTTGACTATAGAGTACTGTAGTAGAAACGGATTCATAGAAGAGAACTGTTTGTAATCCTATTCATTGAATCACACAACAAGTCTTGTTTATTTCGTATTTATTTACTCCTATAGCAAAACATAACGAATTCTTTAGTAAAAAAAGTTTACCCTTAAAAATACCTTTCCTTCAAAGCTTTATTTATAGTCGGCATGTCACATAACAAATAAACATAAGCTCTCTGAACTTTTATAACCGACATTAATGTAGATGTTACGTGCGAATAATTAAACATTCATATATATATTTCAGTCATGGTACCAATGTTGCAGGTTTGATAGCGGCAGAAAGAGATAACAATGAATGTATTGTAGGAGTAGCATACGCCAGTAAAATAATAGGTGGGATATACACATTGTGTATTTAACTTATGAAATGAAATCAGTATTTTGAGAAGCACAATCTTTATTTAATCGGCCGTGATTAATGACAGTTAACAAATATGAAAGACAAATCCGAATTTCGGCGGATATAAATACAAATACATTTCATATTTCAAAATGTTCATGATGTTTAAACTAGTCACAGTTGATGAAAATAAATCAGCAAATGAATATTGTCGGAAAGTATGAAATCCAAAATGGCCGCCAACGGGGGAACTTAGTTTAACATAGAACTCTAAGGAAGTTGCATACAAAAGAATGGAATTAAGCCAAACATGGTATGAGTGTTCTTTCAAGGTTTTCACCAAGCGTTCTTGCTTGGAAGCTGCGCGATCCATCATCCAAGATTACCGCCAGCAGAGGAAGTAGTTTAACATAGGACCCTATACGAAATACATACAAATGCCTACTTTTATAGATCTGCTGAATGAAATGAAACCAAAACATGGCAAAAAGTATACTCATGAGGTGTTGGTCAAGTGATGTTTCTTTAAAGCCGATTCATCATCAATGGTGACCGTCAGCGGGGGACTAAATTGAAAAAGAGGGGCGAAAGATAACAAAGGGACAGTCAAACTCTTAGATCGAAAACAAACTGACAATGTCATGGCTAAAAAAATATAAATACAAACAGGCAAATAATATTACACAAGACAATAAAAAAAAATATAAAGACTTAGCAGCACGAATCCCACCAAAAACTTAGGGTGAACAAGGCACCCTATGGGAAATACATACAAATGTTTGTTTTAAAGACAAACTGGAATGAAACCAGAAATTGCATAAATATTCTTTATGAAATGATGACCAAGTGTTGTTCCTTTGAAGCCGATCAATCATCCAAGATAGTCGCTAGCACGAGACTTACTTTAACAAAGGACCCTACGACAATACATACAAATATCTTCTTTTAGAGACCCACTTAATGGAATGAAACTACACATGACAAAATATTTCTTTTGAGGTGCTTATGAAGTCGTTTCCATTCTCAATTTTATTAGTGTTGCTAATTTGTTGACGATTTGTTGTTCTAGATGGCCACCTGGATCTTTCATTAGATAACGTAGCCAATACTAAACCAAATTTGGCCTCACTCATTATTTGATTATCTGTTTTGAATTTTATCTATTTTCACATGATTTTCAAAACCATAGTAGAGTCAGGTGAGCGACACAGGCTTTCAAGAGCCTCTAGTTTTTATTTCAACTACAATACCCTAATAAAACAAAACAATGCTTATCGTCAGACACGGACAGTTTTCAGTTCCAATTGAAGATAAAAATAAATAATTTCAGTTAGCAAATCTATAAGCAGTCCAAACTTTATCATTGATATTCCTCTTAAAAGTATATTTTAACATAGACAGATAATGTATTTCTTTACCCAGGTGTAAGGCTTATTGGTAGTTATGGAATTACAGACTCACAAGAGGCACAGGCCCTCAGCCATTGTATTGACAAAGTAGACATATATTCTAATAGTTGGGGACCGACAGATGGGTATGGTTTTTGGGACCCCGGAGTTTTGACAAAATCTGCAATACAACAAGGGGTTATCAATGTGAGCAAATATGTAAATATTAAAGTTATGTTAGCTTATTAATTACGCGGTAAAATAAATAGTCTTAAATATGTGATGATCCCACGTTTGTCAATTAAAATTATGTCAGCTCCGTCATTTGTTGCACAATTTTTTGTTTTTTCCATCGGCATTCTATTTTGGTGAAATCTCATTTACGCCAATCTTTGGGAATGGGATTGCACATGTCGTCTTAAACTACCAGGAATACGCTTTATCCTCCTTATACCTCGGTTACTCTTATAAGATTCGCTGTTCTCAAGGTATACAATTTGTAAAAAGTAATATCACGTGATTAGGTATCATATATTAGCGGATTGGTATGGTGGCCGGATGCGGCCATTTCGCGTTTTCGCGTTTTCGCGTTTTCTCCTTTCACTTTCACGGGAAATCGCAAAAGCGAAAACGGGAAATCGAGAAAGCGAAAACGCGAAATCGAGAAAGCGAAAACGCGAAAACGCGAAATGAAATAGATTTCTCGATTTCGCGTTTTCGCTTTCTCGATTTCGCGTTTTCGCTTTCTCGATTTCGCGTTTTCGCTTTCTCGATTTCCCGATTTCGCGTTTTCGCTTTCGCATGCGTTCGTAGTTAACTTCCGAGACGAAATCGAGAAATCGGGAAATCGAGAAATTGAGAAAGCGAAAACGCGAAATCGAGAAAGCGAAAATGCGAAAACGCGAAATCGAGAAAGCGAAAACGCGAAATCGAGAAATCTATTTCATTTCGCGTTTTCGCGATTTCGTTTTCGCGTTTTTGCTTTCTTGATTTCTCGATTTCGCGTTTTCGCTTTCTCGATTTCTCGATTTCCCGATTTCCCGATTTCTCGATTTCGCGATTTCGCGTGAAAGTGAAAGGAGAAAACGCAAAAACGCGAAAAGACGAAATGGCCGCATCCGGCCACCATAGATTGGTGATTGTCTCTTACATTTCCTTTCGACATGGCCAAATTTATAAATCATCGGTCATGTATATATTTGTTTTTAACCCAAAGACTTGGTTGATCATTACATTTTTAAATTAAAATACCTCTTTTTACATTTACAAAAATAAAAAAAGAATAGAATACACTTTTACAACGTAGATCTACTAGCATCCTTTTTACAATCAAAATAAAACAGACATTTATAGTAAAAAGAAGTATGATTATGGTCCACTAGATAGTTAAGTAAGTTGTCGAAAGGCTTGTCAGAATTGTTTTGTTAGCAATAAGGTCGATATAATTCTCAATTGAATTGTTTCATATTTGTCATACCGGGGCATTTATAGCCATCTATACAGTATGCGTTTTTCTCTCATTTTTGAAGGTCGCTTAATTGCTTACATCACTTTATTTGGTTGCTCTTCGGAAATCATACCACTTCTCTTTAATTTTATGTTGTATATGTCGTTGTTTTTGAATGGTTTATATATGCAAACATTTTGTTTAATAGGGTAGAAACGGAAAAGGCGTCATTTACACGTGGGCAGCTGGGAACGGTGGGTCACAAGATAACTGTAACGCCGATGGTTATGTTAACAGCATATATACTATAGGAATAACAAGTGTACAACAAGGACAAAACGCATGGTACTCAGAAGTGTGCGCAGCAGCACTAGCCGCTACATATGGCGGGAGTGAGCAAGACAGATATTTGGTAACACAATTAATTTCGCATGTGGCGTTGGTGGCTGTGCCATTTGTGTTTTGTTTAATATCTTAGCTTAGACAAGCAAAGGCGTTGATTTTCACCGTTGAATTGTTTTACACTAAGTTATGTTTTAGTCTATCGTCTTTGGATAATTTGCAAGCAAACTACAACTTTTAATAGTTTTTAATTAAAGTAAACAAGGCTCCATGATGAATACCGAACCTTTACCTTAATAAATTATGACTTGGATGGAGAGTTATCTCATTGGCACTCATGCCATATCTTCCTATATCTATGATAATAATCTCAAATGGTTACCTGAAAAATATGAAGATATGGCCCCAGGATTCATGAATATATTTAAGTCAGTTCTGAGTAAGGACTTTCACGTATGATGCAAGACTGTGCGGTCCAACCCCCTTTAGAAAAAACCCAAGAAAACAGCACAAACAAACATCACAGACTCTGAACCATTTTAAAAAAGTGAGAATGGAAATGGGGAATGAGTCAAAGAGAAATCAACCCGACCATAGAACAGACACCAGCCGAAGGCCACCAATGGATTTTCAATGCAGCGAGAAACTCCAGCGTATGCAAATCCGTGCTGTCCACGAATTGACAATCTTTACAAAACCTTCTAATTAGAATAACGTTCAATAGTAATATATATAATCGTGAAATGTATAAGATAATTGCCAGCTGTGGACAGTAATTCCTAATTTCCGTGGCACGTAGTGTAACTGGAATTAATTGTCCTCTCACGTAGTAGTTCGAAGGCGTATGTATTTTTTGGGCGGGGAAAATTATTCTGTTAAATGATAGATGTATAATGTGGTCATTTCTAGCCTGCTTTACTTGAGTGAACATCAAAGTTTTTAACCTGTACGTTAAGAAACGTTTTTTTAAATATTGTGTATATATAAGTATGTTCAAATAAGCATTAAAGTTAAAACTTTTTGTTATATATATAGATGGTATGGCTATACAAACGTAATCGGGTTTGGTTATTTCAGACTCATTTCTGTCCAAATTATTTTTCATTTAGCCGCAGTCTTTTGACTGATAGTAGATTCTTTGTTTTTTTTAAATGTTTTCTTAAATGTTTTTTGAACATTGAATTTCTTATATCAAGTGCGGTCCAACACTTGGGGTTTCGCCTGGCATCTGGCAAAATGCCACAGGTTTCTAAAAGTAGTTTTTCTTGGACGGCCACGAAACATTCAGGTATAAGTAGTAGATATTAGAAGTCATTATGATTGCCACAATTTTTACGTGTATTGATGTGACATGTTTGTATATACATATTTGTTTAATAAAATCGGCAGCTCAGAATATACACAAGCAGCAAGATAGTCGACAAACATACGTTGGTGTTTTAGTTGTCTATCGGTATAAGTGTTGCTATGTTAGGAACATAAGGTATAGAGAAGACGCGAAGATAATTACTTGATAAATTCGTATTCATTTTCATACCCTGTTAAAACTAATACAGATAAATAGAAACATTTACGGTAAAGTTGTTTATACTTAGCCGTCTTTGTTTTACATGGAGGATTTTACATTTTGACATAATTTGAAGTAAATATATATATATATATTAATTATTTTACCTGGTAAACATCAAAAGAATGCTGATCCAATTCCATCATCAGGTGGAGTCCTCCTTCCTTGGCTGTTTCGGCGCTATTCCACAACAACCTCCAGAGGTGCTCCGGCTCAGGTGATCAATCTGAACCTGGAACTGGATGGCCTACACGGCTCCGATGTCTCAGCTGATGTCATTGCTGTTCTTCTGTAACTGAATGCTGTTCTGTATATCTATATCTGTCCATTATCTACACAATAAATGTTCATTGTTCTAACACTTTGTACTTTTCCACACTTCGTCTCTTTTCCTCCAAATCCACTGTGATGCCACTTCTGCTTCTCTACACACTTCTGTAATCAGTTTCTTCCTCTCTGCTCCTACCACTCCCAAGGTCCTAAGTGATTGACTATCCTGCAAAGCCCCTGCATTCGACTTCTATTGCCAAACACCACGTCCTCCATCCCCACTGTTTGCAATCCTCTACTAGCTGCTGGTATTTTGCCATCTTTCTTTCATAAGCTTCCTCTATTCTGTCTTCCCATGGGACTGTCAGTTCCAGCAAGACCGCCTGCCTAGTTTCCTGTGACCAAATGACTATATCTGGTCTTAGCGATGTTGCTGCTATTTCTGCTGGGAAACTCATGCGTTGATGTATGTCTACTGTCATCTGCCAGTCTGATGCTGTTCCAAGTATCCCTAAACCTTCTGCCTGGTTGTCTTTCTTTTCTCCAGCCCTCACAAAATTTACAAATGTGATGTTCTTCTGCATCTTTCTCTTCTTTCTCCTGGTGTTATCAAACTTTGCTGCTATTGTTTTTAATACACTGTCATGCCTCCATGTATATCTTCCATCTTTCAATGCGACTGGACATGCTGACAACACATGCTGTAGATATGCTGGTTTGTCTTTGCATAAGGTGCATGTTGGGTCTTCTATCAACCCCCAGGTGTAGAGGTTTGTTGGGCTTGGTAAAACATCATATACTGATCTTAGGAGAAAACTCAATCTGTATCCCTCCATACTCCAAATCTCGCTCCAGGTCAAAGCCCTGCTTCTAGCACCTTGCCAATTCAACTTACTACCCTGCTGTTTCATTCCTACTGCCTTAACATTCCTACTCTCTTCTTCCATCTGTCGTATTTCCTGTTGCACCAGTTCCCTCCGTCCCTTCTCATTTGCTGTATCCCACCTTGGTTTTGTTGACATACCAAATCCCTGTCTACCAACTGCTGTTACACCAACGATGACACTGTGCTTTAGTCTGGTCTCAGCTTCCTTAACTGCTTCCTCTGCTTTCCATTTCCTTCCTGTCCTGATTTTTACTTTGGCTCCTCTCACTTTAGCATCTTTGCTGTCTCTCAACGTCAAAACCTGTCTTGTCTTTGTAACTTTATACTCTTCTGTCAATGCCTTCATTGGTAATTGTAGCTTTGTTCCTGTGCTGTACAATCCAATGCTGCTGAAACTTCTTGGCACACCCAACCATCTTCTTAGGCATGCACTGATCTTTCTCTCTAAGGCCTCCACTTTGGACAATGGGAACTCGTAAACTAGTAATGGCCACAATATCCTTGGTAAGACCCCATGTTGATATATCCAGGCCTTATATCTTCCTGGGAGTCCACTTTTGTCTATCTTCGTCAGCCATTCTACCAAATGCACTTGAACTTCACCCATGTTTACCATATCTGCTAGTGTTGCATCAAACTTTTTTACTTAGGCATTTCACTGGTTTCTCTCCAACTGTTGGTATCTTTTCACCTGCTAGCACAAATGTCTCATCTTGCACTTTGCCTTTCATCACTATCAAACTTCTAGATTTACTTGGTTTGAACTTCATTCTGGCCCACTTAATCATCCTTTCCAATTCCTCTAAAGTCCATCTTCCCTCTGTGACTGTTTTTGCTGTCACTGTCATATCATCCATAAAAGCTCTTACTGGTGGTTGCCTGACCCCTGATGACAATAATGGTCCTCTACTTGGTTTTTCTACTGATTTTACAATTAAGTTCATTGCTGCTGCAAACAGAACTACTGATAATGTACACCCCGTTAGTATTCCAACTTCAAGTCTCTGCCAAGCTGTGGTGAAGTCTCCAGCTGTGAACCTCATTTCAATCTTGTCAAAATACTCTCGCAGCATAGTTCTGATAGTTGATGGAACATGATACCCCTCCAATGTCAGGTCTACTAGTTTGTGAGGTATGGACCCATAAGCATTAGCCAGATCTAGCCAAAACACAGTCACTTTTCTTCTCCTTTGCTTCTCTTAAAATCTGTGTAATAACGCTGGTGTGTTCGATGCAACCAGAAACTTCAGGCATGCCTCCTTTCTGGACTGCGATTTCTATATATTCGTTGCCAAGCAGGTACCTCGTCGTTCTCCTTGCTAAAACTGCCAGGAATATCTTCCCCTCAATGTTCAATAGGGGGATGGTTCAACTTTCCTGGAGTTCTCTTCTTTTGGTATAAAACATCCTTCTGCCTTGTACCATGACTCTGTCATCTTTCTCCTTCTCCAAATTACTTTTAATAGCTTCCACAACCTTCTGATCAGTCTGGGACAGTTCTTATATACCCTATATGAAATACCATTTGATCCTGGTGCTGACCCTGCTCTTGCCTTTCTCACTACGTCCTGTACTTCTTGGAACTTGAGGTCTGACTCATCAAACTGTTCCTTTGGCTCCTCTGGTCTTAACAATTTCTCGCATTCTTCCAGGTCTTCTCCTCGTCTCTCATCACTGTGGGTCTTACTGAGATGTTCTTCCACTTCTTCCCTCGAGTTTTTCAGTTTACCAGATCCTGTCGCTCCAAATAATCGCTTCATATACTGAAATGGGTTTGCTGTAAATGTTGTTCTCTCCTTTGCCTTTTTCTTTCTATCTCTTCTATGAGTTTCTGCTCTTGTAAGTGTTTTAAGTTTCTCCCTAGTTTCCTTTCTTAACTGCTGTAATGGTAACCTTTCATTCTCATTGGCGACTTTGTACCTCTTCTTTAACCTTCTCAAGTCTCCTCTCAATTCCTTGATCTTCTTCTGTCTCCGGTTACTATGGCCTTGTTTTGTTGGTTGTTTCCCTTTTGGTACCACTCCAAATCTGTCCTTTCCTACGCTGTAAATAATGGACGTCATTGCTGTTATCTTTCTGTCTACACTGCCTGCTAATGTTACCTCTAAGATGTTTTCCAAATCTTCATCAAGCGTTTTCCAAGCTGCTTTGTCTGCATTCGTTGGCCATTTGATCTTCTCTTTGCGTGGCTCATTCTCTTCTCTACAGGTTGTTGGTTCTATCCTGTCTTCTCTACGGACTGTTGTTTCTATCCCGTCTTCTCTATGGACTGTTGGTTCTATCCTCTCTATCTCATCTGCCTCGTCAAGTTGTTCTACCTCTGTAGGCTGTTCCTCGTGCTCATCCTCACCCTGGGTCACAGGGAGGCTATCATCACTGTGGTTTGCTTCCTGGATGGTCTCCTCCTCCGTCTGACCAGATCTCTCTGTGCGTTGATTGCCAGAATGGGGTTGCACACATTTCATTCTACTTTGATGGATCTTCAAACCTCTAGAATTCTTACAGACTTTACCACAAAAACATTTACATCCGTTGTTCTGGTTCGTTGTCATTTTCGGTTCCATAGTCGTTTCCTGGTCCTGTCCTATGGGCTGTTCATCCTCCCTCGCTCTCGCACAGCCCCGAGGGTGTCTTAGTATATATCGTTCCATAGCGTGTAAAATGGGTTCCCCGTCACAGGAGAATCACTTTGACTTGCCAAGCCTAATGCCCCGGTTACCAGTCTCTCCTGGCTGCCTCCTGTCTCTCCAGGTTGCCACTGTTCTCTTCACAGTCGTCAACCAGACTTTCCTGGTAGTCACTGGGTTTCCAGAAGTTGATTACCTTGGAAACATCAAAAGAATGCTGATCCAATTCATTTAGGGGGAGTCCTCCTTCCACTTGGGGTTTCGCCTGGCATCTGGCAAAATGCCACAGGTTTCTAAAAGTAGTTTTTCTTGGACGGCCACGAAACATTCAGGTATTAGTAGTAGATATTAGAAGTCATTATGATTGCCACAATTTTTTACGTGTATTGATGTGACATGTTTGTATATACATATTTGTTTAATAAAATCGGCTGCTCATAATATACACAAGCAGCAAGATAGTCGACAAACATACATTTGTGTTTTAGTTGTCTATCGGTAGAAGTGTTGCTATGTTAGGAACATAAGGTATAGAGAAGACGCGAAGATAATTACTTGATAAATTCGTATTAATTTTCATACCCTGTTAAAACTAATACAGTTAAATAGAAACATTTACGGTAAAGTTGTTTATACTTAGCCGTCTTTGTTTTACATGGATGATTTTACATTTTGACATAATTTGAAGTAAACATATATATTTATATTAATTATAATATTTTATATATAATTATGTTTTCAGATCACAACATCTATATTTTCACAGTGCTCTGATGACAATGTTCAAGGAACGTCGTTTTCCACACCGATTGCAACTGGGATAATTGCTCTTACCTTACAAGCCAAGTAAAATTACAATATTATGGGGTTTTTTTTATTACTTGTTTTGGTTGATTTTGATTTCAATACATTTAAATCTCATTAGGTCAAAAATAACACTTTTTTTAATGGTGCGTCCGAAGCGCTATTCTGATTTTGCACTTCATAAGGAACGGTCAACTCTAAATATCAGATAGGCATGGATGTATAAATACCAAGACACGGAGCTTTATGACTAAAACGGATTACTCGCAGTAGTACATGGGAGTTCGTGGTGTAGTGGTTAAGACCTATGGCTACCGTGAGTGCCGAAGGTCCCGAGTTCGATTCTCACTCAGGGTGCTAAAAATATCAGTACATCAGAAGGGTAATTTTCACCCTCTCACACACATCTCTGGTACCTAGAATGGGTACTTTGGGGGCCTCGGTTGAGTACCTACTCATGCTTGTGCTGAATAGAATATGATTGCTTGGTTTTCAGAATAAAATCTCAGTTTACTCTTTTAAAAAAATCTCTTGTTGTTTTATCTGACTGTTGGTTTTGTGTTGGAATAAAAAAAAGTATTTCTAACTTGTTTGTAAAGAGGCTTCAAACGTTTTAAAGATTAAGGAAAACTGTTACAATCTGCAAATTTGCCTCATTTTTGAGAGATTTTTATTAATATTTTGATAATAGTGAAAGCCGTATCAAAAAGTATATCTAGTTACTGGATGTTGTATGTTCCACGATGGTTATAACGTGATAAATCTCTTCATTTATAAAATCCTATAGAACAGTTTAACGCAGTTACTTTTCAGAATTTCCAACTACATTTGAATGCATGATCATACCTCTCCTCTTATCTGCCCCAATAAACTTTGTTACTAACTCGCCCTTATGGTTCAAATTGATACAAAGCAGCTTTCTTTTTAAGTCCAGAACTAACATGGAGGGACATTCAACATCTCATTGTATTGACATCATCCAGGAATGGATTAAACGATAGCATTGGTGATTGGTCAACAAACGGAGCAAACAAAGAATGTAAGTATTATTATAGACCAATCGAATGTAAGTATTATTATAGACCAATCGAATTATCAATATTATAAACAAAGCAGTTAGATTTTATAAGCCCAATAAAATTATCAATTAACAAGGAAACGCAAAAAGATAGTGATATAATACATCGCGGTACTGTCAACGAAACCGGAAGCAGTTCCAAAAATCAATATGTAGAATATTATATAGGAAATCAACACTTAATATAGATGAAAAAAATCCGTCCTCGATCAATGGTTTATTAACGCTCCTCAATGATTACATTCTTATTAGTATATCATGTTGTCTGTACAAAACGTCGTAAGTGGCACATGCACTATTATTCTGAAAAATGAAAGTTATTTTTTTAATTTGATTTTGCCAACTTCCATTTTAAGAATAAATCAGAAATCGTTTTTTTCCAATACAGAAGACTTGTTGATAAGGATCTTGTCCGATGTAGAAAACAAATTGATACAATGTTCATCAATGTTATATTTATGTAATGAGATCGTACAAAGGAAAAATAATTAGAAAACTATTGTAAAATTATAATAAACAAAAATGTGTCCACAGTACACGGATGCCCCACTCGCACTTTCTATGTTTAGTGGACCGTGAAATTGGAATAAATTCTCTAATTTGGCATTAAAATTAGAATGATGTTATCAAAGGGAACATGTACACTAAGTTTCAAGTTGATAGGACTTCTACTTTATCAAAAACTACCTTGACCAAAAACTTTAACCTGAAATTTACACTATCATTTTCTATGTTCAGTGAATCGTAAATTGGGGTCAAAACTCTAATTTGGCATTTAAATTAGAAAGATCATATGATAGGGCACATGTATACTAAGTTTCAAGTTGATTGGACTTCAACTTCATCAAAAACTACCTTGACCAAAAACTTTAACCTGAAGCGGGACAGACGGACGGACACACAGACGGACGGACGAACGGAGGCACAGACCAGAAAACATAATGCCCCTCTACTATCGTAGGTGGGGCATAAAAATAGTAGAATTATTATGAAATGTATGAGTTTATTTTGATTAAAAACGTAACTGATGCAATGGGACTTTATTTCTAATGCAGAAGGCATTTAGATTAAGATAAAGATTTGCATGTTCAATGCTATAAGAATTGATTTAATTTAAGTTCGTACATATTATTTAGATTTTTTTTTACCGTTTACTGTACACGTTATATGTATTAGGATAAGTATATGAGCTGTCAACATCTAAGTGAAATACAGTACATTGTCTTGAATTTAGTGTTAGAATATATGATTGAGTAATTAATGGGATGCATATCATAACCACAGATTTAAACTTTTATCACCTTTACCTTTTTATAAAAAAAACAAGAATGTGTCCAAAGTACACGGATGCCCCATTGGCACTATCATTTTCCATGTTGAATGGACCGTGAAGTTGGGTCAAAGGTCTAATTTGGCTTAAAAATTAAAAAGATCATATCATAAGCAGCAAGTGTACTAAGTTTCAAGTTGATTGGACTTCAGCTTCATCAAAAACTACCTTGACCAAAAACTTTAACCTGAAACTCCCATTTTTATTTTCTATGTTCAGTTGACCGTGAAATTAGAGTCAAAAATCTAATTTGGCTTTAAAATTAGAAAGATCATATCATAAGCAACAAGTGTACAAAGTTTATAGTTGATTGGACTTCAGCTTCATCAATAAATACCTTGACCAAAAACTTTAACCTGCGGACGAACGAACGAACGAACGATCGGACGGACGGATGGACGGACGGACGGACGGATGGACGGACGGACGGACGAACGAACAAACGAACGGAGCCACAGACCAGAAAACATAATGCCCCTCTACTATCGTAGGTGGGGCATAAAAAACAATTCCTGAGATTTGGGTTAAAAATATTTCTGTTCTATTTATCTAATTTGACTTTGTTAGTCGGAGTAATGTAAATATTTTTCAGTCAGTCTTGTACTGGGATTTGGTTTAATGAACGCCATTGCCATGGTAACCCAAGCTCAATTATGGAATACAGTACCGGATCAACAGATATACTCTTCTATAACAAGGAATCTATCTTTGTAAGTAAATTTCTTGCTTATTTGCAAAAACATATTTCTTTTATTGACGATTTATAAAAAAAAATCCATATGAAATCTTGAAAACCTATTGCATTTTTTATGTAGATGTTTATAAGGAGAAGAGGAGATGATAAGATTATTATGCTTTATTTCTGTTATAGCTAGGCAACAAAAACAACCTTGTTTATCAAAAGAGACAAATACAACAGGAACGTTTGAAATTATAAAGTTTTACAAGTTCGCAACTGGAATATATTGTTTTCTTGCTTTCTCCGTTGATTGATAACGTTTGATTTTATCAGTTAAATATAGATTCTTACATTGATACCAGTGGATTATCGGATTTATCCAATCGAGATAGTTAAATTATCAATTTTAAAGTCCGAGCCGCCTCGGCGAGGACTTTAAAATTTATAATTTAACTATCGAGATTGGATAAATCCGATAATCCACGAGTAACTATGAAAGAATCTGTTTCTCTAATGATTAAAAAGACATTTTCTTTTTTTGTTAACCGAAAATCCCCTTCGAGTGCCTTTCACATTGCACGAAGTTGTCAATTTCATTAACACCTGTTATCATATTTTGATTCATTCAGTTAGCTAAAAAGGTCATGACCCTCAAAATCATCCAATGATCTTTTGAGATCACCAGCAACCACACGTTGATTAAATTTTTTTATACAATGGGTTCGGAAAGGGATAAATTTCCATAGAGTTAGAGAAGTATGGTTAATCACGTTCTTGGTCTATTGAGTTGAAATATCAAACTGCTGCATGCTTTGCAAACTTAATACAGCTTTATTTTAATCTTTATCCTTGCACCCAGACTATTCAGTAGTCAGCACTTTACTTTTGTGCTGACATGAATTATCATTGATATGGTTATATTTATAAATTTACTGTTCACAAAATTTAGAATTTATGAAATACTAAGGCTTATCTATCTCAGGCATATAATACTTTAGCTGTATTTGACAAAACTTTTAGGAATTTTGGTTCTCAATGCTCTTAAACTTCGCACTTTATTTAACTTATTTAACTTTTTGGGATTCGAGCGTCACTGATGAGTCTTTTGTAGACGAAACGCGCGTCTGGCGTATATACAAAATTTAGTCCTGGTATCTATGATGAGTTTATTTGTATGTATTCTTTTACAAATACAGTCAATCATTGTACATTGTAATTACTAACAGTTATTCTGTTTTAAATACAGGAAAACATCCGGTGAAGCACTTTCAACAGACACTATAGAAGTGACAACTGATTGTCCAATCAGATTCCTTGAACACGTGACTATTGATATCACATTTTCCTACAGTAGTTACCGTGGTGTGACAGAGATTTACCTATTATCACCTAGTGCAACCTACAGTAACTTACTACATGTAAGAATCAATGACGCTAATAAGTTCAGTAATGCAGGTACACTTTCGTGGACTTTTATGTCTGTGCATTTTTGGTGGGAAAATCCAATCGGATCATGGAACTTATATTTTGGATCAGCTGGTGGTCATTCTATTGGTGAGTTAAGGCAATAACATAACATTGACAATACACACTTATTAGACTAGGCAAAAACAATTATTGCACTTTACTTTACACACATTCAACAAAACCACCAGACACGTTAGCAACACGACGGGTGCCACATGTGGAGCAGGATCTGCTTACCCTTCCGGAGAACCTGAGATCAACCCTATTTTTAGGTGGGGTTCGTGTTGTTTATTCTTTGGTTTTCTATGTTGTGTCATGTATACTATTGCTTGTCTGTTTATCTTTTTCATTTTTATCCATGGCGTTGTCAGTTTGTTTTAGATTTATGAGTTTGACTGTCCCTTTGGTATGTTTCGTCCCTCTTTTATGTAACCATTCATTTGTTGTCATTGCTAGTAATCATCAGTTAAAAATCAACATAGCCATTCATAAGAATTTAAAATAAATTTCATATAATATGAGAAAATATTCATAACAATACGAATACCAGTACATAAAACGAACGACTTAATAGATGCATACTCGCTTTTTGTATGGTGATGTACTTTATAGATAGCTCGCAAATTTAAAACGACAAATTGAACATTACAGTGAGGTCTTTAAACATTAAGTTTTTTTGTACCAATATAATACCTACATGTGTATATGCAGATATTCTACATAGATATGTGACTATTGCTATTGCTATCCAAGAAAAAACGAAACCAAGTACCTCCGAAAAAACTGGAGTGTCCTTTAAGATGAAAAAACAACAGTATACAGTATACGAACCAAGAATCGAATTTCGACAAAATAAAACAAAATACTTATAACTGAATTAAATGGTTTGTTTTTGCTAAACGTCCAGTGGTAAATATCTAATTTATGGTCAATAAAATTAATAACAAAAAAAAACCAATTAGAAAGCCCCGTAGTAGGGGTCCAAAGGGATAAGGAGCAGGAATTCAAAATTCCAATAAAAATTAGGGTAAATCTAGACATTTAGCTTTGCAAGGGTAACATACGGATCCGTCAAAGAGCTGTTGTCAAAGAGTTTTAAACGTGCAGAGAACATGGCACTCTTTTTCAAGAGGCTTCAAATATTACATCATCGTCATTACCGGACGTGGCTGCGTACTAGTAAATCACCCACAGTCACATGATAGCTGACTTTCGGAAGTATGATAAGTTGCAATTAAGAGGAAACTAATATCAGTGTATGCTTATACCAGTGGGAATGAATTACAAGATGTACTTGTAATCGCAAACTGTCACCAACAAAATCTTTTATAAATCAACTCAAATTTGAGTAATACTGTATGCATACTTAAATTTTTTTTTCAATTTTCAGTGACATTAGATTCATGGTCTTTGACTTTATATGGAACTTCTACACAACCTGTCAATGGTAGGCAATGCGGTGTAATTCATTTGAATGATCTATAGCTGTTATCAATGATTTGTTACTTTAATTCTCTTGTATAAAAAATATGTCATATTATGTTTTGTGTACGAACACAATGTATGACATGAATGATGCTTTAAGTAATTTTATAAGAGTGTGAAATTGTTGACCGAAGCACATTTTGTATGAAGCACGGAAGCGACGTGCCTCATTCTAGAAATGTGTGCCAAATAATTACATTTCTATGATTGGGTCATAAACAAATCGATTTCTCTATTTTTTTTTCAGAAACATATTTTTTTTTCAATTGACCTGTACACTTTATTGTGATGGCATGTGTCATCAGGAATGTGACACATCATCGGAATATATGAAGGTTAAATCCAATCGAAATAACGGATTCTTCAGCAACATATGTGTAATGCAATTATTGTTTTTTAAACGCATGTTAAGTCCGAGAATAAAAGAAAGTTTTATCAATTAAAAATGTCAATTAATAAGTGATGTAAGTTGTATACAAGAACGATGACAAAAATGACGTACACATGTACTACAAATGTCTCTAATTCTATGGAAATATATGCCTTTCCGAACCCATTGTATAAACAAGTTTAATCAACGTGAAGTTGCCGGTGATCTCAGAAGATGATTGGCTGAGTCAAGGGGTCATAACCTTTCTCAGCTCCCTGAAATGGTCAAAATGTTCTACAGGTGTTAATGAAATTGACAACTTTGTTGAAAGTGGAAGGCACTCGAAGGGGATTTTTGTTCAGAAAAGAAGGAAATTTATTTTGTAATCATTAGAGAAACAAATTATGACATGGATTATCGTGTGTATTATCGGATTTATCCAATTTTAAAACCCTCTCAGAGGCTCGAACTTTAAAATTGATAATTTAACTATCTCGATTGGATAAATCTGATAATCCACTTGTATTAATGTAATAATCTATATATATCAAATATTTAATTGAAAGTAATTTTGTAATGAAGTTAGATACAAACATGTTGTTACATCTTCCATTTTTTGTAAAATAAATTAAAAGCCCGTGCAGGTGACATGTTGGAATCGAAATGTTTTGTAATATAACACTCATTTATCGCAGTAAAATACAATATGTAGCTAAAGGTATCATTAAAAAAATTATACTAACATGTAATACATTACAGTTCAACTGTCCGATGCCCAAAACACTGATGAAACAACTTCTGGATCAGATACGACGACCAGGCAGTTTAGTACAAGTAGGTATAATATTTGAACAAAATTTTGTGAAGATCTTAACCAGAAACAAATAGTTTATATCCTATTATGAATCTATACTTCGTGTAATTTTGTTTAGGATACATCCCTTTTTTCTAATGATAAACACTATCAGGTCAATATTGATTCACTTATAGGGTCTTTGCATCGGAACTAAACACATTTAAAAAAAAAACAGTTGTTGGCCTGACACGGGTTATGTTCTTCTCATATATTTAATAATAGTATGATACTAAGCCACTAACGGGGGGATTGTGCCTGATAATTCATATGATGAAGAAATACTCTTTTAATCATTTTAATTGGGGTCTGGAGCTGGCATGTCACTTAGCTGCTAGTAGTCTGTTGTTATTTATGTATTATTGTCATTTTATTTATTTTCTTTTGTTACATCTTCTGACATCGGACTCGGACTTCTCTTGAACTGAATTTTAATGTGCGTATTGTTATGCGTTGATATATAACTTTTCTACATTGGCTAGAGGTATAGGGTGAGGGTTGAGATCTCATAAACATATTTAACCCCGCCACAATTGTGCGTCTGTCCCAAGTCAGGAGCCTCTGGCCTTTGTTAGTGTTGTATGATTTTTAACTTTATTTTCTTATGTATAATTCGGAGTTTAGTATGACGTCAATTATCACTGTACTAGTATACATATTTTTAATGGTCCAGCTGAAGGACGCCTCCGGGTGCGAGAGTTTCTCGCTACATTGAAGACCCATTGGTGGCCTTCGGATGTTGTCTGCTCTATGGTCGGGTTGTTGTCGCTTTGACACATTCCCCATTTCCTTTCTCAATTTGAATATAACCATTTTACTCTAACTTGTAAGAACAAATGTATTTTCACTATTTATAATATTTGATTCATCTTGATTTGTATACTGTTATTTACGATTTTTCTCGTGCTTGTTCACTCTATACGGACTTCGTATACGAGAGTGTGCTCCTTACGCAGAAACTGCTCCAAGAAAGTTATGAGAATGACAGATTAAAATTGACACTCCGTAACTTTTATGGACACCATCACGAATTTGTGGATCCATACAATGTGTCTTTGACCAAACTAGCTAAGGACATTTTTACCACACGGTAGATTGTGGTTTGTCATTATGTCGTCTAATTTTTTAATTACCAAACGTGACTTATTCCCGATTGTGACTGTTTTGCTGAGTGTGAATTCGCATTACTAAAGGACGTGGTACGGTACTTGTCTATCCCAAATTCATGTGTTTGGTTTAAATTTTTAATGTTATATTTGTAATTCGCATCTGATTTTGTCAAATGTTTTGACGTCTTTTTTATTATATTTATGTGTTATGGATTTATGAGTTTTGAACAGCGGTATACTACTGTTGCCTTTATTTATGGTAAAGAAAATTAATCACCTCCTTCATTTATATATTACATTTAATTTCGTTCAACGTAATCAGTACGATATATTACGTTTCAAGTTTCATTCAAAACAGACTGGACATAGCTTCATAATATAGTTAATTACTACCTTAGTTTGCTATTAATAAGTATTGAAATGTGCTTTGTTTTTAAATGCAATGTCAGTATTTAGTTCAAATATATAATCCTAAACCAATCCTAATTCTATCTTTTTCATTCTAATATGACGTCATTTTTCTTTTTTTTTTATAATCTGTTTTACAAATTCAAAATGACGTCATTTTTTCGTCATTTTTTACAGTTTCAAATATGACGTCACTTGGCGTTGCGGTTTAAACTTATTCGGATTGGTCTACTGTTGTGTTTCTAATGTCTGGTTATGTAATGTATTTTAATTGTTTCCTGTGATTAGTTAATACTTCAGTTTATCATGTACATCTTTTGTATAGTCATTTTATAAAATTTACTGTTTGCAAAAGTATAAATTATTCTAAATAATAGGGATGTTCTGGTAACTAACAGAAAACCCTTGCCGTTTTTGGCACAACTTTTTTTTATCTTTTGGTCCTCGATGCTGTTCAACTTAGTACTTGTTTCGGCTTTCAAACTATTGTATCTGGGCGTCACTAGTAGGTCTTGTGTGGACAAAATGCACTTCTGGCGTATTAAAATTTTGAACTTGTTGCCTTTTGTTGGCTGTTGTTCGTATGATTCATTGTCAATTGTGTTCTCCAATTTATTTATAGTGTAGTCCTGTGATGTTGTGTTATCATTTTGATGTTATATTTCACATGGCCATAAAAGTGCGATGTTTGGCATGCCACAAAACCAGGTTCAACCCACCATTTTTTCTTTTAAAAATGCCCTGTACCAAGTCAGGAATCTGGCCATTTTTATATTATAGTTCGTTTCTGTGTGTATCATATTTTGACGTTGTGCCGATTGTTTTCTCTTACTTTTGAGTGTAAATTCACATTGCGATAAGACGCGGCACGGTACTTGTCTATCCCAAATTCGTGTATTTGGTTTTGATGTTATATTTGTTATTCTCGTGGGATTTTGTTTGATGTTCGGTCCGTTTCTGTTTGTGTTACATTATAAGGTTATGTCGTTGTTCTCCTCTTATATATAATGCGTTTCCCTAGGTTTTAGTTTGTTACCTCGATTTTTTTTTCCATGGATTTATGAGTTTTGAACAGCGGTATACTACTGTTGCCTTTTTTTTTTTATCTTTTATCATTTTGTTTTCGTCAGTTGGCACGGCCTTGTAATTTTTTTTTAAACTTTTGAGTTTGAATGACCCTCTTGGTATCTGTTGCCTCTCTTTTACATCCTAATATATTTGTCTTGTTTTGATAAAAGTACCTGATTCTTCTTAATCGATTTTAGATGTCCACAGATATTGCACAACAAACAATATTTCTTTTTAAATGTTAAGAGATATTTAATAATGTATTTTTCAGCAGTCACCATGATACAAGCCAGTACTTATCATAAAAGTAAAACAACAACTTCATCTTTAAAAGATGAAAACACTGAAAATTGTAAGTCCTACAATTTAGCAGAAATATATAAGAAGGCATAATTTGACTCTATTTAAATTGTAACATAGCAGACTGTGATTATATTTTTATGGTAAAGGAGCAAAATTTGACAGACATTGTAAACTGACATAGCTCTACATTTAAATAGGAATCAGGGTTCAGACATAACGTAAGTCTTATACAGACGTTACGCGAGTCTGATCATCCACATAATAAGTTTGGTTTCTTTGATGATTTGTTACAACGATAGCGTTGATGACACTGACGTTCCCAGTAGATTTTTAATATTATAAACGTGTTAATTTACAGTTAGATTAATACATAATTATGATGGATTGTTCAAAAAACAAATATTTTTTTTCCCCTAAAAGATAACATGTTTCTTGAGTTCTAGGATATGAGTCTGGTGTTTTCTTTATACTATACGTTTTTCTAGCGTTTTATTTGAACAAATCTCTGATTCTTTTCTGTGATTGATTTCTAGTATATGTGTATCCGTTTTGGTATTACAAGGTCGTCAGCTACTAGCTTTGTCAAATACACTGTACTCGAACATCTTTTAAGCGACAGATGAATTTTGCGATAGCTATAACATATTTCCTTTGTCGAAGACACATATATACAGAAGCAACTTTTTAGACAGTTAAATAACATAACAACTCTAAAGACTCTTTGTTTTGTAGAACTCTAAAGACTCTATGTTTTGTAGATGATGAAAGTCAAATAATCGTGTGGATCATAATTGGTGTTGGTTGTCTGATTGCTGTAGGCGGAATAATTCCTCTTGTTTTCATATGCATAAAGAAATGTTCTCCGCCAAACAAAGTGGGCCAGACTTCAGAAAATCAGAAAAAAACAAGCAATATCTCACCAATCAGAACTAGTTATGCCAACGAATCAAACAATGTTCGACCGGTCTGCAACATTCAGGAGAAAAATCCCAAGATGCTTCAACTACATAGTGATATGAAAGAAAGACATTCATATAATCTGCCACAAAGTAACAATAGGAAGGAGAAGATATCAAACCTTCTTCCACCAATAAGCAATGAGAAGAAAGTTTCAAAACATATTCAACAAATCAATGAGTTAGGACAGGCAACTACATCAACTTCATTGCCTCTTCCAAAGAACCGAAACACGCTTCCACCGATTAGTAAATTCCCTATAATTGGTTCTCAAAACGCTTAAATAAATGCGGAGTCATCGTCGAATTAAAATTGATATGTGTCTTGTTTTCATTTATATATCATAAATATCTTGAAGTCTGGTGTTGTAAAATTACAACACCAGTCAATCAGTACTAAAGTAAAATCTGCAGCGACCGAAAAAAAAATTCCGAAAAGTAATCCGAAAATTAGTCAGTCTTTAACGTTAATATTCTTTTTATTAGTTTCTGTTTTGGTAAATCCTGGCTAGTTATGACAATTGATGATAAATAATTACCGTAATTGAATATTCAATCTCATATAAGTGTAAAGTTAACTACTTTAATCGCATTCCCACCCCTTTTTCCTCGAATGTGACATTACCGAATAAGAGTCTCCCCCATGTTTATACATAATAGGTGCCACATGTGAAGCATGATCTGCCGACCATAAAGAAGCAACTGCGCTCCTTTAGTGGATTTTGGTCAGTAATATTCTGGCTTTTAGTTTTTCATTTTGCTCAAACCCGGTAATAAGTTTAATTCAGTAAAAACATTTAAAACAAATATGTTTTTTCTCGATAAAGAGAAATGATCAAAAATGTAAATTTAAGTATTGAATGCTTCTTTTTGTAACTTTATAGGGTTGTAAAAGCGTTGACCGTGCATACATTTTAAGCATAAAGCGCTTCCGCGCTTCATACAAAATGTATTTCGGTCAACGCTGTTACACCCCAATAAATTTACAAAAAGAAACATTCAATTCCTAAATAAACAGTGTTCTTGTAAAAGTGCAGTTGACCTTTAATAAAAAGTTGCTTGACAGCTTTATTGGAGTTCAATCTTTTTGGTCGCATTAATTTTATTTAGTGCAATTTAATACACCAAACATTTATATTTCTTTGCAATTGTTAAGAAAATATTGCCAGTTATTTTTAGGTTGTGTTTAACTTTTGTCGGACTGTATATACAGCGGAAACTCAAGTTAAATACACTGCTAACATTTTCCTACTTCGTAGGAAGTCTCTGTATGAAATTAGCTTCATATGGATAACGAAACCATTCGACAAGAAGAGGATCATAGTTAGTTTCCAAAGTAATGCCTTTTTTTTGTTGAACGCATCATTCACACGTGACAAATATGTTGTCAATCATACAACCAGGCATCTTGATTAAGTTAGTTTTACTAGAATACATGTTACTCAAATACCAGTGTTCTAACTTGTACTAATTAAGGAATAACATCTAAACATAAGGATAAATAGTACATTCATGTTAGGCCACACCAATCTGATTCCTTGTTCGACGGACCCGCCCGCACCTATTTTTTTCAAAACAGAATTTTTTTATTTTTTTTATATTCCCGCTTCCCGCATCCGGAAATGTAATCATGTCCATTTCCCGCACCGTTGTTTTTGTAAATATTATAAAAAAAATATCAACATTTGTTTTAAAATCACAGTCTAACCTATATATAACGACTTTAAACATTAAATCACCCCACCACAAGGTGTGAATATCTGTGAGAATATTTGCTTCAGCATGAAGCCTATTTATCCAAAGAGGGAGTGCTCCGAAATTTATAACAGCGCGGAAATACCTGTAAAGAACAAACAATTGGTTTCTTTCCCCCTTACTTATATTCCCTATCAAAACATGTTCGCTGTTAGAATAAAGTACGAAGAACTTCTGAAGGATTTGCCTTCAACTGCAATTATATTGTATGCTGGCGAAACAAAACTATCTATAGCCACTGCATGTTTATGCACCTGTCCTGGTTGATTCAGGGGCCTGTCGTTCAGCAGTTATCGTTTGTTGATGTTGTTCATAATTTGGTATTTTCCTGTTTGGATATATATATAAATTAGACCGTTGGTTTTCCTGTTCGAATTGTGTACGCTAATAATTTTCGGGTCCTTTATAGCTTGCTGTTTTGTCTGTATCAAAGCCCTGTGTAAAAGGCCGTACTTCGACCTGTGTTTGTTATTATCAGGTTGAGAACAACCCTCCCTCAGATAAGGGGTCATTTTGTTGATGTAGAAAAGAAAACAGAAATACCAAGGATTTGTATAGTTCTTCTATACAAAACCTTTGAAAACTTTGTACTAAAAAAGAGGAGACTTGCATCATATTTTAAACAACTTTTTCTAAAAGAAGGGTCCACTTATTTTGATTAATATTAAACTGTTAAAGTAAATGTGTTAACATGGTTAAAGTCCAGGAATATTACAAAATTCTTGGACATGTTTTGACCATTTAATACCAGATAGATATATAGTTCTTTGAGAAAATATGAGCTCTTTTATACAAACAAATATATTATAACTTATATTGATCCCTCATAAAACATGTAAAATGGGGGTTACACTAATGTCCTGACAATGTCCTGACAAAGTCCTGACAGAAATGAAAATGCTTAAAACTTTTTTATTATTTGAAGGATTCACTTGAAATTTGGAATCAAGCAAGATGAGAACTTATATTTAAAAAATTAATTTAAAAAAAATAAAAAAATATTTTTAAGAGTTAGAAAACTTGACCTGACCAACTTGACTTTGAAACTACTAATGTCCTGACCGATGTGAAACGGCTAAAAAAATGTTTTATTATTGACAGGACAGACTTCAAATTCGATACCAAGGAAGATTAATACATTTAATAAAAAAAATATAAGAAAAAATACGAAAAAAAATATTTTCAAGAGTTAGAAAACTTGACCTGACCAACTACGTACTCCCGTGACAAATGTCCTGACCGATGTAAAATGCTAATAACGTTTTTGTTCTTTGAAGGTTCGACTTCAAATTTTATGTCAAGGAGGATCCTAGCATTGAATACAGAGATATTAGAAAAAATATTAAAAAAACCCTCATTTTAAGTGTTAGAAAACTTGACCTGACCAACGTCGACTCTGCACTGACTAATGTCCTGACGTCCCCTGACCAATGTAGAAAATGCCTAAAACTTTTTTATTCTTTAATGTATGGATTTCAAATTTAATGTCGAGGTAGATTATAATACTAAATATATTGATGCAAAAAAAAGATTAAAAAGAATAATCTAAAGAGTTAAAAAACTTGACCTGACCAACGTCGACTCTGCTCTGACTAATGTCCTGACCGATGCAGAAAACTTTTTATTATTAAAAAAATATGGCTCAAGTTCCTTACCAAGGAAGATGATAGCAATAAATACAGGAATTTATGAGAAAAAAAAAACCCGCTGAATTTTAATTTTTTTAATTTTTTGAAATGTTAGAAAACTTGACCTGACCAACTTGATATTTGTCATGATGAATGTCCTGACCGTTATAAAGATATCAATAACCTTTTTGTTATGTATTGGGATATTACCAAGCTAGGTATCAGGGAAGATTACAACACTTAGTATAAGCATGTAAAAAAAATATTTCAAACTTGACCTCACCAATGTTTTACCTTGCCCTGCAATGTCCTGAATGATGAAGAAAAGACTAATATTATATAACTGGTTTTTTTTTCTCTCTCTTAAAGACAGAATTTACTTAATTCTTTAAATTATATAGATATTTTTATTGTATTTAAACATAGTAAAGAAAGAACTTGGATGCACTTTTTATTATTCGTAATATATGTGTATAAGAAAGCGAAAGACAGTGACATAATAAAATTATATTTCTGTGTGATTCTAACATAATTCTACATGTAAAAACAATATATTGACATCAAAAGAAGCCCATTTCCTGTCCTTATTTATCATGTTTATGTTATTTGACATGTTTAATCCCTCATTAACCAAACAACACAAAATGAGTGAAATAGATAAGAAAAATATAGTTAAGTAAACATTTCAATTTGTGTTAATTTTAATTAATGTATGTGTGAATAAATTTTAATTATTCATGTCACTGTCTTTGGACTTAATTGCATTCTGTACATCTTTATAATCCATTCATATTAAATGTACAAAAGGTGCATTTACTTAGTATCTACAGAGACATATATGTCTCTGGTATCTACAGCATCTCTAATCACATATCACTTTTCTCAGTGATATAAAACTTAATTATATCCCTTTCAATAACAAAAAAGTTATTGAACGGTCAGGACATTCATCATGATATAAAGATCAAGTTGGTCGGGTCAAGTTTTGTAACATTAAAAAAAAAATAACATAATTTCATAAACTTTTATTATGAATATTATAATTTTCCTTGGTAAGGATCTATAATTAAGTCAATTCTTTCAATAACAAAAAGTTATTAACATTTTCTACATTGATCAGGACATTAGTCAGTGCAGAGTCGACGTTGGTCAGGTCAAGTTTTCTAACACTTAAAATTAGTTTTTTTAATATTTTTTCTTATATCTCTGTATTCAATGTTAGAATCTTCATTGACATCAAATTTGAAGTCAAACCTTCAAAGAACAAAAACGTTATTAGCATTTTACATCGGTCAGGACATTAGTCACGGGAGTACGTAGTTGGTCAGGTCAAGTTTTCTAACTCTTGAAAATATTTTTTTTTCATATATTTTCTTATATTTTTGTATTAAATGTATTAATCTTCCTTGGTATCGAATTTGAAGTCTATCCTGTCAATAATAAAACATTTTTTAGTCGTTTCACATCGGTCAGGACATTAGTAGTTTCAAAGTCAAGTTGGTCAGGTCAAGTTTTCTAACTCTTAAAAATATTTTTTTATTTTTTTTAAATTTTATTCATTAAATATAAGTTCTCATCTTGCTTGATTCCAAGTTTCAAGTAAATCCTTCAAATAATAAAAAGTTTTAAGCATTTTCATTTCTGTCAGGACTTTGTCAGGACATTGTCAGGACATTAGTGTAACCCGTAAAATGGATATTTATAACATTAAGGGGTTGCCCAAACTGATTATGACTTGAATGGAGAATTGTCTCATTGTCAGTCACACACACATAGACCAGATGTAACTATTTCTTGGTGAACAGGGGAAAAATACATCAAAACTTAAAGAAATGTCAACGTACAAGTGACAAATCAAGTTTTAATATTGTCAAAATCTACTTTTTAATGTTTACAAAAAAAAATATAATCGCTCGCCTTTACTTTTCAAGCTTCGCCTCAAAAATTTGCAAATTAAATATTTTTTTATTAAAATTTTCAAATCGCTCGCTCGCCCCATATTTTGGAGTCCAAAAATCCGTAGAACAAGAAATTAAATTGGTGTGGCCTTATTATAAATTTCAACTGTTCATTTAAAATAAGCAGATTTAAGGTTTATCATAACAAATAGACAAATATGGCCGCATTTTAATCTCAAAAACTACTCTCTATATATACTTACCTGTGCAATTTGGAATGTTTTAATGGCTAACAGTCATAAGATATATGGAAGTTAAATCCATTTTGTGTTTTAGAAAGATGAAATCTGTTTTGGATCTTGATGCGCATTTTTTACCTTCCTGCAGAAGGTGTAAATATAAACAAACACCTCAATAGCATTTGATACTGTCCATTCAGTTAATACATTTAACTCACCTATATATGTGTAGATATCTATTGTCCATGCCAAACACGGATAATCAATACAAAACGAAAGAGTTGTTTCATGAGAGAGAGCATCTCAAAGTTGTATCCCAACTTAGTTTATTTTTACACCTACTGCAGGAATGAAAATAAAAATGCCCATTAAAATTCAAGGCAGATTTTACCTTAATTTTTATTAATGATATGCAAAATACATTGAACTTTTATATATCTAGTGGATGCCAGGCCTTAAAACTTTCCAGACTGCACAGGTACATTTGTAAGTCTGTACACAGAGTAGTTTTTAAGGTGAAATAGGGCCACATTTGTCCATTTGTTACCTTTAATATTTGTTTTTGATAAAAAAAATTATTAATTCAATTCCCACAAACTTGTGATGTATTGGATTCAACTATATCTGTTCGGTTATAATAGATGACAACAAATAACAAAACTTATAAACAAGAAGATATGGTATAAGTGTCAATGAGCATCTACAAGCTAATGTACATAAGGTTATCACTATTCTGTATTGTAATTACATTGTAAGTCATTCATCTATCGTTAGTTTTGTGTTCTGTTGCTTGTGGCTTCAGAGAGAGGGAGGGTTTAAACGAAACAGTTTTGTTTTCATTCTTTCTATCCTTGTTCTTATAATTTACTTCATAAAAGATGGACAAAAGATAAGTTGTCTCTCAAGAAAGTGTACACTATATGATGTATGCTCTACACAAACTTTTTTTGTTGTTGGCGTCTTTGTTTTTTTTAATTTATTTATAAATCTTTTAGTTGTGCTGTATGTCTGGTTTGTACATTAACACACGTTGTTTCAGCTGTTGAATCCAAACTTATGTATACTTGACTGTTTATTCGGGTTGCTTATCCGATTTTGCCAATAAATTGGAACTATATACAACTCCATAGAAGTCGCAAGTAAATCTATCTATTAAACCAGGTCCTTGGGTGAAAATGTATGTACCAAGTCAGGAATATGATTGTTTGAAGTTTATACGTATGATGATAAAATATAACGATTAAGGTATGTTTTATATATGATTTTATGGTATATTTTTTTTTAAATATTTGAAATCCAAGAACCGATCTATTGAGAGAAAACAAATCCGGGTTGCAAACTAACTCAAGGAAAACACATTAACTATAAAAGAAAACAACGAAACACCAGAAACACTGAAGTGCAAGAAAGAAAAACCGACAAAGCAACATAGATAGAAACGAACTATTAGATAACAGCTGCAATATTCCTGACTTAGTGCTGGACATTTAAAAAAATATACACACCAATTTTTTTGGAAACGAGTTTTTCGATACGCTAGTTGTAACAAAAGAATGAAATGTGGCATGCATTTATTAAAGAAACATTACATTATTGAAAAAATGGAAATTTCTAATGTCTACCTTAGTAAACGGGCGTTTACTATGTGTCCGTTTAGTCAGTAGTAAACGGGCGTTTACTTCAGAATTCTTCAAATTTATTTTACGTGCACTTAAAAGTAAACGGGCGTTTAGTACAGATTTTACAAATGTATTCTTACGTGCACTTGAAAGTAAACGCACGTTTACTTTTCGCGTTAACTGATTGGGTAAGGCAGCAACCATTTGATTTTCTGGGGGGGGCTATGGGTTTTTTTGGAAAAAAAAGTTTGTTTCCAGTTTTTGGAGAAAAAAATAATTTGTTTTTGATTCTGAGAAAAAAAAATTGTTTGTTTCACCCTCAGCTGCCACTATATGTAATGCTAAAATTGAAAGAAAAAAATTGTTTTCGACTTGTCGCGAAAAAAATAGATTGTTTTTCGCCACAGGCGAAAAAAAAAGTTTGCACAGAAAAAAAAACCATAGCCCCCCCCAGAAAATCAAATGGTTGCTGCCTAAATTTAGAAATAAACTTCAAGTTCATTTGCACATTTATTTTATAAAAACGACCTTTAGTCTTAATATTTTACGTGTATGTGTTTCTAACCAGAACAATTGATCACAATTCAAAAACTCTTTTATTCGAAATATTAAATTACACAAAATCACTTTCATTAAGTCCATTAACTTTACTGATTGGCAGATTTTCTATATTTTTCTTCCAAAAGTTACATGTGCAAATGTCGATACGAAAAGAAAGATTATCCGAGACATCGGGAAAATATTTTAATGCTGGGATACAAACATCATGGTTTACGTTGTTTCGTTCCCCATTCTGTATCTGTATCTGTATAAGGAATTCCCTCCTTTAAAGGAGCACTTCTTTTCAGAATCGGTTTAAAAGTTCACAATATATATTTACAGGACTATATTTACAGGGGTGTTCGGTATTCAAGAAAAGCAAAAATCTACGCCCGTGGGGTGAATGTTGGCTACATTCAATGGCCCTTTCGTTTGTTTGACGGTAGAGCTTTCAAAAGTTCATTTCTTTTGGTATGTAAAGCATAGCACAGTTTTCTATTTATATACTCTACTTTGAAGCAGTTGTCCATACATTTGCATCTACAGCCACATGCGCATAATAATCTACTTGGATCTAAAATAAGCTGTTTATTTATTACTAAGCTGGTTAGGTTAAAGCATTTATCACAGTTTTTAATGCTACGAAGAAAGCAGTCTAATTCATGCAAGTATGGTATACGAGTGTTATTCAGAGGTTTACAGTCTAGAATAAAATGTTCAACTGTTTCTGAATTTTCATTGCAGAGAAGACACGTTGGATCTATTGAGTTTTGGTTAAATGCAGCCTTATTGCTTTGCAGGTAATAAGTTCCTGTTAATAGCTTTAATTTTGGTTGTAGGCGGCTAATATCTTGTGCAGAGGTACCAACACTTGCAAGACATGGATGAGTATTGTGCCATAGAGTATTATTTGCAGATAAATTGCGAAGAGAGCTGAATAATGATACTTTTGTCCTGAGTTGTTATATCCATAATTGTCTCTTCGAATTCCTACTATAACTCGGGGTATTATATACATTATTTTCAATCGAAATTCACCTTGTTTGCCTTGGATTTACATGATAAGATTCTGTTTTGACAAATGATAAAAACAGACGTAAATTGTACAGTGTATTGAAAGGGATATCGATAAAGGGTAATATAAGTATGTAAATTTGTACCGGTCATCTCGTCAATTTAAATGTTCAAATATTGCTATCTTTACATGGATATAATAAACTTATTTACTATGCAGCTATATGTAGTGCTAATATGGTCTGTTTTGGTTAAAATTCGAGTCAGTCTGAGGTTAGTAAACTACTGAAATTTGTTTCAATATTCAATATTTTGAATAAAAAAAAGACATGCTGGCACTCTAAATTGATGCGAACAAATTTTTTTAGTCATAATACTCAAATAATGCTATCTTTTACATTATACAATCAATTCTTACATGAAAATATAACTCATTTACTATGCAGCTATATAGATTTAAATACTAAAATGCTTATATGGTCAGTTTTGGTTGTTGCGGACAAATAATTTTATTATATGAGTCAGTCTGAGGTATGAAAACTACTGAATCTTGTTTACGATTCAATATTTTTGAATAAAAAAGTACATGCTGGCATTCTAAATTGATGCTCACAAAATTTTTAGTCATAATATTCAAATATTGCTACCTATTTTATTATACAATTAATCTCTACATGAAAATATAACTCATTTACTATGCGGCTATATAGATTTACATAATGAAATGCTTATATAGTTAGTTTTGGTTGTTGCGGACAAATAATTTTATTATATGAGTCAGTCTGAGGTATAAAAACTACTGAATTTGTTTACGATTCAATATATTGAATAAAAAAAAGACATGCTACACTCTAAATGATGCAAGTCAAAATCTTTTATCATAATACTCAAATATTGCTACTTTTACTTATACAAATCAATCATTACATGAAAATATAACTCATTTACTATGCGCATATAGATTTAAATACTAAATGCTTATATGGTCATTTGGTTGTTGCGACAAATAATTTTATTATATGAGTCAGTCTGAGGTATGAAAACTACTGAATCTTGTTTACGATTCAATATTTTGAATAAAAAAAGTACATGCGGCATTCTAAATTGATGCTCACAAAATTTTTAGTCATAATATTCAAATATTGCTACCTATTTTATTATACAATCAATCTTACATGAAAATATAACTCATTTACTATGCGGCTATATAGATTTAATAAGAAATGCTTATAGATCAGTATTTTGGTTGTTGCGGACAAATAATTTTATTATATGAGTCAGTCTGAGGTATGAAAACTACTGAATTTGTTTACGATTCAATATTTTGAATAAAAAAAGGACATGCTGGCACCTCTAAATTGATGCGAACAAAATTTTTAGTCATAATATTCAAATATGCTACTATTTTCATTATACAATCAATCTTACATGAAAATATAACTCATTTACTATGCGGCTATATAGATTTAAATACTAAAATGCTTATATGGTCAGTTTTGGTTGTTGCGGACAAATAATTTTATTATATGAGTCAGTCTGAGGTATGAAAAACTACTGAAATTTGTTTACGATTCAATATATTGAATAAAAAAAAGACATGCTAACACTCTAAATGGATGCAAGTAAAATCTTTTAGTCATAATACTCAAATAATGCTATCTTTTACATTATACAATCAATTCTTACATGAAAATATAACTCATTTACTATGCAGCTATATAGATTTAAATACTAAAATGCTTATATGGTCAGTTTTGGTTGTTGCGGACAAATAATTTTATTATATGAGTCAGTCTGAGGTATAAAACTACTGAATTTGTTTACGATTCAATATATTTAAAATAAAAAAAGTACATGCTAGGCACTCTAAATGATGTCACAAAATTTTTAGTCATAATATTCAAATATGCTACCTTTTAATTATACAATTAATCTCTACATGAAAATATAACTCATTTACTATGCGCTATATAGATTTAAATATAGAAATGCTTATATAGTTAGTTTTTGGTTGTTGCGGACAAATAATTTTATTATATGAGTCAGTCTGAGGTATGAAAACTACTGAATTTGTTTACGATTCAATATTTTTGAATAAAAAAAGTACATGCTGGCTCTAAATGATGCAACAAAATTTTTTAGTTCATAATATTTCAAATATTGCTACCTATTTTATTATACAATCAATCATTACATGAAAATATAACTCATTTACTATGCGGCAATATAGATTTAATACTAAATGCTTATATGTCAATTTGGTTGTGCTGACAAATAATTTTATTATATGAGTCAGTCTGAGGTATAAAACTACTGAAATTTGTTTACGATTCAATATTTTGAATAAAAAAAAGTACATGCTGGCACTTCTAAATTGATGCAAAAAATTTTTAGTCATAATATTCAAATAATGCTCATCTTTACATTATACAATCAATTCTTACATGAAAATATATCTCATTTACTGTCGCTATGATAGATTTAAATACTAAATGCTTATAGGGATCATTTGGTTGTTGCGGACAAATAATTTTATTATATGAGTCAGTCTGAGGTATGAAAACTACTGAATTTGTTTACGATTCAATATTTTGAATAAAAAAGGACATGCTGGCAACCTAAATTGATGCGAACAAAATTTTTTAGTCATAATATTCAAATATTGCTACCTATTTTCTTATACAATAATCTCTACATGAAAATATAACTCATTTACTATGGGCTATATAGATTTACATAATAAAATGCTTATAGATCAGTTTTGGTTGTTGCGGACAAATAATTTTTTTATTATATGAGTCAGTCTGAGGTATAAAAACTACTGAATTTTGTTTACGATTCAATATATTGAATAAAAAAAGACATGCTACCCTCTAAATGGATGCAAGTAAAATCTTTTATGTCATAATACTCAAATAATGCTACTATTTACATTATACAATCAATCTTACATGAAAATATAACTCATTTACTATGCAGCTATATAGATTTAAATACTAAAATGCTTATATGGTCATTTTGGTTGTTGCGGACAAATAATTTTATTATATGAGTCAGTCTGAGGTATAAAACTACTGAATTTGTTTACGATTCAATATATTGAATAAAAAAAGTACATGCTAACACTCTAAATGGATGCATAAAATCTTTTAGTCATAATATCAAATAATGCTATCTATTTACTTATACAATCAATTCTTACATGAAAATATAACTCATTTACTATGCAGCTATATAGATTTAAATACTAGAATGCTTATATGGTCAGTTTGGTTGTTGCGGACAAATAATTTTATTATATGAGTCAGTCTGAGGTATGAAAACTACTGAATCTTGTTTACGATTCAATATTTTTGAATAAAAAAGTACATGCTGGCATTCTAAATTGATGCTCACAAAATTTTTTAGTCATAATATTCAAATATTGCTACCTATTTTATTATACAATTAATCTCTACATGAAAATATAACTCATTTACTATGCGGCTATATAGATTTACATAATAAAATGCTTATAGGATCAGTTTTGGTTGTTGCGGACAAATAATTTTATTATATGAGTCAGTCTGAGGTATAAAAACTACTGAAATTTGTTTACGATTCAATATATTGAATAAAAAAAAGACATGCTAACACTCTAAATGGATGCAAGTAAAATCTTTTAGTCATAATAACTCAAATAATGCTATCTTTTACATTATACAATCAATTCTTACATGAAAATATAACTCATTTACTATGCAGCTATATAGATTTAAATACTAAAATGCTTATATGGTCAGTTTTGGTTGTTGCGGACAAATAATTTTATTATATGAGTCAGTCTGAGGTATAAAAACTACTGAAATTTGTTTACGATTCAATATATTGAATAAAAAAAAGACATGCTAACACTCTAAATGGATGCAAGTAAAATCTTTTAGTCATAATACTCAAATAATGCTATCTTTTACATTATACAATCAATTCTTACATGAAAATATAACTCATTTACTATGCAGCTATATAGATTTAAATACTAGAATGCTTATATGGTCAGTTTTGGTTGTTGCGGACAAATAATTTTATTATATGAGTCAGTCTGAGGTATGAAAACTACTGAATCTTGTTTACGATTCAATATTTTTGAATAAAAAAGTACATGCTGGCATTCTAAATTGATGCTCACAAAATTTTTAGTCATAATATTCAAATATTGCTACCTATTTTATTATACAATTAATCTCTACATGAAAATATAACTCATTTACTATGCGGCTATATAGATTTACATAATGAAATGCTTATATAGTTAGTTTTGGTTGTTGCGGACAAATAATTTTATTATATGAGTCAGTCTCAGGTATAAAACTACTGAAATTTGTTTACGATTCAATATATTGAATAAAAAAAAGACATGCTAACACTCTAAATGGATGCAAGTAAAATCTTTTAGTCATAATACTCAAATAATGCTATCTTTTACATTATACAATCAATTCTTACATGAAAATATAACTCATTTACTATGTAGCTATATAGATTTAAATACTAAAATGCTTATATGGTCAGTTTTGGTTGTTGCGGACAAATAATTTTATTATATGAGTCAGTCTGAGGTATGAAAACTACTGAATCTTGTTTACGATTCAATATTTATGAATAAAAAAGTACATGCTGGCATTCTAAATTGATGCTCACAAAATTTTTTAGTCATAATATTCAAATATTGCTACCTATTTTATTATACAATTAATCTCTACATGAAAATATAACTCATTTACTATGCGGCTATATAGATTTACATAATGAAATGCTTATATAGTTAGTTTTGGTTGTTGCGGACAAATAATTTTATTACATGTATATGAGTCAGTCTGAGGTATGAAAACTACTGAATTTTGTTTACGATTCAATATTTTGAATAAAAAAAGGACATGCTGGCCCTCTAAATGATGCGAACAAAATTTTGTATTCATAATTTTCAAATATTGCTACCTATTTTATTATACAATCAATCATTACATGAAAATATAACTCATTTACTATGCGGCAATATAGATTTAAATACTAGAATGCTTATATGGTCAATCTTGGTTGTTGCTGACAAATAATTTTATTATATGAGTCAGTCTGAGGTATGAAAACTACTGAATTTGGTTTACGATTCAATATTTTGAATAAAAAAAGTACATGCTGGCATTCTAAATTGATGCTAACAAAATTTTTTAGTCATAATATTCAAATATTGCTTCCTATTTTCTTATACAATCAATTCTTACATGAAAATATATCTCATTTACTGTGCGGCTATGTAGATTTAAATACTAGAATGCTTATATGGTCAATCTTGGTTGTTGCGGACAAATAATTTTATTATATGAGTCAGTCTGAGGTATGAAAACTACTGAATTTGGTTTACGATTCAATATTTTGAATAAAAAAGGGACATGCTGGCAACCTAAATTGATGCGAACAAAATTTTTTAGTCATAATATTCAAATATTGCTACCTATTTTGTTATACATGTACAATCAATCCTTACATGAAAATATAACTCATTTACTATGAGGCTATATAGATTTACATAATAAAATGCTTATAGGGTCAGTTTTGGTTGTTGCGGACAAATAATTTTATTATATGAGTCAGTCTGAGGTATAAAAACTACTGAAATTTGTTTACGATTCAATATATTGAATAAAAAAAAGACATGCTAACACTCTAAATGGATGCGAGTTAATTCTTTTAGTCATAATACTCAAATAATGCTATCTTTTACATTATACAATCAATTCTTACATGAAAATATAACTCATTTACTATGCAGCTATATAGATTTAAATACTAGAATACTTATATGGTCAGTTTTGGTTGTTGCGGACAACTAATTTTATTATACAGTGTATGAGTCAGTCTGAGGTATGAAAACTACTGAATTTTGTTTACGATTCAATATTTTGAATAAAAAAGTACATGCTGTCACTCTAAATTGATGCAAAAAAATTGTTTATTTCAAAATATTCAAATATTGCTTCCTTTTTTATTATACAACCAATCTTTATATCAAAATATAACTCATTTACTATGCTGGCTATATAGATTCACATAATAAATGGCTTATATGGTCAGTTTTTGGTTGTTGCGAACAAATAATTATATATTACGAGTTAGTCTGATCTATAAAAACTACTGAATTTTGTTGACTATTCAATATTTTAAATAAAAAGAGGTCATGTCCGTCAGGCTGGTACAAAAATTGCTGTCAATTGTATTATATGGTCAATTTTGGCATGAAAATATAACTGAAATACGGGTCCGGGTACGACTATCATTGTTGTCGGGATCATTGGTAGCAGGCCTTCGAAGTCGGTCAACGGGATGTTTTTTGCATTCGTCTCAATTTTTGGCAACACCCAGCCCGCAGTGATTGAATTATTATAAAAAAATATTAAAATAAAAACTGTTAGCTTCCCTCTGACTATGAATTATTACCTTTATTGTAAATTCTTTACAGATTGTGTGAAACAAGCCCAAATAACTTTGTTATGAAACACACGTGTACACAACGACACTAATGTAGAGTTATAAATTGACCAAAATTTCCCACATTTATTTTTAGCCAGACGATTGACCAATGAGAAACCAGTATAAAATTACATGCGGACCGGGTGTTGCCAAAAATTGAGACGAATGCAAAAAAACATCCCGTTGACCGACTTATGAGGCCTGCTACTAATGATCCCGACAACAGTGATAGTCGTGTCATATACCATTGTGTAGATAAATCAATTTAGATTTACGGCATATTAAGTTTAAGTAGGTTTGAAAACCGAGAAATAAAAAAAATGACGTGAATTCGGGACTGGGTGTCATTTTCTAAAAATTTAGTTAAGTACCTTGTGTTATATTAAGGTATATAGGAATTTTTTTTTTGAGACAAGTGCCTGTGGTTTCACCATGCAGTTTCGAAAATTATAGACCTCAGGCACCGAATATTTTTAGTAACCGGCAAAATATACATTTTGATCGAGGACAATGTCTTTAATGATTCTTCTATATACTCTTATTTATATTTATTTACTTACTTATATACAATTTTGAAATCTAAAATGTAAAAGTACAACAACAATTTAGATGTAGCATCGTACATATCCCCATTTTTATTAAGGACAAAACAAGCAAAGATTAGTAATTTTTTAAGGAAAAAAAATATTGTTATGAATTATTATTATTTTCTTCTCCCGGGCGCTTTTTCTGTTCCCCGGGCGCTATATTTCCTTCTCCGGGCGCTTTTTCTTTTCCCCGGGCGCTTTTTCTTCACCCGGGCGCTCCCGGGCGCATTTTAGTAGGACCGCTGAAATACTTCTATATAGAATAAGATAACTTGTTAAGAGGTAAATATTGTCAGTTTTGGTTAATGATATCAAATAATTTTGTTGTACGAGTCAGTCTGTCTAAGATAAGAAAACTATTATTTGCGAAAAACAAGAAATTTACTATAATTATTGTTCAATTAAATACAAATATGTGACATTTTTAAATAACTTTAATCGTCAATATTTCAAGCAGAAATGACCGGTTGGTCAATTAATTTTGATGTTCCTTATCATTTCATATTTTAAGTCAGTGTATCCAGGCAACGATGACAATCTGCGTTGACGGGCGCTTACTACAAACAGTAAACGCGCGTTTACTTATTAGGAAAAAAGAAGACGCGCATTTTTCCACGTTAACGCGGAGGTAAACGGGAAGGTAAACGCCCGTTTACTCTTTACAAAATTAGAAGACGCGCCGTTTTTGCGTTAACGCGGAGGTAAACGCGAAAGTAAACGCCCGTTTACTTTTAATGTCTATTGCAATTTCGGAGTTAACGCGGCGTTTACATGAAGTGCACGCGAGTAAACGCCGCGTTAACTTTTTCGGCCCGTCTACAGGTAATGCTTGGTCTGCACCCAACTGTAGCCCTGTCTTAGCAACTTTTGAGAAAGCAGTATTCCTCGTTCAACAAAGCAACGTACTTCGGAACTGGCAAGAAAATACAGATGTTTTAGTGTTATAAAAATTTGCTGAAGATACATGTATTGTCGAAATGCGCATCTGGTGCAGGAAAATTGGTACCGTTAATATTATTGAGCTAGCACTAGAATAACGTATCAATTGAGACACATATACTCCATATGATGGTGCCGCTGGGATGTTGCTACACATACATGGAAGTTGACTATAGGAATATTAAAATCATCGCGTTTGTCATAAATTTTGGTATTTAACCTACCATCAGTAGTCATTTCGAGAAAAAGGTCTAAATATGAAACAAATTTATCTGTGCCGGTAGTATTTTTAATTTCAAGTTCACTAGTGCCCTTTTTGTTAAAGAAACATAAGCTGACGAGTTCTTTCAGTCGAGCTTTTAGTTTAGTATGTGGAATTTTGGTATAAAGAGTTGAAAAATCAAAGGTTTTATTGTTGGTACAATGTTTTAATGATTGGAATTGTAAATTCACCAATACTTCTGTTGAATTTTGCAGTATCCATATCTGATTAAAACCACTTTTTGAATATGCCGTTTCGGAATATCTCTGATGTCCTTCTTTAACTGCAGTGAGTATGGCAGTTAGAACTTTAGAAAGGGGGTAAGTGGAACACTTGGAAGAACCTACAATATACCTTTCCTTATAAGGATTCTTGTGAAGCTTAGAATCCAATATAAGGATGGAAGATCCTGGTCCTCATCCTTTGGATTAACATCAAAGGAGATTAGAACCGATTTGTGGTTTTCAAAGATATCCTGCTTCGTAAGCGTACTTGGTGTATATGTAGGATTTTCAAGTGTATTATTTATCCCGAGTTCCTTAATCAGGCAGTCCATGTAGTGTTTCTTGCAAACAAAAACAATATTGTTTGAGGCTTTGTCAGCTGGAACGACAACATATTTGTCATGGAGGCAAGCCAAATCCTCTATGACCTGAGGGTCTTTTAAGATGGAAAAAAGCTTTGATGGTCATTGACACTTTAAGCTTACTAACTCTTATCTGAATCAATGACCTCACTGATTTACCCACTCCGAAAGAGTGTCAACTTCACTTTTTTCTCTTTTTGCCCAGTCTTTTGCATAATCCTAAACATAATCCATTAGTAGTTTGAAGTAATAGTAACGATTTGTGACGTTAACTTAAAGCTGTAATAACATGTACGAACTGAATTTCTCTTCCTAAGTAAAGTCGGCTTGTACAGTTCAATAAAATAGTGTTCCTTGGTTTCACACAGAATTTTATCTTCGGTCCACATCTTCTATATACATAATTCGTCTGTATTTATATAGTCACATGTCTGTAATGAAAATTTAAAAAAAGAAGAAGTTTTAATCACTTTGAAGGATTCCATGATCCAGGCGTTACAATCCGTAAGAAAATGTTCATTTGCATTCTGGGCCATATGAACCATGATTGAATGGGTGACTATCAGGTTTATTAATGATTGTATGGTGGCTCTTGTTCTATAAAGATGATTGGTACAATGTAGTATTGCAGTACCCATCAAGCACTTACGATTGAAAACTTGAAAGGGACTATATCGTTGGAAAAAGCTGATCACCTGTATTATCGATAGGTTGTTAAGACAAATAACAAAATAAGAGTTTTAAGCAATTTATTTTAGATTGAAAGTATTTGAAGTTAAATACGAACTTCGAAATCATAGAGAGAATGAAGAAAGTCTAAAAGCTGATATAAATATACAGGAAACAATAGAAAATTTCACTCTAATCAACATACGTCCGAAGTTCTTTTTCTTGATAATTTACACAAGAAGCGCTCAAGGAGAAATGTTTAACAGCCAAACAAATATGTAAAAGAACCACAAACCACTACACATATGACCAAAAAACATTGTCAAATCTATCACAAACCACTACACATATGACAAAAAAACATTGTCAAATCTATCACAAACCACTACACATATGACCAAAAAACATTGTCAAATCTATCACAAACCACTACACATATGACCAACAAACCATTGTCAAATCTATCACAAACCACTACACATATGACCAAAAAACATTGTCAAATCTATCACAAACCACTACACATATGACCAAAAAACATTGTCAAATCTATCACAAACCACTACACATATGACCACAAAACATTGTCAAATCTATCACAAACCACTACACATATGACCAAAAAACATTGTCAAATCTATCACAAACCACTACACATATGACCAAAAAACATTGTCAAATCTATCACAAACTACTACACATATGACCAAAAAACATTGTCAAATCTATCACAAACCACTACACATATGACCAAAAAACATTGTCAAATCTATCACAAACCACTACACATATGACCAACAAACCATTGTCAAATCTATATGCGGTCAATTAATCCTTAGAGATTCGAAAACTTAGTTGTTTGAAACTATATTAAAACATAAACGGACAATAAGAATAAGACTTGGTTATCAATCATGCATTTATTTATGAATTGCCTCTCCTTGATAAAGATTACATTTTGTCTGATGCTAAGTCCGTTTCTGTGTGTGTTACATTTTAATGTTGTGTCGTTGTTCTCCTCTTATATTTAATGCGTTTCCCTCAGTTGTAGTTTGTTATCCCGATTTTTGTTGTTGTTCATTGATTTATGAAATTTAAACAGCGGTATAATACTGTTGCCTTTATTTGGTACACACACATGAGGAATGTAAATTAAAATATTTTTCAGTTTTGTAATAATGTTATAGAAATCATTAGTTTTACCGAGATAATCATTTAGACGTAATTTTTTTCACTATTGTGCTGTTTTTATAACATTAGATGCCTCTATTAGAAAATGCCTGTATGAAGTCAGGACTATGACATTTGGTTTTCATTCGTTTGATGTGTTTGAGATTTTGATCATGTTATTTGATTTGGAACTTTCAGTTTTGAATAAGCTCGAAGTTTTTGTGATTTAACTTTTTAGAGTGCAAACTATAAATCGGTCCAGATCACAATGCATATCAATTTGTTTTTGCTATGGTCAGTCTTCAATTGCCTGTTATAATTTAGGACTCAAGTATAAATACACAACTGATTTTCATACTGAACTCTTTAAGTACTAGTAGCAGTTCTAAGTAGTGAAGTTTAAACCACCCCGTCCTAAATATAACGGATGTACAAGTTGGTTGACTGTTTCTGAATATCCGTTTCACAGATGACGTTTGTGATATTTTGTGTTTTGTGTGCTAGTATTTGTCTTTGATCGTATTGTTCGGTATGTAGTCATGGCGTTTTTAGTTTATTTCCGACTTATGAGTTTGAATGTCCGTCTGGTATTTGTTAACTTTTTTTTTAACGATATGCTATGTTGTCATAAATATCTAGTAACGTATTTTGTAAAAAAATTTAAGTTGATGTTATAGATAATAAAATTGAGAATGGAAATGGGGAATGTGTCAAAGAGACAACAACCCGACCAAATAAAAAAACAACAGCAGAAGGTCACCAACAGGTCTTCAATGTAGCGAGAAATTCCCGCACCCGGAGGCGTCCTTCAGCTGGCCCCTAAACAAATATATACTAGTTCAGTGATAATGAACGCCATACTAATTTCCAAAATGCATATTTTAAGGCTCTTCTTGTCATAGAACACACCGAGGGGTTTCAGGATTGATCAAATGAAATACCGACCGTTTCAGGATATTATTAGTTACATAGTATGCTATTAACCTAATACGGTATATATGGGGTCAGTAAATTCTATATGGGGTGAAAGTGAAGCTCGAATCCCCATATGGAATTTACTGACCCAATATATACCGTTTTTCGTCTACTGGCACACTATGGAACGAATTTATCTTACCGAATATCTTAACGTGTGAAATTTAGACTAGTGACCCATAAAAATCAGCAAGTCTTCAATACTGCTAGCATTAAGAAACGTCTTCCATTGATCCTATAAAAACAAATGCCAACAATAGCAAATTGTTAGCTTTAAATGTGTTTTATGAATTTATTACAATCTTAATCATCAATTTCGTCGTCTGTTGAAACCTGTATGATTTTTTCTCAGTACCGTTTTGTTTAAATAAAGGGACGTAGCACCACTACTAAATGTGAATGAAATGCGCCCCGATTCCCTTCTAACCTAATATGGAATATAAAAAAAGTAAAAACACAAAAATACTGAACTCCGAGGAAAATTCAAAAAGGAAAATCCAAAATCAAAAGGCAAATTCAAAAGTCAAAACAACTGTCATATTCCTGACTTGGTGCAGGCATTTTCTAATGTAGAAAATGGTGGATTGAACTTGGTTGTATAGCTAGCTAAACCTCTCACTTGTATGACAGTCGCATCAAATTCCATTACATTGTCAACAATGCATGAACAAAACAAAAAGGGACGTAACACAACTACTAATCGTATATGAAATAATCCCCGCCTCCCTACATGTACTAACCTAATATGAAATATACACGGTCTCCACGCGGACGCTTTTTACCAATCATAGCTGAGATCTGACAAGAAGACGGATATAAATACATAAACGTCGCAGTATGATTTCCTATTCAGTGTGTATCATCCTAAACATTGCATGAAATATTTGCCACTAGACGTTAGGCAAACAACCAACAATCAATCAATCTAGTCAGTGTGACTCAATATGATTTTCAAATATTAAACACAAATATGTTTAATATGGCTTTATTTTATGAAAGTCTACATTAAAATTCATCTAACATATATGATAATGTGTCTGTATTTGTAGCGATGAATTAAGAAAACTTCACGTTATTTGTTTCTAAAACTAAAATGCGGGAAATGACGATTTCTTTTACACCTGTCATCGATTGAACTTTAAAAATAAATTCCCAAATCGACAACAAAAATCTATCAGACGAATATAATTTTGAAGTAAATTATAGATTGCACTTTTATCTAGGAAAATAATGACCTCACACAAGTCATAATTTTATGCCTTGGAGCATATTTTATTGAAACATGGAATCGTTAGCATGGCTAGGGTTGATTCTGAAAAAGAATGATCTATCGTGCTGAAAGAAAATAACTCCATATAGGTATATAATGAATGGTTAATCCGATGATCTTACTTATCGCGCGATAAGTTTGTTCTTAATCTTATTTTGGATGAAAACAAACACACCTACAAGCTATGTATAATGGAAAGCTGTGGACATTTAGCACGTAGTTTTACTTATAAATGTGTGCATAATGCCTATATTTTCAAATCTATGACCCATACTTGTGTGTGCAAATTATTCTAAATATTGTGAAACTTCTATAAGGAAGTGGTTTTCCACAGGTGATTATTTACAAATAAACGACTTTGATATCAGTTTCTGGTTTTAACAGATTAAACCTAATGTGTACTGGTTTCTTATATTTGTTTGTTTTCACTATTCCACGTCACTGCACACTTGAAGGTTGTCGGGTACATTGACCTTGTTTAGAAGTGGTTTAAACACGGATGTCGTCCTCTAGAAAAGCCTTAATAAACGCATATAATTTATTTGACAGTTACATTTGCAATAAAGTATAAATCGATACTGATCATTATCTATAATCTTTACGAAAATCAGCACCAGATTTAAAATATTTTCATAATACAGTTATCATGATTATATTATTACCAAACTTTCATATAAACTAAATTGACGAAATAATCTTTCTTACACCAAGACTATTTGAGAAGGAAGTCAAGTCTTTTAAAAAAGATGGACCTTTTAATGAGACATTACAGTTGAAACATTTAAAGGTCCTTTATAATTATTTAGTTCAAATTGACAACTAAGTATTTGACTATCCCTCTCGTATCTTTCTCCCTTCTTGGATATGTGGAATAACTTTTTGTTATAATTGTTATTGTTTTAATACAATATTTTGCAGTTAAGAAAAATAGATTCAAATTGTACCAATTTTCAGTTGGTGGTCGTTGCTTTTTTATGTGTATACTTCCGAAACAATCTAAAACTGAGGGAAACTCATTAAATATAAGCATAAATATTAAGCATTGCTGAAAATGTCAATATGTATTTATTTATTTTTCTTGATTATGATTTTATACTTTTTCAATTTTTTTTCTTTAATTTTCTTATTTCATTTGTCAAAGGTCACCGTGCTGTTTTTATACTTGAAAATGTTAAATGTTTTTTTAATTCCTTAACTTCCTGAAGTTTTACGTTGCTACAAAAGTATGTGGCGGTTACGAAATATAGATGAAGAATTTAGACAGACATTTAAAAACTACTGTTATTCGATATATTTCAAAATAATACAAAACAGGATCGGTTCATAATTATTTCATGTATTTAAATCGACGGCATACGTTATTTTATCATTTGAACAAAACGGACGTGAAATGAAATTATATGCATTGATACAGTTGATAATATGTTTACAGTTTTACGACCTGATTTTATGTACATTGATACACGAACAAGAATACTCTAAAAGAATTACCTCTTCTAGTCTCCGTAGAGAACAAATCGATCAGTTAAAGTTTGTCCATAACGTAGAGTACACCAGTCGTATTATAGTGAACACTACCAGAATAGAGGGTTTTGTTGAACGGTTCATTTTGAATCATACAGGATATTCATTTCGCCGACGGGTATGTTTGGATGCTTGAAATATTTTATTTTACGTTTTATTGTCCGTTTAGTCCCTTTGGATTTTCCAGCTTTTTTCATTTTCTTTGACTTGTCAACAATTCATAATTAGTTATTTGATGGGTTCTTGATAGTATCCATACAGATTGACAATATCGGCTGTTGATGCAGGTTAAACCTGAAAGTAACAGTACAGGGCAGGCTTTACAATTTAATAAACAATATTGAGAATGATTAGAACAATGCACATGAACCAAGTTAACATGTGAAGATGGAAATAATAAAAAAACGTCAAGAACATCAACCATAGAGTTTATGCGTAACATTCATGAGTTTTATTCACAGGTTTAATAAAGTTTTTGCGAATCATTAATCATATCACATTATTCATCAATATACTTTTGAAGTTATTTTTGTTTCACACTTTGTTTATGCATCTAATTCACGTTTTTTTTTTGTAAAAAGGGACTAAATACATTTTAGAATCAATTTTCATTTAGAAATAAAAAAAGACATACTTAAACTTAACGTGATCCTGTACTTATAAAGATTCCGTCATTATGTTTATATTTTTCTATTATATGTCACTATGGTATTGTTCTATTATAAATTAATAATACTTTGAACGATAAACTTCAACATTATTTTACTCGCGTAGTGAAATTAACCATATGTGGATTCTTAAAAATCCTAAAGAACATCTGCACAATTTTAAATCTCGGTCTATTTCTGAAGTTAATTCTAACAAAACTTTTGGTATTATAACCTTGTTTACAACCGTTCCCCATGGTTTTTTTTTAATAAACATTGATCGAAAAATCTCTCTCTATGTGTACAATGTAGTTAACATTTTGTGACGTCATACACACGAAGCAATGAATGTGTTTTTTAATTTGATAGATGCTTTTGTGCTTTTTATAAAATTGTTTGTTTTGAGATTGTTACACAGTGATGACTGCTGTAACCATATTTTGACTATATTATTTAGTATGTCTGTTTTGTTCACGCATCGTTGTAAATAGGACGGAATTTGATGCGATTGCCGTACAAGTTAGAGGTTAAGCGCTATAAAAACCAGGTTCAATCTACCATTTTTTTACATTTGAAAATGCCTGTTCCAAGTCAGGAATATGACAGTTGTTGTTCATTCGTTTGATGTGTTTTGTCATTTTATTTTGCCATTTGATTACTGACTTTCCGATTAAAATTTCTTTGGAGTTCAGCATCTTTGTGATTTTACTTTTTAAATATCGTCATAGGTGATAAAGGCCAATGCATCTTTACTTTGTGAAAAACGTTATCATTTACCTTCCTGCCTTTTTAAAACGGTTTAATGGTTGCTCTGCAGTTTGTTTCACGACATAGCGTTGAATCGTGTATATATTAGGTACTAAATGGGATTGATAAATATACATATGTTTTTCACAAGAATGGGAAGTTGTCTTTATTTCAGAGGTTGGTGTCATTTTAAGCATTTCAAACATATTAATAAATATATGTTTACATACAATTTTAAAGCAATATTGGATTAAAATTCAGCATGATATAACACAATATAATCAGTTATCTCGTCGTGTGAAACTAATAATATTTTGTTTCATATTTGGAAATAGGGGAAACAATTAAATGAAAGTTTAAAAGCGCAATTTCATTAATATCTGTCCCCAGCATTCAAAGTTATAAAGGAATCAAATTAACGTACACATAGAGTAACTCTTTTTCCACTTGTATTTTTGTCCATCTGATGAGTTAAGCCTTTTTCAACTGATTTTTATAGTTCGTTCTTATGTTGTCCTTTTATACCACTGTCCCAGGTTAGGGGAGGGTTGGGATCTTGTTAACATGTTTAACCCCGCCACATTATTTATGTATGTGCCTGTCCCAAGTCAGGAGCCTGCAATTCAGTGGTTGTCGTTTGTTTAAGTGTTACATATGTGTTTTTCGTTCATTGTTTTTTACATGAATAAGGCCGTTAGTTTTCTCGTTTTAATTGTTTGACATTGTCTTATCGGGGCCTTTTATAGCTGACTATGCAGTATGGGCTTTGCTCATAGTTGAAGGTCGTACGGTGACCTATAGTTGTTAATGTTTGTTTCATTTTGGTCTTTTGTGGATAGTTGTCTCATTGGCAATCATACCACATCTTCTTTTTTATAATTTGTACTTTTTTCAATAGACAAGCAACTTAATAATTTAATAACGCATCATCTTTTCTAGAATGAGACCACTTCTGTACAAACAATGATGTTTTAGAAAAGTATTGGTGTAGAAATATTGTAATCTAGTTGTATACGGATTTATCATTTTGCATGTGGATGGGGATATATAGTTATACATACTGGAAGGGATTGTACTTGATTTTCTTGTATATTGTTTAGAGGCCAGCTGAGGACGACCTCCGGCAGCCGAAATTGCACGCTGAGTTGAAGACATATTGAAGGCTTTGGCTGTTGTCTGCTCTTTGATTATATTGTTGTCTTTGACATACTTCCCATTTTCATTCTCAATTGTATGTCTTTCTATTTTTATCACAATTTTAGACACATAACACTATGAGATTACCAAGATTGATAACAATCAATTAACTTTCTAAATTTCTACTTTACAACCTTTCACTCATGACCAGTCTAGTTGTTTCATTATTATTCCTTATATTGATTTTTTTTCTTTTTTCTTTTCATTTCTAATTTTTGTTTGAAGTGAATGTATTACATGCATTACTACTATGTTGTTTTTTTTCGCCATTATCTAATGTACTTTGTGTTTGTATCTATATTGGGAGAGGACGTCTCTAATGTTGTTATAACTTGTGTCCAATCCTTTTTGCTACTTTTGCAAATAAAATATGTTTAAACTAAACCAAAGACGATCTCTCTTTTATTTTTTATTTATTAGTTAATAGATAAATCATCAATATTTTAGGAGTTATAGAAACAGCTAGTCGTGTGTACTTGTAACGACATGACACTAGTAAACTAGTACTTTATAAGTTATGAGCATTTGAGATTTTAACTGCATTTTAACTGTCACAATTGCACTGTAGTTTCAGATTGGTGACAACTTCTACTATATATTTGATATAGATCGTGTGTCTAGAAAAGTTAACAAGCAAGTAGAAGACACAGGAATAAGGAAGATTCGACTTGATACCGAGGTGATATATTTATTTTACCATTTGTTTAATCTTTTGTTTATCAATCAATAATTGATTTGTACTTTATTATTAACATAAATTTGTACAAAATGTTCAACAAAAGTAGTCACAAAATGTAATGAATTTAGTCGTATTGTGTAGTTCCAATCATATTTATGATATCTCTCATCAATTTGTCTGTCTGACGTGAGGTTAATTGTTCCCTTGAAATTCGATGAGTACAGAATATTGGCACAACCAGTCAATGCATTGTTAAATGATCGTGAGCTGCACTTTGAATACACTCTGCAAAACAGGCCGGCTTTTCTATGCTGTTAAGTGAGATTAAGATTTGAGATAAAACGGGATGACCACATTTCTGTTCCCCAGCTAAACCTCCTGCTTTAATGCTGTGATGAACACATTTGTGCAATTCAAAATTTCGGGTTAAATGGAGTTTAAAGCTTCAGGTACAACATACTTATTTTCAGTTTTTGTATGTCAACTTGTTTGTGTTGTGTTTTCATTTTATTAAGCATAAAACACGATAGGAAACAATGTAGTATTTCAAATAAAGCACACGACGATAGCCGTAGTATGCACATGTGGACATAAATCTGGTTTCATTTCCGGAATACCAAACAGCCAGTATTTGATCGGATTCCTGTTACTCCGTCTTTAATGTTCTATCTGTTAACTGTTTTTGGTTCTTCTATGTTATTTCATCATGGCATACTAGCAGTTATTTGTTGGTGTCTTTCTCCTATCTTTTATGTCAATTTTAGTACGAAATGTTCACTGAATTGCTGTAATGTAATTTAGAAATAATGCATTAAGTAATTCAGATGTTAAATATATCTGAAGTTAAAAATATAATTGCGTTGCTGATACAGTTAGGAAAATTCCGATCAAGTGTTTGTTCTTTACACATCATATTCTTTTGTGGTATTTACGAGGAAGATAAAGGCAACAGTAGTATACCGCTGCTCGAAAGTTATAAATCGATTGAGAGAAAACAAATCCGGGTTACAAACTAAAAACGAAGTAAGCACATGAGAGGAAAACTATGAAACATCGGAACAACAGAATCACTTAAGTGCAACAAAAACAAACAACAATACAACACACACAGAAACGAATTATACTATTTACCGGATTTGTAATCACATTTGCAACACGACGGGTGCCACATGTGGAGCAGGATCTGCTTACCCTTCCGGAGCACCTGAGATCACCCCTAGTTTTTGGTGGGGATCGTGTTGTTTATTCTTTAGTTTTCTATGTTGTGTCATGTGTACTATTGTTTTTCTGTTTGTCTTTTTTTTTTAGCCATGGCGTTGTCAGTTTGTTTTAGATTTATGAGTTTGACTGTCCCTTTGGTATCTTTCGTCCCTCTTTAATAAGACTACAACTGCCATTTTCTTGACTTGGTACATGACATTTTAAGAAAAAGAGATGGGTTGAACCTGATTTTGTGGCTAGCCAAACCTCAAGTGTTTATGTCAAATATAACACTAAAACGATGACATTACAAGACAAAACTACAAAACAAATGAATGCAAGAACATTCAGGACAGAGAAATACATGAATAAACAATACAATAGTATATTTCGACATGCTAATTGTTATCAAAGGTACCAGACTTATTTTCTAATACGAGAGGTGTGCATTTCGTATACACATAATTAGTGACGCTTAGAACAAATGGTCAAGAATTCAAAAAAGTACAAAGTGTAAGAGCATTCATTTTGGTGATCCAAATTTCCAAAAACAAAGTTGTGCCAATTAAGGCTATATTTGCAAAAGAAGGTGTATGAACAACATGTATTGATGCATTGATATAACATACTTCTAAGGGTATTATGATTTTCTTTCATTTTGTTTTTATCACATGGTAGGTAGAGTTTATCCAGCAGGAAGTACGTCAACCGAGAGTGCTGAAAACTGCCGATCCGGAATGGTATAAACTATGGCACTTGGTAAGTCATTTTTTTTTTTAAAAACAAGCAAAACAATAAGACAATTGTGTATCCCGTTTAAGTCAAAGTTATTCCAACAAAGTCAACAGTTAAAGCTTAGGAAAATAATATTTAATATATCAGTTTATCATCTAGAAATGCTCCTCGTCCTCTATCATAGATATTCGTAAGCCTTTTGCGTCAAACTTAAATTTAAACTATCTGTATTGTTAGTCAGACAACACATTTACATGTATGTGTTTGCAAAAATTAGCAATTCAAACTTTAGTTAACATTTAGCAATTCATACTAATAATAAAAAAAACTCTCTCTGTATGAGCATTGCTCATTGTTGAAGGCTGCACGGTGACACATAGTTGTTCGTTTCTGTGACATTTGGTTTCTTGTTGAGAGTTGTCTCATTGACAATTATACCACATCTTCTCTTTATATTTATGTTTAAAGAATATGATAGAAGTTAATGATCAGGACTGAAAACGAGAGTCCAGAGTTATTGTGAATTTTTATACTTCTTGAAGTAAAATTATGAAAAAAGGAAAACGACACGTTATATAATTTCAGGCGTCCGAATGACTTTTCTGGATTAACATTCTGGAACGACCATAGCTAAATATTCGATGGCCAAATCCATAATATTTAAAGAGTTATATCATAACCAAACAGAACGTACAATATAGTCAGATCGATTTAAGGTCAATCCTTTTTTGGATTGATAGTTCAACAGCAGAGGTATTGACCCAGTGCTGTAAAAAATGAAAACAACGCAATATAATTCCAAACGTCCGAGGTGCTTTTCTTAATTTACCTTCAGTAGGAACGAAGTCAAATATTTGAATGACAATGATTTATAAGAACCAAAACATTTAATCTATATGACCAAAACGATCATAAAAAACAGCTTAATACACATAAGGTCAACTTTGCCTGAGGGAGTTGAATCCTTATTTTTTTATATTTTCAAAATTTTTAAATGCAAAAAAAATTGATTGTTATAAATCCTGTCAGTATCGAAGTACTGACTACTGCATACTGAGCTCATATCACTTAGTACTTGCAGTTATAATTGATTGCCAATAGCTCAATTTGAATAATGTACAAACAGTTTGATACTTTTCATAAATAAACCATTAAAAAATGACATTTTGAAGGAACTTAAGTCAAGTTATGTGACTTTTAAAATGCTTTTCATTTAAAAAAAGAAAGAAGTCATATAACAAAAATACTGAACTCTGAAAAAAAATCCTTAACGTAAAGTCACGTAGAAAATGGTAAAATCAGAAGATAAAACACTGTGGCATGGTTGCAAAAAAATATATCTTTCATTTGAATGCAATATTTTTTTATTTAATTGGTATATTTCTTCATTTAAATGCAATATTTTTTTATTGAAATGTTATCATTTGTCATTCAATTGCAATATGTTTTATTCAAATCAATTTGGTATATTTCTTTATACGATATTTTTTTATTTAAACAATGTTAAATGGTATATTTCTTCATTTAAATGGTAAATTTCTTTATTTAAAGGTATATTTCTTCATTTAAATACAATTTTTTTTTTATTCAAATGGTATAATTTGTCATTCAATTGCACTCTGTTTTATTCAATTAGTAAAAGTTGTCATTTTAATGCAATATTTGTATTTAATTGGTATAGTATTGATTTTTTTTTATTTATATACAATCATTACATTATGGTCAAATTTACAACCACGTTTGTAATTTGCACTGTTCTTGCACTGGCTGCTAATACCAAAAATGGACACATCTAAACGAACACGAGAACGACCAGTAATAATAATTAATTTGACACACAATATGTGCAGGGATAGAAACTGAGGCCTGCATGCATGGAAAAAACGCCTTCAATAAAAATCATTTCTGAAGAAACGCAGCTACAGTCTACACATTGAAATAAAAAAAGATACATGACTAATCACCCTACCCCACCCCGGCCCTCCCCCTGTAATTCCAGATACATGTAATAATAACGTTCTCTGATGCTATTTCATTTTTTACTTTTCTTGATCCAGTCAGAGACTGGCTTATGCGGATAAAGAAAAGAAAAACATGATATTGACTCAAAGAACGTCACTATTACATGTATCTTGTTCATTGGAGGCGTTTTTGTCATGCACGCAGTCATCTGTTTCTATCCAGGAACAGGTTGTGTGCCAAATTAAAAAAAATAATTACTTAAAACTCGCATTGACCTGTCCATTATTTGCATTACCAGCCAGTGCAGGACTCGCACGAACGCCAGATTTAGTAAGAGGGGCAATACTCTGACGCTTTTTTTTTAAAATTGTTTTGGTCATTCATGTTTAACAAGCAAGAGGAGAAATCCAAACTATTACCGACCAATCACAAAGGTTGCTGTATGTTTTGACCTCATGACTTCAAAGAATTTCTCATAATGCAATTATTACATATAAATAAAAAAAAAACTAATATACAAATTTAATAAAATGAATAACATTGCATTTGAATGACAAATTGTACCGTTTGAATAAAAAAAAAACTGCATTTAAATGAAAAAATATACGATTCAAATAAAAAAAAAAATAGGATTTTAAATGAAAAAATATACCAATTAAATAAAAAAAATGCATTTAATGATAAATATCAAATATTTACAACCAATATCATGCCATAAAACACATCAAGTGAATTGACAACAACTTCCATATTCCTGACTTGCTACAGGCATTTTCATCTACAAAAATAAGCAAATAAGTCAACAAAGACAAAGAATATTTTTGGTCATAAGCTGATCACATACTCAATTATCTTTTTTTATCTCCTAATATACAGCTGTATCATGGAATTTGTTAAGGAAAAAAAAAAACATGAACATTGTAATGTATTTTCAGAATGGTGAAATCTCCCCTTCAATGCAGATAAATGAAGCTTGGAATTATGGTTACACCGGACGTGGCATAAAGATTGCTGTCCTGGACGATGGTGTACAGACTGATCATCTAGATCTTGTTTCAAATGTAGTAAGTTACTCATATTTATTTTATATTTACTCTGTCAATAAGGAATAAAAGTGCAATTCATCATATAGTGTATCAACAATTTTGACAACCGATGCTTTATACATGTTAACTGTGAATAATCAATTGTGGCACTTGTCTCAAACTTATATGAATTGATTGTAAAAGTCATTATAACTCACATTTAATATTTATCATCTAATTACTGTTATATTTCAGGACACAGTAAACGACTATGACTACGTAGATGATGATTACAATCCTATGCCTCCATATGGAAGCAGGTGAATATTTATAAGTTTTAATAGTTTATATGAAGCTAGTTCAAATGACACTGATGATGAATCTCATATCTAATACAACAGCAAAACATTAATTAAATGTCTGTTCTGGTGAAAACTATAGCCCATTGCTTTTTTATAGTTTTTTTTTTGTATTGGATAATACATGTACGATACCTGGTTTAACTTTTTTGTTGTTTTTTAATTCATTTATAAGATTTAAAGTTAAGTATGACGTTCATTTTGACTGAATTAGTCCAAACTTAACAACCAGCTGACGCATGCCTTCATGTGCCGTATTTTCTAACTCTGTTAAAGATCAATTAGTGGCCTTTGGCTATTATCAGAACACTGGTCGGGGAATTTTCTCTGACACATATTTCCAGTTCCATTCTCAATTTTATTATAGATTTAATTATACATTTTAGTCATGGAACAAAAGTTGCAGGACTCATAGCAGCAGGAAAAGACAACAACGAGTGTATTGATGGTGTCGCACATCATTCTTCTATAGTTGGTAAGTTTAGTCTCCCCTTAGTCATGTCTGTATCTTATTTTTAATAAAACACTGCATGGATTAAAATTATTTCTTAATAACCAAACAGTTTAAACAAGTTTTTCGGTGATTTTTTTATTGACGAGATTCTATATAGGAATTTTGTCGAAAAGTAGTGATATTTGAATATCATAAGTTAACAAATAACAATCGTTTTCACGATACATGCAATAGATAAAAACTCAGTTAAGCAAGATTCAGTGAAATAATATTGTTTAGGTTAAGGTCATTCAACACTTTTCATCATGACTTATTTCTATGATAGCCCAAGTTCCTAAAAGAACCATAATTATAATGTTCATGTCTGAGTATTTCTTATAGCCGATTGTGCGGTATAGGAATTTCACGTTTGTTGAACGCCGTAATGTCGCCTATTATTTCTTACATCCAATTGATTTGATATTTGTAGGATAGTGGTCTCATTGAAATTCATATCATATAGTCCTATTTTTATATACAATGTTTTAAATAATTCGTGATGTCGAAGTTCTACAATAAAAACATATCAAAGGTATAAGCCGTACACAAAATGACTTGTGTAAAACCATTTAAACGAGAAAACTAACGGTCTGATCTATATAAAAAGCGAGAAACGAGAAATACTTATTGAATAAAGGCGACAGTAGTATGTCGCTGTTCGAAAGTCATAAATCAATGGAACGAAAACGAATCAGGGTTACAAACTTAAACTGAGGTAAACACATCAAATATAAGAAAACAACGAAACAACAGAAACATTGAAGTGCAACAAAAACCCAAAACGCCAATTCAACACACACAAAAACGAACTATTTTCCTGACATGGTAACCTTAGCTGTATTTGGCAAAACTTTTAGAAATTTTGGTCCCCAATGCTCTTCCACTTCGTACTTTATTTGGCCTTTTTAACTTTTATGGATTCGAGCGTCACTCATGAATCTTTTGTAGACTAAACGCGCGTCTGGCGTATTCTAAATTTAGTCCTGGTATCTATGATGAGTTTATGGTACAGGACATGTTAAGATAAAATGTTGGGTTGAACCTGGTCTATGCACCCACATAAAAAAACGACAACTACTGAACATCAGATTCCTGGCGTAGGACAAATGCAAACAAATGCAGCGGGTTTTAATGTTTTACCAGGTATAAAATAGGGACAAAATATACTCATAAATCGAAAATAAATTGACAACGCCACAATTAAAAGGACAAATAGACAATCAAAAGTACACATGACACAACATATTACCAAAGAATAAACAATACGAACCCCAATAAAAAAAACTAGGAGTGATCTCAGGTGCTCCGGAAGGATAAGCAGCATGTGGCACCCATTTTGTTGCTTATGAGATAACAAATCCTTTGTAGGGGTTTTATCGAATAAATATTAAATACTCCTTATTGATTTATTTTCAACTAAAAAAATAGAATATATTAATACTCATTTGCACTAGGACGATTTCTGTCTCACGTAATATCAACTGAACAAAAATGTTCGACTATTGATTACAATAAAACTATCTGTGTTTAACACAAACACATTTTCGAAAAATATCTAAAATAACAAGAGATCAAAACATGTACATTGGAAAACATGTATGTTTTACTCACCTTGGTTCTGATTTGAACTATGAATCATTGTTTTATATGACAATTGTCTTAAACCAAACGTATAGTGATGTTTACCCGTTATTTTAGGCGTACGTTTACTTGGCAGTCGTGGATTAACAGATTCAGAGGAAGCACAAGCTCTCAATCATCATTTAAATAAAATAGACATATACTCTAATAGCTGGGGCCCTACAGATGGATACGGATTTGGTGGACCTGGTACTCTTACAAAAGAAGCTCTAAAAGCAGGAGTTCAAAATGTAAGTTTAGGCTATGGCTGTTTACACTTTTGGTATAGTTCTAACTTTGAGTAAATGTATATTACATGGTTCTAAATTCTTTAAAATGATTGAAAACGGTTCGATTATATGGTAATCACATAGTTTATATATACACTAAAAAAGTTAAAAGTCCCCCCTCCCCCGATGTATTGCCTTATAGTTTCATACCAACTCTATGCTAATTTGAATAAAAATATTGATTTCAACAAGACCAATGTTCCTTTAAAAAGATCTGACCATACAGGTGTCACCGTTCATTAAGAAAACGACGTATCATGCACGCCTACAATACCTCTCATGCAAATTAAAATAATCAGTTTTCCCACGTTTCAAATTTGAGAATTTAAGTCCGGCGATTTGAAAATTTTATTCCCAAGGAACATCCAAGCAACTGTCTTTTACTGTGGAGGTTCTGTGATCGTATGGGGTGCAGCTCTCATGTCAGCAAATATGACTAAGTGACTATACGAGGAAACCTTAATGGTGGCCAAATTATCAGAGAAGACCCCAGCCAGTAGTTAGTTGTATCTCATTTAGATAACAACCCATTAGCTGCAGGATTGTGTTTATGGGTGACAACGCTAGACCGCATCGTTCAAGGGTGGTAACCGCATTTCTTCAAGTCGAAGCAGTAACTGCTCTTCACTGGCCTCCAATGAGCACGGATTTGAGTACGATAGGGCATATTCGGGACACATTATGCCGTCTGAAACAGACAGCCGAACCACCTGTAAAAACATCTGAAAAGGTGGAAGCAGCATTCTACCAGGAATGACAGCAAATACCACAGCAGGAAGTCTGACGACTAACTGGATGGATGAGACGCAGGGTTAAGGCCTGCATCCTATCACGTGGCGGTTTAATCCACTATTGAACATTGAACGATGGATATCGTTAACAAAATGACAATGGACGTTTTCTAAGTGAAATGACAATAGTATCATACGAAACGAACCCAGAAGTTCCATACTTAAATTGGACATGTTTTGGTGTTTAAACCGAGCTTGTGATTAAGGAACAATATATCGTTTGTGTTGCCATATCTTTTGCTTTTCTTACAGCTTATGTTATGTTCTAACAGGGTACACCACCATTTGTTCTGGGATCCTACGACCCTTATAGTAATATTTGTCAATTCGAAAAAACGTGGGGTTCTTAACTTGTTTTGGGTGTATATTACCTGATATAACCCCCAGTTTTTAGGTGGGGTTAGGGTTGCTTATTCTTTAGTTATGTCATGTGTACTATTGTTCGTCTGTTTTTATTTTTTATTTTTATCCATTGCGTTGTCAGTTTATTTTCGATTTATGAGTTTAACTATCCATCTAGTATAGTTCGTCCCTCTTTCATACATTATCAATAATAACGGACAGTGCGACATAAAACATCAACTAAAATATACATAAATAACTGACTTATTAAAAAGAATTACGCTGTATGTTAAATTATTAAAATATTAAAGAATAAAGTTGATTACAATCGTTTTATATTTTGTTGATAAATTATATTCTTTGATTAGGTATATTGTCGAATGAATTATGTACTTTTGTAAAAAAAAAAAATCTGTACAGTGTTGTCATCATGGTCATGTTGTATTTGAAAACATTTGAGAAGCATCAATACAAACATTAACTCAAAATGCGAAGTCCATAAAAATTCGAAAAATAGACAACTTGCACGAACGATATCACAAAAGAAATGAAAAACAATATCTTCATTTAGACTTAACTAACCAAATTTTGTAATGGGTTCACATAATATATACATTTCTATCAAATTAAAATCTACTTCATGTATGCTTTCTATAATTCAATTCATCTTCTGAGCAGGGTAGGAATGGTAAAGGCGTCATATTTATATTTGCATCTGGAAATGGCATGATAGATGACAATTGTAATGCTGATGGATACGTCAACAGTATTTATACTGTGGCTATAACTAGCGTACAACTGGGACAAAATGCATGGTACTCTGAAGTATGTGCTCCTGCTTTGGCTGCAACATATGGTGGTAGCGAGGAAGATAGATATTTAGTGAGTATCACAGTACACACTTTTATTATTCCGATAACATATAAGTACATAGATACATGTATAGTTGATATAACATGTTAGATATTTTTTGCCGGTCAAATTTAAGAATTTATATTTTATAAACGAATTATTTTATATATTCTATGGTAATGACATAATTTATACACAATACAGTATTTCACTGTTCACAGCAAGAAACATGGAGCATTTGACAAATGTTTGATGAACCATGATATATACCTTGTATATGTGACTTTAATTTGCATTAAAATCATTGATTCTCATATGTGGTTTTTTTTCTCAGACTACTACTTCAACTACCGATGAGTGTCTTACCAATGGTACCCAGGGAACATCGTTCTCAGCACCAATAGCATCTGGGATTGTAGCTCTTGCTCTGCAAGCAAAGTAAGTGTACAGGGTATCTGCATAACAAGGTCATAGAGAATAATTAACGGTATCTGCATAACAAGGTCATAGAGAATAATTCACGGTATCTGTATAACAAGGTCATAGAGAATAATTCACGGTATCTGTATAACAAGGTCATAGAGAATAATTCACGGTATCTGCATAACAAGGTCATAGACAATAATTCACTGTCTACTGTTATTCAAATTGTAATCGGGTAAATATTCGTTGATTATATTGGTGTCACTTCAAAATAATAGTTTAGACAATATTTTGCAGGAAAATAAACTACGTTTAAAGTAAAATCTTAATAATACTGAACTTTGATAGTTCAAAATCTCAAACACATCAAATGAAAGGATAACAACTGGTATATATCTGACTTGGTACAGTCGTTTTCTTATGAAGACACCGCTGGATTAACCCTGGTTTAATAGCTAGCTAAACCTCTCACCTGAATGACAGTCGCATTAAATTCCATTATATTGACAACGATGTGTGAAAAAACCCAGACATACTACGCATCTCTAGAAAATAAACAAATAAGTAATTTAGAAGCACAAAAAGGCATATCGACAAAGCACTTAAGCAAATATGAAAACAAGAATACAAAAATTTACAATAAAGTAATGTTTAGTAATGTACAAATAGAAAATAAATATTCAGATTGACAGTTAAAAAGTCAAATGACATACTACGCATCTCTAGAAAATAAACAAATAAGTAATTAAGAAGCACAAAAAGGCATATATAAAGGCAAATGAGAAAAGATGAAATCGGCGAAAAGGACAAAGAAAACCAATGATTGAGCAACAAATAAGCATATCGGGGATACACTCTGGTGCATTTGAATGGTTAACTGTTCTTCTTCCTTTTGAAGGCCCCCTATTGATGATCATGCAACCAGGTCTTGCAGCTGGCAAAATCTACCGCTTTTATGGTATTGTTAAATTAAATACACCTTATATAAGAATGCCAGCTTTTGATTTGCTGAAAGCCAGTGTATTTTTCGCATATTCTAACATTTTTTCATAATTTTAAACGAATCTGCCTGTTTTTCACCACTGCCGCTGAATATGCATCAAATACCATAGTATTTGCCATTTTAGATATTCCTTTTTTACCCTCGCGAGCATCTTTCCGCCATTTTTTTCGGATATGACGTTACATAAAGGCAGCGCGAACGCGTATACGTACCTGTATAGTTCCCGCGGTCAATTTTATGACAGTACTTGTCCTCAAATAAATATTTCCTTTTCCTAGTACAGAGAGTTTAAATCAAAATTTATTCGGTGTAATTAAACATATATATCATGTTATGGAGGGGTATTTGCAAAAAATACAAGTCTTGGGACAAAATTTCCCTTGCCTAGCGGCTCGGGAAATTTAAGTCCCTCGACTTGTATTTTTCGCAATAACATGATATATCTGTTCAATAACACTAAAATGATAACAGTACATGACAGGACTACAGTACAAATAAATGCAAGAACATTTCGGACAGAGATATACACAAATAAACATTACAATAGGACATTTCGACATACTAATTTTTAGCAAAGGTACCAGTCCTACAATCTTAAACACCATACCTACGCTTCGTCTACATAAGTCCCATCAGCAACGTCCAGATCAAAATAGTAAAGAAAGCCAAAAAATTGTGCCAAATACGGTATATTTTATCTATACATCGGACATGGAAATCCGTAGTATTTATAATAATTCGTACTCTTACAAACAGATAATCTATAAAAGGAAAAGACTATATAATTGATGTTCAGGTCAACAAGAACTGGGGACTAACCACAAAATTTAAAAGTAACACGTAAAAAAAAAGATACGGCAACACATTAAAAAGCACAAATAACCCCTACATAGTCACACGATGATAAAGCGTCTCCTTAAGAATTGTGGGTACTACATTGTACTGTATTTTGATTTGTCACCTGTTTGAAACGAAAGTTACTGATTCAAAACCATAAAACCAGTTTCAACCTACCATGTTTTTTCTTTTAATATCTTGTTCCAAGTCAGTAAAATTGCAGTTGTTATCAAGTACCATAATTGTGAAATTTTGGCGTCGTTTTTTCGGTTTTCTCTTGAAAGCAATGTATTTTAGTTTGGTTTTTGCACTTATATTTGCCATTATTAACCCATTCATTTGACAAAATATCATTGCATTTCTCAAACTAGAAACACAACAAAGTTAACTTAATCAAGAAAGCGGATACGGATGCAATTAAAAATTATTCCGTATATCGCGTTTTAAAGATGAAAGAAAATAAGAAATACAATCATTTTCTAAATAGTTACCAAAGGTACCAGGATATAACATATTAAATAGATTTTTTTATATTTACAAATATCTTGTGAAAGGAATCGTAATCATCTTTATTGCAGTACATGTTTATCTATTGACGATCAAGGATTCAAATTCAGTACTTTATTTGATTTTTTTTTTTGATTTTTTTTTTTAACATTTTTGGATTCGAGCGTCACTGATAAGTCTTTTGTAGACAAAACGCGCGTCTGGCGTATATATAAGTCCTGGTATCTTTGATGAGTTTAATTAGTCCTTATGCCTCTAACAGTACACTCAAAACATATTACTAAATTTCATTCAAAACAAGTAAAACAGAAGTAAAAATTGTTAGTAAAAAAAATAGTAAATACTAGTACTTCCAAGTAATAGTAAGTAATTACAAAGAAAGTAAATGCAAGTAATATTTCAATATATCTTAAGCAGTTCTTTGAATAAGTATTTAGTATGTTTTTTCATGTAAACTACGTAATTTTTTAAATACAAATTAAGCATTTCATGTTTATTATAGTAACATGAGTAAGTAATTACTTTAGTACACATTAAGTATCTCATGGCGTTGTCAGTTTATTTTCGATTAATTAGTTTGATTGTCCCTCTGGTATCTTTCGGTCCTCTTTTAAGGTTCCACTAAAGTCCACACAAAAAAATCTGGAGGCCTGCAAGACGACTTAATTTGCTAAAAATTGGTATGGACGAATACTATTGCATGTAATGCAGGGCAAGCGCATGTTGATTTTTTATAAAATGTTTTGATTTTCGAGTTTCAGTTAATTACATGTATCCAAGTGAACGAATATCGAAGGTACAATATATAAATTGGACAAATATGCCATTAAAACATATGTATGTGACAAATCAGCATCTGCTTGTCCTGCATTACATGTAATAGTATTCGTCCATACCAATTTTTAGCAAATTAGGTCGTCTTGCAGGCCTGCAGATTTTTTTTTAAATTTAGTGTTCACCCCAAGTACAGGTTTGGCCACAACTAGTGTTGTTCCGATGATCGGAATAAGTCGGAAATCAGTTGGTTGGGCCTTGCGATGTCGATAATCGATTGGGATTTTGTTCAATCGATTGTCGTTTAAGTTTCCGGACCTTTAGCTTGTCAACTTCTGGTCTGTTTTACGGTTTGCATTTTATATGCGCAGTCAAACAATATTAACCAGTCGATGACAGTAACAATGTCAAACATCCAATAATTAAAGAATAAACCAATTTCCTTCTTTATAAACGTGACAAAAGCATTTGCAGAATGATGGAAGGTTATTTAACATTAATAACTTTGTATGAAATACTTTCTTTCATTACCGGTACTTGTTACTTGAGAGCGGTACAAATCATTCTGATTTTAGACAAAATAATTTCGTTGCTTCATTAGAACGTGTTGCAAATTGCCTTTTAGAAATGTTTATCCATGTGTTGCATCAAAAACGTCATATTCCTTTCCAAATTGTTTGCCAAACATCGTTTATTGTTGTAAATTTTCCCCGAGAAATTTTCCGAAATTTGTCCGCCATTTATAAAAATATAAGAATCACGAATCGGATACGGTTCAACTATGTAATAATTCCGCATTCTTACAATTATAAGTTCAGACGTACGAATGACACAATTGACAGAAATTAATGATCACAAAAGTGAAAAAAAGCGTTCTTCACGAATTAACAGACAATGGCTTAATACCCTTTGTATACTGTATATCTTATAATGCAAATGCATTATTTTATTTTTTTGTGTTAATTTTAAATTTCTAAAAATTAAAAACTTTATATATCTTTTCCTAATTAGAAGCATTCAAATGTTCATACAGCTATGTTATTGAAATTGTTTTGTGAGTTACACCATTGAAATTTAGAAATGTTAGTGTCACTGTTGGTAATAAATGTTGTAATTATGAGATAAAATATGTTCAATATGAATCTTGATTCTTATCAAGACAATTCATTGTTTTAACTGCTGAATAGATAATTATCAAAGGTACCAGGATTATAAATAATTACAAAAGAATATGAAAAGGAAACAAAAGATCAAATATGAATATATAAACTCTGCAGTGATATGGAATGTACACATAAGACATGTACAATGAGACTAAATACATGATTTCCTTTAAAAAAAAAAAAAAGGGCAAGGTATTATGATCCGATTATAACCGATAGTCGGTTGGTTGCTGTCAACCGATTGTAATAGATAATCGGTTGGTAATTTCAACCGATTATCCAACACTAGCCACAACATAACAATTTCAAGTTTATTTACAATTTACACAGTGTGTATATGTAAAGTATGTTTAAATGAACATATGTTCTCATAATTTATGACTTTATTCATTATAGGTTGAAAAATACAGGCAAAGTTTAGATGTTTATGAAGTGTCCTATATTTTGACTTTAGTGTAACCTTAAGTATTAATTTTATTGTATCGAGCAATTCGTTTAATTCACATTAAAGAGGAGTCTAAATATAACACAAAATGTTTTTCAAAAGAAGACCAAACGAGTGTAAAAGTATATTTTAACAAAAGGCATTTGACTAACTGGTCGAAAACTGATGTTTTTAAACCCTGCTGACTGCCATCAAAGATTGGCAAATAAATTGATCACAAAGATGTAACAAAATGGATCTTTAAATTAATTTAATACAAAACAATAAACTCGCGGCAAAGATTGTAAACCACAAAAATGAGGTGATTAATTTTTCTTTTTACACCATAACCGGATTTCGACAACTTATATCTCTTTGATGATGTTAGGGATCGAAAAAGTATTTTGAAGGCTATATAATTAACCTAAATTTAGGATACACTCTTCAGTTTTAAAGAGTCGAAATAGAATGAACGGATTATATAAACCGGAGGGAAAATATAATACAAGCCCAAACTTAATAAATATAAACAAGAATTAGTCTAAATTGAAAAAAACCGTTCAAGCCTATGATGGTTGTAATAAAAAGCGGAATTTTTAAACGTGTGTCTGTAAACAGAAAGCTTTTTTTAGAGGGGTCTAAATACAGCACAAACATTTTTTCTAAAAAGACCAAAAGAGTGAAAAAGTATAGTTTAACAAAACGCATTTGACTAAGGGCGTGTTCATTTTGACCTAAACTATGTGTTGTGTTAGTGTAACTCACACGTAAACTAAACAAAAGTACGTTCCCTATAGATAACAAAACATGTTTACATGTAGTCTAAATCATGTGTTGTCTACATGCAGTCGAAAGTCAATGTAGGCCTTGTGTGGGTTTAGTGTACACAAAACTTGGCATTTAGAACATATTAATTTTACCATGTTTACTTAAAGAATAATCGATTTTTGAATAAAATTGATATTTATAAAAATTATTAATAAATGAATAAAGTTCTTTACATAAATATTTGTAGAAACTTAAATTATTTATTTATTATAAAAAACACTTAGCGATGCATTCTTAAACCCTTATCAAGACTCAAAGCATCATCATTTCCGAACAAATAATTTATTTGAAAAGGTCTCGTCGAATCGACTGGACGTACACAAAAATATTTGCCACTGGTCTTTACTCAAACAACGATTCACTCATATATGCATTACTGAAAAAAGTGTGATGTAAACATTTTGTTTGGCCAGTATCTCAGACCGTTAAAATACACTAAGAAATATAAAAAAAATTTTATCCCTTCTTTTGCCAAATACTCCTCGGATAAAAAATACCAACAAAAAAGGAGGAAACAGTAAAGATAGAAATGTAGTGATCCTTAACATCTCAATCATTATTCTTCGCCTGAAAGCACGCTGATGTAGCCTACATTTTCAAATGCGTAACCGAGACATCTTTTGTAACTACTGCAAGTCTTCAAAATGGCTTTCATAAAGGAGCAACCACTTAACTTTTAAAAGGGTCGGGGGTGGGGATGGTTCTAAGTCAGACTTTTTTTCACGTTTTTATTCAGTTTTTGTCGATTCTACCAATCAAATATATTTTTAATCATTTAACACTATAATGTAGGGAAGCTCTGGATACAGAATATTTTTGTTTAATCATCTGAAGGACCAGAATAATCTTTTTATTTAAATTGGAGATCAGAATATTTTTCAAGGAAAAATCCAATCCCCTCTCCACCCCCCTGCCCCTTTTTTTTTAAGTTGAATGGTCGTTCCCTAGAAAAGTTGTCCGAAAAAGTTGCATTCGGTTCTACGTAATGAACATTTAAATAGAGTTTAGTGTGAACAAATCTTATGTACAGGAAATTAAACAAAGTAAAGATGTGAACAAATTTAATGTAAAACCAGTGTGCATTACATTTAACTAATTGTAAACATGTGTACTGTACATGGCGTTTGGTGTGAACACGGCCTAACAGTTAGAACAACTGCTGTTCTTATAACCTGCTGACTGCCATTAACGATAGCCAAAATAAATTGATCAACCAGGTTAAATCCACCATTTGCTATATTTGAAAATGCCTGTACTAAGCCAGGAATACGACAGTTGTTGTCCATTCGGTTGATGTGTTTTATCATTTAATTTTGCCATTTGATTATAAAAAAGAAGATGTGGTATGAAAGCAAATGAGACAACTATCCACAAAAGACCAAAATGACACAAACCTTAACAACTATAGGTCACCGTACAGCCTTAAAGCTTCAACAATGAGCAGAGCCCATGCCGCATATAGTCAACTATAAAAGACCCCGATAAGACAATGTAAAACAATTCAAGCGAGAAAACTAACGGCCTTATTTATGTAACGAAATGAACAAAAAACAAATATGTAACACATTAACAAACGACAACCACTGAGTTACAGGCTCCTGACTTGGGACAGGCACATACATAAATAATGTGGCGGGGTAAAACATGTTAGCGGGATCCCAAGACTTTCTGTTTTGAAATTTCCTCAGAGTTCAGTATTTTGTTATTTCAGAAAATTTACAATTAAGTAAAAATTGTATAATGTTGCTTTAAAACTGTACAAGGTATTTATTTACTGATTTGGCTATGCATTAAATTGAAGGAAATATGCGGGTGAATAAGTGGTATAAAAAGTATACCCCAACAAATAACATTACCATGGTGTCATATCTGTACGCGATTTTGGCGTTTCAATATTTAGTGTTTGCTTTATTTTCTTGTGTTTAATTTTGGCACTTTCATTTGTGGTATCAAATAAACCAAAATAAAAATAAAACCAAAATAACCCAATCTATGGTATTCCGTATCTATGTAAGTTTGCGTTTGATTCTGTTGCCGTTTAGTGTTTATGTTGTTCCGTTGTGTTTCTCTTATAGGTAATGCGTTTCACTTTCGTTTAGTTTGTAAGCCGGATTTAGTTTGGCTTAATCAATTTATGACTACTAAACCATGATATAATACAGTTGCCTTTATTTATTAGTCTTTCGGAGGCAACACCTGCTTTTAGCGTATACAATTTTACGAACGGTATGTTTGATGAATTAACTTGTGTTACTGATTCTTATGATGGGCGAATAACATGATGTTAGATCCTGTCAATGACATTTTTTGCGAAGGACATAGTGAGAATAATTATCATCATGTGGAAACCTAGTTCACCATTTTGATTCGACATTTTCATTCAATAATTTACCCTCGTATCATTGATATTTTGTATATGATTATAACTTCATGAGCGATACACCAATTGATTAATTTGGCCGACAATTTTCTTATGTGTACACATTCTCTGTCATTGGGTTTAGTTGTCCATGCTGTACGGGTCTTGCAACTCTAATTAGACATTTGCTGTGGCTCTTTTACCATGTATTTTCATCTTAAAGATACAGATACTGTTTTTAAACTAGTCATTTAAGAGCCTTTATGTGTTATTCCTCTTATTTCCTTAATTTTACCAAAAATTGCATTTAAAAGAGGAGCGAAAGATACTAGAGGGACATTCAAAATTATACATGTCATAGATGAAAAAATAAACTGACAACGCCATGGCTAAAAAAGAAAAAGACAAACAGACAAACAATTGTTTACAAGAAACAACATAGGACACTAAAGACTAAGCAACACGAATCCCACTATTAACTGGGGGTTGTGTCAGAGGCTCTGAAAGGGTATGCAGATCCTGCTCCACATTTTGCACCCGCCGTTTTTAAATGTTTTACATGAGTTATGGACAATAATTGCTTTATTTTATCAATTTGTAGCAAAACTGCAACTTGATGACACTACACTACATAAATATGTACTTTTTTTATCATGACTTTTCACTCTGATGCAACATTTATTTCTACATTTTTGGCGTAATTATAATATTGGATGTATCAGTAGCTTTCTTTTTAACTATAATACAGTCAGTTTCTGAAATATTTGTCAGTGATTTTTATCTCATACATGAATATCTAGAAAAAAGCAAAACAAAAACTACAATCCATTCATGATAGTTATCAAAGGTACCAGGATTATAATTAGTACGCCAGACGCGCGTTTCGTCTACATAAAACTCATCAGTGACGCTAATATAAAAATATTTATAAAGCCAAACAAGTACAAAGTTGAAGAGTATTGAGGATCCAATATTCCAAAATGTTGTGCCAAATACGGCTGAGGTAATCTATGCCTGGTCAACAGAACGGTAGCAGCTTTGTCGAATCTTCTTTTCCCATATGTTTTTGTTTCTACATTTTTCGTTGTTAAAATCGTTGCATTTTTTGGATTACAGTACTCTTTCGGAATATAGATACTAACAACTTCTTGAAGATCCTGTGGGTTTTCGTGCAAAGCATTGAACACATACATAATAATTTATATTGATAAGTTACGGGCAAACAACGAAGATACTTCGATTGTAAGAACAAATGATAGTTACATCATACAGTGCACGTGATGTTGATGTCGTGTTTTCCTTTACAGTCCTAATCTCACATGGAGAGACGTGCAACATTTGATAGTGCTTACATCATCAAGGAAAGGATTTAATGACACTTATTCTGACTGGTCAGTAAACGGAGCAAACAAGGAATGTAAGTTGTTGTACATAAGCTCTTTTTTATTATTTGTTTTTTTTATTATACCAAGTATATTTGTGATTAATATAATCATTGTATTCCCGATAAAAACTTCACTTATATGATTTACACACTGGTTTTACCGCATACAGGTTGATATATTCGTCAACCTTCCGTCTTTCATTCTTAAATAAGTTGTATGAATTTTGTCTACAGCCTGTCCATTTGTTTCGATTTTTTATTTTTTTAAACTTCTACCCTTTATAGGTCAAAGCCCAATGAAGATACAAGTACTTTTTTTAAGGACGGATTAGTCGTGCTTAAAAATACCCTTCAGACTCAAAGAGAAAAATCTATGGAACTGGCATAATCAATGTTCTTAGTTTCATGATTGACAACACGTTAGTTACGTTTGGAGGATGTACTTTATATAAACGATTTGCATTCCCATGGGACACATCTATATACCTCATCAAAAACGTTACTACACGAGTATATAAAAGCTGGCATTATCATTTAACTTCAAGTGTCGGTATATAGATGGTGTCATATACCTTAGTAATACACATTTAGTGAATGTGATGAACGTATCTATTCCGTCAACTTTGTAATAAAAGATACAACAGGACATAAATATGACAGAACAAGCTGGTTGACCGTTATGAAATATCTGCTTTACTTCTGATGCCGACGAATATGTTCCAATTGTCGTTACCACTATTCCTTTCTTCTTTTTGCGAATGTAAGCTATCGCATTAGACTGAAACCTTGAGAATTCGTACTTGCATAAGCTATAGGACGGGTGCCCCTGCATCTGGAATCAAAAAACGAAAATCATAGTACATAAAATACGACATAGAAAAGTAACGACTAAGCAACACGAATTCAACATAAAATAGATGGTGATGCCAGGTATACAGGAAGAGAAATCAATAATTCGTCGAGGGTTACCAAGATCTTTGACTTTAACTGTCCCTCTTATATCTTTCGCCCTTCTTTTACCAATTATGTTGCTCACGTAATGACTATACCGAAGATCTTATACAATAAGTCACACTTGATAAAAAGCGGATTTGATTGGGGTTTCAACAAATGAAACGAATCTGACGTCATCTGTTGAACAGATACCTGTCATAGTTTTTTACTATAAAAAAATACAATTATTGTAAATATGAATATGTTTGAAATATAATATTTGCAAACTTGTTGATATATTTTGCAGTTAGCCAAGTCCTTGGGTACGGTCTAATGGATGCGAAAACCATGGTCAATAAAGCTAAATCATGGACCACTGTTCCGGTACAACACATCTTTACAACCCGTACTAGGTTCCCTTTTATGTAGGTATACATTGTCTTGTTATTGTCTTGTAATAAGACTTTCCAATATATATCAACAACTATACAGAACTCGGAAACTATTTTTTATATGCATTCTTAATCGTATCTGTATATTATCTAAGATTTCTACATGACTTCACCATTTGACATATACAATAACATGAACGGTACCAATTTTCCTGCACTAGATGCGCATTTCGACAATACATGTCTCTTCAGTGATACTCGTGGCCAAAATATTTGAAATCAAAAGCTTATATAAAAGATGAAGAGCTATACTCCAAAAGGTCCAAAAAGTATAGCCAAATCCGTGAAAGGAATCAGAGCTTTGCATGAGGGAGATACACTCCTTAAATTATAATAATTTCTAACAATAATACTCGGCATTTGTCGAAGTTCAACATCTATTATTATTTAACTTGTCAAACTGCCCATATTTGGAAATTTAGATCACAATCAAAACTGTTTCCGTGGCACACAAAATAATAAAATAATATTTCGTTCAAGACCAGTAATCGGCATTTTTTTGTTTGTGTTGACATGAACTATTATTGATATGGCCATACTTATGTTGAATAACTATTTACAAAACTTACAATTTTCAAAAGACTTAAACGATTTTCAACCCCATGGATAAATTACCATAGGATAATTTTGGAGTGCTCCGGAAACTGCAATTAAGAGCCGCGGTGCATAGCGGGATCAACTTCCCTATCGCCGTGCAAACCGATTTTTGGTAGAAATGTGCCTTTAGAGGAGAGTAATTCCCTGAACTCGTTCCGCTCCATCAGAATTTCACTTACGTTACTGTACATAACTCATGTGGACAAAACTCCGATGCCAGGGTTCGAGAGTATTAATCCGAATCCCTTTCGACACAATACAGGCCTAATACTAAAAATAGAAAATGTGGTTTTATTGCCAATGAGACAATTCTAAACAAGTGGAGACTTAATAATACATAAATTAACAAATATAGGTCATCGTACGACCTTCAACAATGAGCAAAGCCATTACCAAAAAGTCAGCTATAAAAGGCTCCGACATGAAAAATGTAAAACAATCAAAACGAGTAAACTACAGCATATTTTATGTACAAAATATAAACGAAAAACAAATAAGTAACACATCAACCAACAAACGACAACCACTGAATTACAGGCTCCTGACATGGGACAGACACATACATATACAGAATGTTGAGGTTTTAAACACTTTAGCGGGATCACTACCCTCTTCTTACCTGTGACAGTAGTGTACCAGTACGACATAAGAACGAACTATACAAATCAGTTGAAAAAGGTCCAACTCATTAAATGGATACAAATAGAAATACTTCTAACAAAACCACAGATTGGACATGGCCTGGTACTTGTATATCCCAACAACAACAAAAAAAACATAAAGTACTGATCTGAGAGTACTCTCAGTTAATGACAGCTAATTATAAGCCATTAGCAACTAATGCAATAAATCATGAATCTAAGATTAAATCATATATCAGTACACATCCAACATCCAAAGGATTGAGTGTAAAGACGTAAAAAACAGTCAGAGAAAAAAAATGACCTTGTTCAATGCCAATATGCAGGTATCGACAGATTGGAGATCCATGAACGTGTAGACAACAATAATATTTAGTTTGCTTTTGATTTACTGATAACAAAATCAATATTAGTACCAATAAAAACAATATTCAATTATATAAGTCTGCACCCGTGGCGGTATTATACAGGCTCACCTCAAGACTTCGAAGCACACTGCGGGTTGAATATTTTGTCCTCAAATTCCTTAAATTTCGTACTTTATTTGTCCTATTTAATTTATTATTCGAGCGTCACTGCTGATTACTCTGTAGATTAAACTCGTTGTTAGCGTAAATACTTCAAGTCTAGTAGTTAAGATGAGATTATTGGTTATCGTAGATTGAATCATTGTAATATCAGTACACTTCAACAGACAGTCGGTATTCCAATGGGTACTAATTGTGCACCCCTGATGGCTGATTTGTTTTTGTATTCGTATGAAGCAGAATTTATTCAGAACCTTCTAAAAGACAAAAAGAAGAAGCACCTTGCGAAATTCTTTAATTTTACTTTCCGATATATTGATGATGTTTTATCATTGAACAACCCATACTTCAGCCAATACTTACATCTCATATATCCTAGTGAACTTGAAATTAAGGATACTACTGATACTAGAAGGACTGCTTCATACCTTGATCTTTTCCTCAATATTGACGTAGATGGACGACTTCACACGAAAATCTATGATAAACGGGACGATTTCAACTTCCCAATGATCAATTTCCCATTTCTTAGCAGTAACATACCCTCTGCCCCTTCGTATGGTGTTTACATATCACAATTGATACGTTATTCACGTGCTTGTTCACACTATACGGACTTCATATACAGGAGTGTGCTCCTTACGCAGAAACTGCTCCGACAAAGTTATGAGGAGGACAGATTAAAATTGACACTCCGTAAATTTTATGGACACCATCACGAATTGGTGGATCCATATGATGTCTCTTTAACCAAACTAGCTAAGGACATTTTTACCACATGGTAGATTGTGGTTTGTCATTATATCGTCTAATCTTTTAATTACCATACGTGACTTATTCCCGATTGTGACTGTTTTGCTGAATGTGAATTCGTATTACTATAAGACGTGTTTCTGTACTTGTTTATCCCAAATTCATGTATTTAGTTTACATGTTTAATGTTAAATTTGTAATTCTCATCGGATTTTGTCAAATGTGTTGACGTCTTTTTATTATATTTAGGTGTTACGGATAGAAAAATTAATCACCGCCTTTATTAATTATATTTAATTTTGTACGATTAATTACGTTTGAAGTTGGATTCATAACAAACTGGACATAAATATATATTACAGTTAATTGCTATTAATAAGTATTGCAATATGCATTTTGTTTTAATGAATTATCAGTATTTGGTTCTAATATAATCTTAAAGCAATCCTAATTCTATAAACTTTTTGAATTATAGTTTGTCATGTGTGACGTCATGCTGTTTCTAAATTTCATAAATTCAAATGTGGCATAACGTTTGCCTTTTCGCCATCGTATGTGACGTCATTTTTTTTAATTGCGTTGACGCCTGGACTCATTCGGGTGTTTCTATGCTGTATTGAACTTGGCATCATGTATTTGGGTTTAGTTTTCTGTAATAAGTTAATACTTCAGTTTCATTATGAATATATCTTTCACATTCATTTGTTAAAATTTACTGTTTGCAATAGCATGAATCGTTCTATATAATAGTGTTCTTATCCCGGGCATAAAAATAATGCCGTATTTGGCAAAACCTTTTCAACTTTTGATCTTCAGTGCTGTACAACTTTATACTTTTTTCACTTTCGATCTTTTATATCTGGGCGTTATGTATTCGGGTTTTGTTTTCTGTAATTAGTTAATACTTCAGTTTCATTATGTATATCACTTTCATATTCATTTGATAATATTTACTTTTTGCAATAGCATGAATTGTTCTATATAATAAGAATGTTCTTATCCCGGGCATACAAACAATGCCGTATTTGGCAAAACCTTTTCAACTTTTGATCTTCAGTGCTGTACAACTTTGTACTTTTTTCACTTTCGATCTTTTATATCTGGGCGTCACTGGTGAGTCTTGTTTAGACAAGACGCGTTTTTTGGCGTATTGAATTTTAAACCTGATGCTTTTTGTTATCTATTAATCATGCTTTTCTTTGTCTAATATGTTCTCCTTTTTATTTGTATTGTAGTCCTGTAATATTATGTTGTCATTTCAATGTTATATTTAACTTTGCCATTAAAGTGCGAGGTTTGGCATGCCATAAAACCAGGTTCAACCCACCACTTTTATTCCACTTTAAAAGTGTCCTGTACCAAGTCAGGAAGATGGCCATTGTTATAATATTGTTCGTTTCTGTGTGTATTTTAACGTTGAGTCGTTTGTGTTTTCTCTTATTTTTGAGATATTGAGATAAGACGTGGCACGGTACTTGTCTATCCCAAATTCATGTATTTGGTTTTGATGTTATATTTGTTATTCTCGTGGTGTTTTGTCTGTTGTTTGGTCCGTTTCTGTGTGTGTTGCGTTTCGGTGTTGTGTCGTTGTTCTCCTCTTATATTTAATGCGTTTCCCTCGGTTTTAGTTTGTTACCCCGATTTTGTTTTTTGTCCATGGATTTATGAGTTTTGAACAGCGGTATACTACTGTTGCCTTTATTTAATAAGGTTGTTGAACTAGGAAATTGTGCAAACTATTCATATATAAATTTCTTCTTTTATTTTAGTTCTACCAGTTTGTTGTCGTCAGACACAATAACCTTTTCAGGGAGTGATAGTGAAATTCGTTTCTTAGAACACGTTACAGTTCAAATAAAATTCTCCTACAGTCGATATCGTGGTGTCACAGAACTATATCTAGTTTCTCCAAGCGGAACTGAAAGTAATTTACTTCATTTCCGGTATGAAGATGCCATTAAATACAAGAGCAGAGGATCGTTAATGTGGAGGTTCATGTCAGTTCATTTCTGGTGGGAAAACCCTGTTGGTAACTGGCGGCTTAAAGTTGGTTCATATAAGGGACTTTCTGTTGGTAAGTTAAACTCCGTAAATAAATTGTGTCTGATATTAAAATTACAGATTTTTTGACACTCATATAATAAATAAAACTCATCATAGATACCAGGACTAAATTGAGTATATACACCACCCGCGCGTTTCGTCTACAAAAGACTCATCAGTGACGCTCGAATCCAAAAAAGTTAAGAAGGCCAAACAAAGTACGAAGTTGAAGAGCATTGAGAACCAAAATTCCCAAAAGTCTTGCCAAATACAGCTAAGGTAATATGTGCCTGTGGAAGAAAAGCCTTAGTATTTCATTATTCAAAAAAATTGTAAACTATAACCATATCAATGACAATTCATGTCAGCACAAAAAGTGCTGACTACTGGGCTTGTGATACCCTCGGAGAAATAAATCTCCACCAGCAGCGGCATTGACCCAGTGGTCGTAAATAAACTCATCATAGAAACCAGGTCTAAATTTAGTATATACGCCAGACGCGCGTTTCATCTACAAAAGACTCATCAGTGACGCTCGAATCCAAAAAAGTTTAAAAGGCAAAACAAAGTACGAAGTTGAAAAGCATTGAGCACCAAAATTCCCAAAAGTCTTCCCAAATACACATAAGGTAATCTGTCCCTGAGGTTGAAAAACCTTGGTATTTCAAAAAATTCAAAAATTTGTAAACAGTTTATTGATAAATATAACCATATCAATGACAATTCATGTCAGCACAAAAAGTTCCGACTACTGGGCGTGTGATACCCTCAGGGAAATAAATCTCCACCAGCAGCGGCATCGACCTAGTGGTTGTAAATAAACTCATCATAGATACCAGGACTAAATGTAGTATTTAAGCAAGACGATATTCATCTAAAGCTTTTACGACTTCTCACACTAGGCGTTCTCACTAAAGCTAAATTCAAAGATGCACTCGATTTATCCCTGTGAGGATCAATCTGCTTCTAACTCTTTGATTGTTCATATATTGATAATGATAATTAAACTATTGGTTTCTTTTTTTTTTAAGTTAATTTAAATAATTTAATTTACATGTTGTATGGTTTTGTGTCTGTTTAGTTAACGCATCAATGTAAATATAACGGAATTTGATTAGACTGTCATCAAAGTTAGAGGTTTAGCGCTATAAAACCAGGTTTAATCCACCAGTTTCTACATTTGAAAATGCCTGTACCAAGTCAGGAATATAACAGTTCTTGATATTCCTCTTAGTTGCGTTTTTTTTTTATTTTACTTTTAAGTATACTTCATATTATTTTGTAGTAACCCTGGTTTCCTGGTCTATAACATTTTATGGTACATCACACAATCCAATAACACGTGAGTTTTGACAAAGTCATATATAAGAACAACCTACAATTTTTCTTTCACTTTTTTCATATTCAGCTTTATATTCCTTCGTGTAAACCTTAATTATTGTTTTAAAAAAATTTGCGACCCGTCTTCTTGTTTGTTTGGGTTTTTTTTATTATTATTTCATTACCTACAGACATACTCATATTAAGAATTATTAATGTTCTGAATAATTAAGTCAACAGTTGTATATCGCTGTTCATCGACATAATCGATTGAGAGAAAACAAATCCGGGTTTCAAACTAAAACTGAGGGAAACACATCAACTATTAAAGTAAAACAACGAAACAACAGAAAAACTGATGTGCAAAAAAACACGACAATGCGACATAATAGAAACAAACAACTAGAAAACAACTGCCATATTCCTGACTTGGTATGTGGTACATGACATTTTAAGAACAAAAATCGTTGGTCTAACCTGGTTTTGTGGCTAGCCAAGCCTCGTTCTTTATAGCAAAGTCAAATATACCGTTAAATCATAACATGACAGGAAAATAGTACACATAAATACAAGAACACGTACGACAGAGAACTAAATAAATGATATAAAAGTACATTTCGACATGTTTACCCCAGAATAAAAAGGAATACCTAAAATCAATTTAAAACAGTACACACAAAAAACCAGCACAATAGAATTACGAACTGTGTGTTGCAGTGCCACAAAAAGTGACGTCACAGATAAAATTATAAAAAATGGATATAAATCGAGATAAATATAAAAAAAAAATATGATTGCCAATGAGACAACTATTTAATTATTGTATTATGTTATTTAATATTTTTTATACCTATTACAAGAATAATTATATAGAATTGTGTTATAAGTAGTTGTGCAACTTATTGCACTATCTGGCTATGTTGGCCTTTCTGAACTAGGCAAAATATAGATTAATTATAATTTCAATTTCTTTCTGTTTTCAAATAACAAATATTAAACATATAGTTTTAATTAACAGAAGAGCAAACAACAGTTCCAACAAAAGAGTCGAAAAATACAAGCGATCCAAAGGATGTTTCAAAAACAACCAACTCAGCATCAATACTCACATCATTCACAGAACCGACCACAACCACCTCAGCATCAATATCCACATCATTCACAGAACCGACATCAACAAGCAAAGCAGCACAGTTTGAAACAGTCACAGCGTCAGATAAACTTTCAACAGAAACAGCAACAATCTCTGATTGGACGACCTTATCTACTAAGCCTACAACGCCACCAAGAGGAAGTGACTTATCTTTTTTAAGTAAGTAATCGTTGGGTTGTTTGAATATACTCAACAACTTAAAATCAAATTAAACTTAGTCTCTATTGTTTGAGCATCGAGAGAATATATTAAAGCAACATTAGTATACTGCTGTTCACGCTGAGGAAATTGATTATTTTAGTTATAAAATGTGACATACAAAGTCTTAGTCAGATCTAAAACGTTCGGTTTCCAATGCTTTCAAACAATAAATTAGCAAAAATACCGCAAAGGAAAATTTAAGTATTTTATCGAATGGCAAAACTAAAATGTGAAACCATTTGCCATATTCCTGTGAGACAGTTTCATTAAATTCCATTGTATTGATAACACTGTATGAACAGAAAATATAACACAATATCAAAATATAAAATATGAGGTACAGCAGTCAACATTGTGTTACAATTTTAGGCAATATGAAAAACGACAAAAATTAAAAAAAATATATCGATAAAATACATAAGCAAAAATGAGAGACAAGAAAACAAAAAATAACAACAGCACAATAACAAAATTGCACGAAGTACCTACTACTCATTAACATAATGATATTGGAGTTTGATTAAGACTGTAAAGTGAACTCTTTTATGTAAGAAACATTTGACTGGCAAAAGCAGTGTGTCGCTAGGTATCTTTTATCCAGTAAACGGTAATTTGTTTTCTTTAATTTCGATAATAAACTCGATTCCCGCTATCGGTATATATTTCAAATCTGTACTTTATGTTTATATAGTTATGCATTAATGATAAAGGTTACAAAACAATTAATCTCTTTAATCAAACAATTTCATGGTGACGAATGTTCGCCTGTTGAATAAAACTGTATTCGTTTTTTATGAATGCAAGTTAACA
>CM034350.1:121053405-121221953 GCA_019925275.1 Mytilus edulis | reverse complement strand
TAAATTTTTCTATGTCTGTTTAATTTCATATTATAGTTAACCATAGTTTTTACCTGTATACAAATGATTTTTTTGTGGATCGAATCAGTCAATTAAATGATTTACCTTTGTTTCACTTTCAATGTTGATATTCTTTTCCTTTAAATAATTGAAACACTCACAATGCAGGCCGTACCTATATTGAGCTTATGGGTTAAATATCCGGATTCAATGTGGTTGAACTATTCACTTGCAAGTGAATAATTCATTATCAATGTTTCTTAGCATGTTTTGAAAAAATTGAACCACACTGGTAGCTTAAAGCGATATATTATTTCACTTTCATTAATGATTGAACAAAAAAAAATCACATTTTATATTTTTCATATATCTCGTAGCTATTGCCCCCCTCACCCCCCCCCCCCCCCCCCCAACCCACCCCAAAGTCGTTAAATCACCAAATGAAATCAAACGGGAAATGTCTACGTCATTGTATCTTTAAATTAAAGGTACATGCGTTGGTGTTTAAAGTATGTATAAGTCTTTTTATGTGCACACCTTTTGAGCTTTATGGTTGATGACTTATACTAATAGGACAGGTACTTTATAGTATGTATTTTTTCACGCTTTGATCCTCCTTTAGTATTTATTATAGCTCATACACATCGAGGTTAATTACATACTGAGGACAGAAACCTTTAAAAACTACTGGCAAATGATTTTAAAAACATTAAAGATAAGCATTTGAATACAACGTTACATTTGACATAATTTTATTTGTAAATACATCATGTTTATCAGGTTATGATAAAAATATACACATGTGAAGGTATTCCACTTAATTCAGCCAATTATTTACCCATTAAGGAGACATCACAAGTTATATATATTGATAACAAATAGACATTAAAAAGGAATGGATGGTATTATCTCAGTCACTGAGTACAAGTATGCCTTATATATCTGAAAATAGTAAAAATAGGAACAATATGGTCCGTATAACAAATGAAATATCAAATCTTTAATTTTACCTTTTGGATTTCTGTTTAAAGTTTTAAAAGCATTAATAATGATTTACATTTCAAATTTTAGTAATTTTATGAAATTTGGAAAATTTCACAAAATAATCAAAATTTCAAAATACTAAAATTCATTTCAAAATTTGATAGCTATTTCAAAAATTAAAAATACTAAACTTAGTATATAATATGCAATTTTGATTATTTCGTTTAAATTTTTTATTATTATATCAAAAAAGGAAAACGGGCGACCAAGAACATAGATATCATGTTCGCTTGTAGGTACCTGTAAATTGTGCACCCGTATAAAAACGACACGTAACAAAGCAAACCGAAAGGCAACGAAATGTAACGAACACCAATTTTTACTTTAAAAAAAGTTACAAACTTCATTTTTAAAAAAGAAACACGGTTTTGATTATGATCATTTTTAGTTAGGAACAAACAAAAGACGAAACATATCAATTCATTTTTAATTTTAAAAAAAAATCAAAGAAGAGGTGAATTCTCTATACAAATCAGAAATCACGTGAGATACCAGTATCCTGAAATTTCAAAAGCTTTTTCATCTATTTGAAACAAAAAGAAAAACTAAACCTTTTTAAAACTGAAGTAAATAGATTAGTTTTAGTTTAGAAAAAAATCTAATTGATGCAAAACCTTACATAATTCAGGATACAGAAATACCACCCTTGTTTGATTTATTCTTTTTGCAATTAAAACGATTACATTTCTTCTAATAAAAAAATCAAGCACAATATGCTAAGGCTTTGATTTCTTCCGCAATAAAGTTTACGATATCACTATAGATAAAAGAACGATAATCCTTAGTATATATACTGTCTACATTCAAACAGGTAACTTTATATAAGAAGTAAAAACAAAAAGAAAATAAGAATTTATTATCAAAATATGAAGTTTACTTCATATATGTTACATTTTTACTTAACTTATACAGTCACGTTTTTTTGTTAAAGGCCAGCTAAAGATTGCACCTGGGTTCAGGATTTTCGTGCTGTTTAGGAGACCCTTTGGTGGCCTTGTGCTTTAGTCTTTTTTTTTTTTTGATTGTTGTCTCTAATTTTAAAGCAAAAATATTTAATTAAAGATTATTATAATTATGCTGAACATTTGTATGTGAAAAGTAAAATAAAAAATACCGAAATTGAAAGTCCTTTATCAAAAGGCAAAATCAAAGACTCAAACATATCAAACGAATAGATCACAACTGTTAAACAGTGAATCACTGATTTCGCACAAAGAAGTTAAATCACAAAAATACTCCAAGGAAAATTCAAAACAAAAAGTCCATAATGAAATGTCAAAATCAAATGATAAATCACATTAAACGAATGGACAACAACTATCATATTTCTGACTTGGTACATGCACTTTCAAATTGAGAAAATGGTGGAATAAACATATCAAACGAATAGATTACAACTGTTAAACAGTGAATCACTGATTTCGCACAAAGAAGTTAAATCACAAAAATACTCCAAGGAAAATTCAAAACAAAAAGTCCATAATGAAATGTCAAAATCAAATGATAAATCACATTAAACGAATGGACAACAACTATCATATTTCTAACTTGGTACATGCACTTTCAAATTGAGAAAATGGTGGAATAAACCTATTAAGCTAGCTAAACCTTTCACTTGTATTATAGTTGCTTAAAATTGCACTATATTGACAACGGTGCGTGAATAAACCAGAACAGACATAATACGTAAACATGTCAAAATAGGATTACAGCAGTCAACATTAATTGTATTATAATCTTAATCATATCGTCCTGAATTATGCATACACAATCGGGGGTTATTAGTTATAGCTGTAATGGTGACAACATTATGTTGCCGATTAAATTATTTTTTTAAAACTAATTACATAACATGGTCTCTATTCCTAAGAATCTGTGTTTACCAAAGAGGGACGAAATATACCAGAGGGACAGTTAACGATAAGAAAAACAAAACAGCGATGGGGTAATCCAAAATTTGTCAACAATTTCAACAACAAACAGGAATTGCCCTTTTTACCAATGATATAAATACTATTAGCAATCGCCTTTTCTAATTTTGACATTGAAAATTATTTTGAGCTATTATGATAAACATCTATGGAAATGAAACGAGTAAATATGGGGAAAATTGAAGGGTGTGGGATATAGATAGTTACAAGAGAATATCTATGAAACGTAAGACATATTGGGATTTGTTTCAAAGAGAAAAAATTGTAAATTAATAACACTCAACTGATATTCATTTATTGATAAAACTACAGTGGAGGAACCTGGATAAGAAAAAAATACAGGAAAGGGTTTTAGTATAGGGAAATCTCTTTTGCATTATTCATGTTATTGTATTTTTTAAGTTGTGGTTGCTGATTTTGTTGTAAAGTCCTTACACGATATGACAAAGATGAACATCAAATGGTTTTACTAATACTGATACTTTTCTGTATTTTCTATAACACGATATATTTTTCATGGTAATTTGTTTTACTCCTCTACTATTTCTTAATATTCAATCTTAAGTGACATTCATGCACTTGCAGATCCTCCCACATTTCATATTAAGTGGTAAAATTTGGAGGAAATAGGCTATACCAGTCTTTCGAATAGGATGAAAAAGTATAAAAGTCGACACTTATTCTCTTTCAGACTTCCAAACGACTTACAAAGTATCTTTATTTTGTTAGTTTCCGCGGTTAAATTAAAACTGTAATAATGATTAGCAGGTGGTCACGGGAATAGCCTGACGTTCAAATGCATTAACTTTTATATTTGACTCTTTAGAACCTTGTTAAATTAATGAATTCAAAGTGTTATATTAAAACCCTTCTCTGTAGGACTTCAATAGAAAAATAAAATAGTATTAATAAATTTACATAAAAGAAAATGACGGTAAGATATGCATTCGACATATTTGATTGCTTCTGGGTAAAGGTCTTTTAACAAATGTAATAGTCATGCTAATACAGTATCACGATATCCTTTCATATCACTGAGCAGTATTGTACAAAACAAAATTAAATTGATTAGTTGTATCATACTAACATTTAAAGCATTATCTAAATTTTAAAAGACATCCTCTCTAGAGTGTTTCTACCATCAATTGTTTTACCGTAAATGAACCATACTTTTTGATTTTTTTAAAAGTAATTTGTTATTTAAAGAATTGTGTTGTTATGTCTGTTTGTTTTCCCAATACATTGTTGTAAATATATTGGAAATCAATTCGACTGTGATAAAAGTGAGAAACATATAGCTAGCTAAAAAAAAGGCGTAAACCCCAGTTTCTACATAAGGAAATTCCTGTTCCAAGTCAGGAATATGATCGCTGTTTTTAATTCATTTCATGTGTTTGTACTTCTGATTTTGCTTTTTGATAAGTTACATTTCGAATTCCAATTTTTCCTTGGAGTTCTGAACTTTTGTTTTTTTACTTTTTAAAATATAAAACAAAATGCATTTCAAAGATTTTTCTTTGTTTTTTCTAGCTGTGTTGAAGACCCATTAGTGGCCTTTGGTTGTTTTCTGTCTTTTTGTTGGGCTTTAATCTCTTTGCGAATTCCCCATTTTCATTCTCGATTTGATAGATCATAATATATCAGTTGTAAAATCACGAATATTTCAATTATTTCTTTTATTTGAATTAACACTATTTATTAAGAAATATACATATATAATGACAACGTTTGAAGAAATCATAAAAGATTTTTTTGGATTCCCTCAGGTTTATTTTGCCTTGATTTGATGATAATGAAAAAGTAAAATCACAAAAAATACTGAACTTAGAGGAAAATCAATTCGGAAAGTCCATAATCACATGGCAAAATCAAATAACAGAATGCATCAAAAACGAATGGACAAGAACTGTCATATTCCTGACTTGGTACAGGCATTTTCAAATATAGAAAATGGTGGATTAAACCTGAATTCATGTCATTTGAACATCGATAAACGTCTGTCTCGTTCTATTGTACGTTCATAATCACACTGATTTTTTCCAAAATATTTTTGAAATGTTGGGAAGGCGTATAATTTCTAATGAAGCTTGATAACCAATAACTAACGTTCTGAATCTATAGATCATTGAACCTATCGACATATAAGGTAGGATTATAATACTTTAAAGTAGACAGATGAAGAACCACTGACGGATCGAAATCGTTCCATAAATTCGCCAATAGCAGTTTATAATTTGGGATTACATCTGAGTGTGCGAAATAAACTTTTTTGATCATTTGTAATGAGAAGTTACTTTGTTATCATATTGATACATGGGATTTTTATTGCTAGTTGTTTTGATAGATTTTTAAATGAAGAAGAGAGAACAGTACCGAATAGGATCAAACGACTGAATGTAGGAAACGGAGAATTCACGAATAGAATAGTTTTTACAACCATAAGAGAAGATGATCCAAGTATATGGTTTAATAAGAAATATCCTCAATATGAATACATTGGACAGGTAATCTATTTTCTTCAAAAAAGGGGCTGGATTACATTATCAATTTGAATACTTGAATTAAGTAGAAAATATATGATCATAAAAAGGCTTTAAAATGTTTTCAATATATCTGTTACTTCGCTAATTTGGTTTTAATGGAAGATCTTTTTATTGTTTAATTTTACTACATTTTCATGATTTAGATTAGAAACAATTAAGGAATGGATATATTGTATATACATCTTTGTTTGTTTGTGCTGCCCTCTAGGTATCTGCTGGGTTATTTTTGTCGTTAGTTTCTGTCGCATTCTTGATCGAGCATTTGATTTTGTAAGATTTATATGAATTGACCTTATAGTTCTGTATTTTTGTTTATAATACTACTTTGTATTGACGTATACCACACATCGTCATATATTCATTTCATTATTAAAACTTGTTTTGTACAAATCATGGAAAACTAACCGAACGACCAGTTAACGCTTTGAAACAAGTATGAACTTTGCTCATTGTTTAAGGAAGTACGGTGACCTATAGTTGTTAATTTCTGTGTCAATTTGTGTCTTATGAAGAGTTGTATCATTGGCAATCATACCAGGTTTGTGTTAAAAAAATCTTTTATGTTGTTCGTGTGTTTCTTTGTCACATGTATTCTCCAATTTATTTATATTGTAGTCCTGTAGTGTTGAGTTGTCATCTTAATGTTATATTTCACATGGCTATAAAAGGGGAGGTTTGGCATGCCACAAAACCAGGTTCAACCCGCCATTTTTTTCTTTAAACATGTCCTGTTCCAAGTCAGGAATATGGTCATTGTTATATTATAGTTCGTTTCTGTGTGTGTTAATTTACATTTTAACGTTGCGTCGTTTGTTTTCTCTTATTGTTGAGTGTAAATTCACATTGCGATTGTTATCGTGTCACGGTACTTGTCTATCCCAAATTCATGTATTTGGTTTTGATGTTATATTTGTTATTCTCGTGGGATTTTGTCTGTTGCTTGGTCCGTTTCTCTGTGTGTTACATTGTAGTGTTGTGTCGTTGTTCTCCTCTTATATTTAATGCGTTTCCCTCAGTTTTAGTTTGTTACCCCGATTTTGTTTTTTGTCCATGGATTTATGAGTTTGAACATCGGTATACTACTGTTGCCTTTATATACTACATATTCTTATTTTTATATATTTACTCGCCGTTTTCCTTTTCTAACTTTAAGAGACAATGTTGTTTTAAAATAAATAATTGCCAGAAAGACAGAAAATAATGTCAAGCAAACATGTTGTTTCAAAATTAGGAAACCAAAACTCAAAGATGTCAATGACAACATTTCTTTCATCTAAAAAAGAAGCTTGAGTATTTGACTAACCTTGAGGAACATTGCAACTTATAATTTGCCTCAGTGCTTTCTATGTTAAATTCTTGATTAACAAGCATGGCTCTTTTGTGTTCAGTTAAAACTAAATGACCAGTATTTCATGTCATAAAGTACTACATGTGTATTGTCTTGTGCTAATATCATCAACACTCAGGTAATTACATGTGAACGGGTACAGGTTCCCAGAATTGAGGAAGTTAAAAAAACTAAACCAGGCATTTTAGATCAAACAACAGGCTAAATATATCTCATTAGTATTGGGTTCCAAAGTATTATACTTTTTCCACGAGTTCTTATTGTAACCCAACTCAAATGTCATATAAAATCATCTTTTGTATATTTTTGAATGTGATGCATAACAAGTTAAACCTTTCAAAAACATATGGCATGCTCGTAGTATTTTAAATGACATCAATGCATTGTGAAGCATTTTTGTTCGAGTCGTGAATACCAATACTGTTAATTCATTCCCTACATTCCGTATTGAATATCATTCCCATCTGGAAAATATCCGAATTTCTAGCCAATACAACTCTAGTCAAATTATAAGACATTGAAAAAAACAAAATGTGTTAAGTAATAAGACTCATAATAAAATATGGGGTGACTATCGACTGAAACATATAGCTTTGCACCGCGATTTAATTTAGTTATGTGTTATGATTAAAAAGTAAAATAAATGCCATGTTCACTCTAAAGTGTTGGCACTGTTTGTATTTAAAACCAGCTATCACCTTCTAAAGCCAACTTAACATGAAGCAATTGAACACTTTATTTTTGCAGGTGCAAAATGAACCAGTCAACCACTTTTCCAAATGTTCTTATGAATATATATGTTGTCTGAATGTGAATTTTGTTTATTAGGAACTAACCGAATTGAATTTTAATGGAAGTTTTTATTGTTTGTTGTTACCGTTTGCAAACTTAGAAGGTGATACCCATCTCGAATCTAAGACAGCAGAATGTATGGGTTCAATCAAGAAATGGAAAAATCGTCTTACTCAACACGAACCGTGCGCTTTGCGTTTCATTTAATAAATTAGAAAAAAATGAGGTCATTGGTTCCTTCATATTTCATCATTTATAACAACTTCAATGTGCAGTTTCTTACGACCTTCACGTGTAGACGACCTTCTGATAAATTTGCTTCATGTTTAGACCTTTTTCTCGAAATGGCTACTGATGGTAGGTTGAATACCAAAATTTATGACAAATGCGATGATTTTAATTTCCCTATAGTCAACTTTCCATTTCTGTGTAGCAGCATCCCAGCGGCACCAACATATGGAGTATAAGTGTCTCAATTGATACGTAACTCTAGAGCTAGCTCAAAGAACTAAGAAGATTTTGTTGAACGAGAAATACTGCTTTCTCATAAGTTGCTAAGACAGGGCTATGAATCAATCAAATTAAGGTCATCACTCAAGAAATTTTACGGTTGACATCATGAGCTGATTGGCCATTATGACAAAAGTGTGTCAGAGATCATATCTGATATTCTTCCTCAGTCATAATAACCTTCCATCATTACCGGATTGAACAAAGAAATAACACGACGGGTGCCGTATACGGTGCAGGAAATGCTACCTCTTCAGGAGCACCTGATTTCACTCCCGGTTTTTAGTGGAGTTCGTGTTGTTTCTAAAATATTATTTATAACTGTTTATGTAAATGTCCTTTGGTTTTTGTGAGTCTTTGTTTACTCCTTGGTTTTTATTGTTATTGTCTTCCTCTCCACAAACACGAAACTATGTATTTGAACCTGAAATGGAAATAAAAGTTCATTACAAATGTATGACGAATATATGAATATCGTATGAGTTTTTATTTGACCACACAAATAGCTATTACAACATCTTATTAGTTATACTAGATTACCGCCTTATTAGATTTAATTTGTAATTTGTAAAATATTTAAATAGGATAAAAGGGTGTAGACACGACGTGAACAACATGCGTATTTCCTTTTTATTCGTTTTAAAAAAAATTACACACTATAATGTCGTCATTTTAAATAAATAATTTCTTTTTATTTTAGTTTGTTGATAACATATATTGGAAATGAAACAAACAGAATTTTATAAAGAGTAATATAGGGATTACAAATTATAAATTGATACACCCTAGATTTCTCCTTTCTATTATGACAAACCAATTTTCCGTAATGAACAGATATTTTGTCTGACATTATTACTTCCAATATTCCGCATGATTAGATCTGACTAGGTATATTTCTCTCTGATGTGGAAAGAACAGATATTTACCGGTTCAATCCAGATTTCGATTCGAAGTTCTCATATTGAGATTAACGCACTATTTGTGTTTTCAATCTATTTTGCATATCTATAAGTGAGTAATCATGTTTTGAGTATATTGAATAAAAATAACTCATCGTATAATTATAGGGTATAGTTTTGAAAACTGACAATACTAATCAATTAAGATTGTAGTAGAGTGCGAGGTTTGGACTCACAACATCAGTGTTGACTTGCGATTGATTATAGTAGTTACTACTTAGACTACTAGGCCAACAAGGCCCCTTATATACAAAATTAGAGCTATAAATTAAAGGAAACTATCAAACCAAAAACAAAATTAGCGAAATTAAGTGCAAAGAAACAGTGGTAATACATACTTATGAGTTTATAAAATATATTAGGTATTTTTAATATGTCTTCTAACACATTTTCTCTCAATTAGAGGTTGAGTCTAAATATTTTGTCATTAGTCAACATAGACAGTATGTTATCTTGATCATTGTTCGTTTGAAGCCATCCTGATCTTTACTTTATGTTACAAAAACTAATGCGTATATATACATGTATACATGTATTGTTTTATCCATCAAGTTTTATCCGTCAAAGATTGTAATAATTACCTAAAATCTGAAGAGGATAACATAAAAATTGCAAAAAGAAAGCGAGTTTTATTAAACAAACTTAATAATATTACTTTAACTGTTGGATTGTTTTATGTTATATACATTTAACGTGGCGCAGTACTTAAAACATCCCATCAATGTGTTTGTATTGTCTTTTATTTTTTGCTGGTGTGTTTTGTATATGGGACTTTTTGTATTTCTTTGGTTCTTATAACGTGACTCTGTACTTTAAAAGCTCCCGTCAGTATGGTATTGTTCTATTTTATGTCATTATGATATATTTCTATTATGAATTACTAAATACGTTGAACCACAAACGTCAAAATTATTCAATCGCGTAGTGGAATGAACTATTTGTGGATTCTTATAAATTCTATATAACTTTTGGACTATTTTAAATTTTGGTCTATTTCTGAAATTAATTCTTACATACTTTTGGTTTTATAACCCTGTATGCTAACATTGCCTATGTGAAATTTTAAAATTGTTTGTATATACATTGAACGACAAACATATGTGGCGTATGAAAACATTTCTGACGTCAGACACGCGAATCAATGAATGCGTTTGTAGATAGATGTTTTCGTGTTTTGTTAAATTGTTCCTTTTAAAATTGTTACACGATGATGACTGCTGTACCCATATTTTTACTATCTATTTATTATGTCTGATTAGTTTACGCATCATTGTAAATATAACGGAATTTAATGAAACTTTCATCAAAGTGAGAGGGTTAGAGCTATAAAACCAGGTTTAATCCACCATTTTCTACATTTGAAAATGCGTGTACCAAGTCAGGAATATGACAGTTCTTGTCCATTCGTTTTTTATGTGTTTTGTTATTTGAATTTGCCATGTGCTTATGGACTTTCCTATTAGATTTTCCTCTAAGTTCATTTTTTTGTAATTTTACTTTTTAATCGTTTTAAGCATATTTTTTAGCAAGTTTCTGAAGACGATATGTTTCTCGTTCTGCATTAAAAAGGATATTTGATATAAGTTGAAATGGTGAATCTGTATTATATAACATTCATTTGTTTGAACATGCACATATAAATTTTCGATTGTGATAATCTTAAATATCTCCTAAACATTATTGTAACGTTTGTTATGCGGAGTGATGTTGACTAAAATTGGGACGATGACACGTCTTTCACCGAGTAAACATTTCTGCCATTCAAAATAAAAACATCTTTATAAATATTATTGTTATGCAATGTAGGAGCAGTTTCAAATATTTAGTTATTTATTTAGCAATGTCAGAATGTCTTTGTGTGACACCTTGACAAAACGTACTGCACTGTATTGAAACACAGTTCATGCTACTAGTATATTAATATTTATGGTACGAATTTTCTGCACCACATGAGAAGTTTATAGATTTACTCCTTGATGATGAAAAATGTTTTTGTCTGTTTTAAATGATGACCATTACAATACTTTTGATATAAGTTGTCATATTTACTTATTTTCATGTAGTATTAAATGTCGATAGAGTAGATTGAACGATAGCATCATTATGATGACTTCAATTCAATTTACATCAAAGACTCAATCTTGAATTAGTTTTAATTCGATACAGTAGGAACTATGATCTGATCATGTTTTGTAGAAAAACTATTCAAGGCTACCAAGCTTAAAAGTTCAAATGACATACATAGCTGTGACATTTAAATCTTACCAATAGCGTAACGTTAGCTGTTGAGCTGAAAGGTATCTTAACTTATTGCCAAGTCTGAAAGATGGATTAATAAATTGAGGATTTTACTCATGGTTGAGCGATAATACTATATACATAGTGTTGGTTCGGTGTGACTAAATGCATGAACCATACTCAATCGTATAGTTGTATTAACTCATCTTCTGTTTGAGAACTATAACGATAGAATTATAAGTAAACTGAGAGCCGATTTTTTTTTCTATTTTGACTGGGATTCAGGTTCATATTTTCTACTAAACAATATTGGGATAGGAATATAGAAAAGTACGATTAACACGTCTTTCGTCTATATAAAACTCAAATCCAACAGGTCAAGGAAATTTCAATTAATTTGTTTATGAATTATCATTGATATGGTCATAATCAGGAATTAACTGTCTACAAGACTTTGAATTCCTGGATACTAAGGCATTTTTACCTCAGGAATAAATTACCTTAGCTGTATTTGACAAAACCTTTAGGAAATTGTGTTGTCGTATGGTCTTCAAATTCGTGCTTTATTTGGCCTCTTAATTTTTTGTTCAAGCGTCATTGGTGAGTCTTTTGTTGACGAAACCCGTATCTGGTGCATATTTGAAATTTAAATTCTGGTATCCATGATATTTTATTATTAAAATAGTATAGATACAAACTTCCTAAATGACATTAACATTCGTTTGATGTGTTTAATCATTTGATTTTGCCATTTGATTTGGGACTTTCTGATTTGAATTTTCATCGGAGTTCAATATTTCTTTGATTTTACTTTATTTTAATTTCGTGTATACTGAAATGGTTTATTCTTGTAAGTATGAAATGCTTGACTTTACTCCCGTTTGACTGTATTTCAACTGTGTTTAGATTTTGTTTACTGTGTAACAGACTAAAATAAACAGTATATTTTTCTTTGTTCTAGTTTTTGATTGGAAATACAAAGTATATCACTGCTCAAATACGACAGAAGAAAACCAAAGAGGTATTGAGTACTCTCAGAGAAGATTCGAATATCAAAGTTCTGAGACAAAGTCCAGAGGTAAGAGCAGATTTACTTTAGAGCGACTCGATGTGGCCACTTCATTATAACATTTAAACTCTAACTAGTAAGAACTAACAGTACTGTACAAAAGTATCGAATCCTATGATAAAAAACCTTGGTTTGATTTTTCTGAATGTCGTATTTCTAAATCGGGACTCCTTATTCATTTTTTATCCCGCTGAATATGTTGCTCTTTGTTTTTTCAACAGTACTCGTTATAATTTGTGATCACTTTTCTTATGATTATTTTTTCTGAATCCAAAATTATTTATATAAAGACATTTGTACTAAAAATATACAGGTTCAGTATTGAAAGATAAATGTATTTTATTTTACTGACGTATCTACTTGTCCCGGACTGTTACCTATTTCTTAAATATGTTTTTATTTTTCGAAAAGAAAATACTGTAGCCTTAACAAAATTTGTTACACAATTAATCTTATTGTCATCAAAGAGAAAAATATTTTTCAGGCAATTGAGGAATAATTCAGGTATATATAGTCGTGTTTTAATTCACATGAAAATAAGCTCAAATATATATGTATATCACTCCAAATAAAGTATTGTAATTGTGAAAAAAAATCCGAGTAGTAATGCACTTTTAAATCGTGTCCTGTTAGTACTTTCAGTAACTAGAATATCATATCATGCATCTTTATCAAGATACAGATATCAGTTGCGTTGTATCTTGCTACACTCTCAGTACAGAAAAATATTGAGTGTTATCATCTGTAGTTACTATCTCAGAAAAAAAACCAAGCTAGTTTCCTGTGAGAATCATCGTTGCCTGTTATTGTCTTCAGATAAACTAATGTCGTTGCCATATCAGGATGATTGTTTCCTTACTAGTACTTCCAGATGCAATAATACTTTTTCGTTGACATAATTATTATACCCAGGTGCTTTTCCTTGAAATCAGTGAATTAATAAACCAAACACTATCAGACATATACGATCAACACATTGATTTCCAAAACGTCAAATACACGTTGCGATAATACATAGGACCACGATGAAAGTGTTATTTAACTGCAAAGTCCGTGCATACCGACATAGAAACAATTTTCCTACGGATATCTTTACATATTATATCAAATACCTTTAGTTTATCTTTTTCTCTTATAAGCCCGCTAGATATATCCTTCTAAATGTTAGTTTGTATCATGTAAATGGTGATGGTTTCGAACGAATATCGTGATGGTCATGGGTATTTTGTTTATCCGAAGACAATTGTTCAATTCTATCTTAAAACTAGTTGGAACGATAGCAATCTATTAAGATTTGACTTACAGCAATGCTTTAAACGATGCATGCTGTTACATATGTAGTTGTGTTTTATTCATGAGGATTGAAGTGATATTAATTTTTGATTTGAATTAATAAAACATTCCTTTCGCAAAAATTAAAAGTCTTTACTTTCGAAACTGATGCATTATCATTTTATTAATAAAATTTCTTGCAGATTTCCTGGGTTAAACAAGAAAAGGCATATATCAGAAAGGCAAGAACAGTGGATACAGAATGGCCGAATCTTTGGTATTTGGTATGGCATCATTACGAAATCTGATATTTGTTATCAAAACATATTTTTATTGTGCTCATTTGTAAGCTAGCTTATAAATCTATGGTTTGTCCTACATCAATTGTTTCCTGTGGCTTCCACCGAACAGCAATCATTTAACTATGTATTTTTGAACACCTAATGTGTTGCTCAAAAGCTCAACCACATCAAAGAAAGGTAAAACAACTGCCACTTTTATTTAGACAATGGTGAATTTTGTAGACTATACAAATCAAAGTACTAGTAATAGACATTTGCGGAAACTGTCATACGCCTACGATTAGGATTACAATTACACTTACAGGTAGCATGTAAATCTTGGGCTTTCTCAAAGTGTAAAAATAAACCGTCGATCCAAAACAATGTTACGATAGTGATGTTTTTCTGTTAGTTGAACAACGATTTTTTTTCTAATATTGCAGCAATGTGTTAATATTAATTATTGTATACGGTGTTATCCAGGTTGAAAATGCTGTAATTGTTCGAGGTGTAATAGAATAAACTAACATTATTTTTAAAATAAATTTAACATGAGTCACAAAAAATATCGCAATTGTCGTTGCAGTAGCTAGATTGGGACAATTGCTAGAAAATGTCTCTCTTTTATTTTGTTTTTAAAGAGAAAAGGGAAATACAGCGGACGGGTGGGTTTGAGCTTTTTTATTCTTCATGAAATTTGACTTGCCGTTCGGTATAATTTTTAATTTTTTCATTTTTTTCTTGAATAGGACAAAACACTTCTGTCTACGATTTTGGTTTCAATAGAAAAAAATCACAACTATCCTAGAAAAAAAACAAAAACAAAACAGTTATCAACGAACTTCTCAATGTTGGAAATATATTTTAGACTGTTCGCCAGACTCAGTTGAAATATAAGAATAGGTGTACTCAAATAGTTAAAACCTCGCTATATTTGTGTTCAACAGCAACAAACAAAAAATGACAAAAGAGTTCCAAGTTGTTTTTCTTTTATGCAATTATTATAATAAAGATCTTGGGAATCATTAAGTATGGACGGTTTTTTTCGTGATGTCGATAATTATCCCCCATGAACATGGGTGGGACTGGTATGCTCGAAACATGAGCTTTTATCCCTGTTCCGAGACTGGTACTATTTTCATGAAATTGTTATATAGATTATAGAGTGCACTGACAACGCAGAGGTCGATCCAGCAATTTTCTAAAGGGGATTCCAACCCAAGATAAAAAGGAGGGTCCGACCATATGTCCCTATTCAAAAGCATTGATCGGCAAGAAAAGTGGTGTTCCAACCCCCGGAACATCCCGTGATCTCTCACTACGACATTGTTCATTTCAACACAAAGTTTATACGTAAATCTATTCAATTAATTGTTAGGGATAAACAAAAAAATGCAAAAGTGTAGCAGGCGAGAAGAAATTGTTAGAACAAAAATGTGTCCATAGTACACGGATGCCCCGTCCGCACTATCATTTTCTATGTTCAGTGTACCGTGGGATAAAAACTCTCATTTGACATTAGAATTAGAAAGATCATATCATAAGGAACATATGTATTAAGTTTCAAGTTGATTGGACTTCAACTTCATCAAACACAACCTCGACTAAAAACGTAACCTGAAGCGGGACAGACGGACGAACGGACGCACAGACTAGAAAATATAATGCCCATAAATGAGGCATAAAAATCAGAATCTATTTAAGTCGGCAAGGCAACAGTTGCGGATACAAAGTTGTAATCTTGCACAACAAAAACGACACCAACATTAATTAATATGTCAAATTAAATAGTTTGTTGAGTATCCTCTGAACAATAATTTTGCTAGTTTTTCGTATACTAACCATTCCATTAAAAGTATCCTGTTTCGCGGGGAAAGTTTATTGCTCCTGCTGATAATATATATATCATACATCTAAATCCTTGACCATCCTTGTCTTCAAATATTCGGCTTTGTGCGGTCCTGATAGTAAATCCAGAAAAGCGCTTCAGAAACATGAAATGTTAACGTGTTGCTTACATCTTTTCTTCTTTTTTTTTTTTTTTATAGAAAACACCATTTGCTATTTTGTATCTGTATTGTGTTTTTTTTTGTATTTTGAGATGACCCTTTGTTTTAGTCGCCTGTAGTCGTAAGTCTTAAGTGTAATCCTAGGTATAGACCTAGTTTCCGCAAATGTCTAATAGAATGATTAATGTGGGACTTACTAATAATTAGCAAAAGTTAAAATAACAAAAATGCCAAACACCGAGGAAAATTCAAAACGGAAACTCCATAATCGGATGGCAAAATCAAAATTTCGAACATGATAAACGCTTGGATCACAACGGTCATAATCCTGACATTGTGCCGTCTTTTTCTAATGTTTTACAGATACTAGTATCTGATCCTCTTACTTGAATGACAGTCCAATAAAATTCCATGATATTGACAACGATGTGTACACAAAACAAACAGACATAACAGGTACAAATGGCGAAAATAGCAAGAGATACACAGATGTATTACTGTTATAAGAAATAATAACCAAACTTACAAAAACAATTATTGAGCATACTAAAATTCATCATGTCAGGATTTCTTCTGTTCTGAATACGTTCAAAAATGTAAAAGCCAATGTTGTCATAAAAAAAGAACCATAACAAATCAAATATATTTTAAAAATTTAGAATGGTGATGTTTCTCCGTCAATGAAAGTTGACAAAGCATGGGCGGCAGGTTATTCTGGTAAAAGTATTACTATAGCAGTTTTGGATGACGGTCTACAGACAGATCACCCTGATCTTGCAGCTAATATCGTAAGTACACCTTGTTATCAATATATATCAAAGTGTATTTACGTAATTAAACATTGTATTACTCAAAACGTGCATGGATAACCAAAATTAAATCTAAACAGTTTCGAAAATTGCATTTTTTTAAAATCTTTTTTTAGAAAATTGGTGAAAATATAAAATACTCATTGAATGATACGTATTTGTCTTCAGAATACGTCAGAACCGCATTTCATCTTCATAAGACTCAACAGTGACGCTCATGTCAATAGTTAAAAAGCCAAACAAGTAAAAATTTGCAGAGAAAACGTATGTTTTATTATACCCCCCTCCACCGATGTATATCGAGTTGATGACTAGATCCTAAATGAAGCAAGGAGCTTTAAAAGTCGAAAACAACTTTCCTTTAGCATAATAATCAGGATAACCGAATTAATATTGATGATTTATGAATACATTTGTGTTTTGTCCTCAACTATTACGACACAGACGAGTAATTAATTCTCAAACTGTGTTAAGCATTCACTGCACAAGTACACAGTTTTGTAAGGGGTCAGCTGAAACACGCCTCTGTTTCCTCCGGTTGTTGGATATTCTCGATGTGTTGAAGACCAATTTGTGGATGTTTTCTGCACTTTGGTTGGATTGCTGTGTCTTTGATACATTTTCTTTTTATTCATAATATTGTTCGAAAATATAGATATCATCACGCCTTTTTTTAAATAATTTTCTTTTAAAATGAGGTTTTATTTTCTGATACCCACAGGCATTTGCTTTTGTTTGCTTTATATTATTTACATTATCATTCAGGTTACATTAATTTTCAAGAAATTTTTATACTAACATTTGCCTAACATTACATAGGATACTGCCAATGATAGAGATGTTTATGACAATGATGATGATCCGACACCAACAAACGGAAGCAGGTAACCAGTTCTATTATAGGTCTATATAAACTTATTATATATACCAGGGTTAGAATTCACAAACTACTCATCACTTACGATTGAATGCAAAAAAAACCAAAAAGGCATAGTAAAGTACCAGGTTGATTTCATCTAAAACATGCAAGGAACTATTACTTCTATTGAATTAACTAGCGCACTTCCATGTTTGTTTAATGTCCGAGCTCGGATAAACTTTTCCTTTTTTAGTGTGTTATCTGTTCCTGAACGTTTTTTAAAAAAATACAAGTACATCGGGTATCATCTAACATTCACGACACTAAAGATGTTTCAATGAGACAACAAATGCACTTCTCAGATATATTATGTGTTATTATCTTGAAATGCGTTGACTATCTATTCAGATGGAATCAACTGTTTGAACAGTCAGTTAAATACAGCTTACTAAATTGATGAATTTGGCTATTTATTATAGGTATTTTTGACATATAGCTCTTCAACTGTATCGGTACTTATACATCTTCGGATTTCAAATGTTTGGCTTTGAGCGTTTGTGATGAAGGTAAATCCAGAAAAGCACTTTGGACGCAAGAAATTATCAAACGGGTTGTTTTCAATTTTTTACTAGTAATTTGTGAGCCAAAACATAAAACCAAAACTCCAAATACACATCAAATTATTATTTCAGTCATGGAACAGAAACAAGTGGCTTCATAAGCGCTATCAAGGACAACAATGTATGTGTAGTCGGTGTGGCCTTTAAAAGCACCCTTATAGGTATGATAATCACTTTTTGGTGAAATCTCACTCTATCTTACACGTGAGTAAAGTGTTGGATTGATTTCGTATAATATTTCGCAAAATTATCACAAAGAAAGGTATTGCAAAATGACGTCTGCCTCTTCGTATTCATTGGTACGATACATTACCATGAAAAAAAAAGTGCGCTAAATAAAAAGGTTGGTGGTATGGCAAAGAGAACCCCAACAGATAAAAAAATGTGTCAAGAAGAAACCAATGGTCCGTAAAAAAATATAAAAGTATAAGTCTAAAAAAGCCATACAACAAGATGATCAACAGATAATAATACAAAAAGACATACGATAAACCACAAACCCGCTAAAACACTTTCACTGACCAAAAAGAAATTAAGTGAGACCGACAATGACCCAACTCTAGTTGATGAAGAGTAAAGCAACAAACAGGTATAGCAATGCAGCTAACATATCAGGCTTACAATTTTTGTACAACAGACGCACGTTTCTTTAAAAAAAAGACTCATTAAATACGTAGGAATCAAAAGACAACAGGACAAATGAATTCCAAAAATAAACAGCATTGACGATCAAAGTTTCCGAAAGTTTTGCAAAACACAGAAAGTCCTTTCTCAAATGACAAGATTTTGTATTTTATCATGCGGTACTACAATTACAAATAAAAAAGAGGCCCTTTAGTCCTGAATTATTTAATTAAAGTATACTATTTCTTCAATTGCTTTACAGGAATTCGAATCTTGGGAGCTTTGGGCATATCAGATTCAGATGAAGCTCAGGCTCTCACTCACTATATTTCTAAGGTTGATATATACAGCAACAGCTGGGGACCTGATGATGGTACTGGTTTTAATGCTCCTAAATCAATCACAAAGGCAGCACTGAAAAATGGAGTGGACAATGTAAATATTATATATGTAACAAATATCCGTGTGAAATTAACAATTCGTACATTTTTTCTCATTGATCGTAGTCTCCTATGAAAAAAGTTTGTTTGAACAATAATCATAATAATGTATAAACAAACTTAATGTACATTAATACAAACGGCAACTTTTTTGCGATAGCAGAACATACCTCTGTCTTTTCTGTATGATTGTTTCGATTGTTTTGACAGATGTGACCCAGCTCACACGTGTGGATAGACAGGTCTAATTTTGACCGTCCCTAAACATCAAAGTGTTATGTAGACGAAATGCGCGTCTGGCGAAATAAATTATAATCCTGGTACCTTTGATAACCTTTATCACTGAATGTTGTTTGTCCTTTAATATCAAATAAAATTAATTTGCAGTGTGTTTATATCGATAAAGATATTTTAGAATAGTTTATCAATCACAATCGAAATATAGAATACACAGACAAAAAGGATACCCTCTTAGCTATACCTTATTTATGAGAACCATCAGAAGGTTCCTTTAGTACAAATACGAAGACCATACGACTATATAGATCGTGCAGAGCAAATAGGAGGATACCTAATAGTTTGTATACGAACTCAATGACTTTAATTTGTAGATCGAACAAAAGTAGTTAAACTATCTGTCATATAACATATGAAAAGAAAACCATACTGGCAATCAGTGATAATGTACACGTAATGACATGATTCATTTTTGTAATACGTATATCGCATGAACCTTACTCCAGAAGCTATATGCCTAGCATATCCTTCTTAGAAACTTGCATCCATTGATTTGAAACAAAATTTGCCAAAAAACAAGTATGACTATTTTACAAAATACACGACAAAATAAGTATTATAGTGAAATTAGAATTTAGTTTACGTAATAAATAAAGGCAACAGTAGTATACCACTGTTCAAAACTCATAAATCCATGGATAAAAAACAAAATCGGGTAACAAACTAAAACTGAGGGAAACGCATTAAATATAAGAGGAGAACAACGTCATAGCATTAAAATGTAACACACACAGAAACGGACTCTAAACGAAAACGAAAAATATATTTCATAATCATGATGATAGAAATTCCATTATTGTATTATCTAAAATATATTGTAATTCTTTTCACACATTCAAGGGCAGAAATGGTAAAGGAGTTATTTATATATGGGCTGCAGGTAATGGCGGTACAACAGATAACTGTAATGCTGATGGCTATGTTAATAGTATTTACACTGTAGCCATCACTAGTGTACAGATTGGTCAGAATGCGTGGTATTCTGAAGTATGTGCTCCTGTTTTAGCTGCAGCGTATGGTGGCAGCAAATTAGACAAGTTCCTGGTAAATCTTCTGTTAAATTATAGAAGTCTTATGATTAGTGAAATCTACAAGGATCAATGTAATAGACGCTATAATAATTTGATGATAATTGAATATTTCATACAAGATAATTTTCCGTGCAGTTTTACTGTATTTACAAAATATATTTTAATCTTTTTTATCGGTTTATAAATTCTTAACTTGGACACTTCAGCAATTGAAAATGTGTGTTAAAAGTTGAGGTTCGTATAACTATCGTAACTATTGACCTTTAATGTAAACAAATGAAAAGTACAAAGTTGAGGTGTTTCTCCTTCAATTAAATACTATATTTAATGATTTTCATACCAGTTTTAAGATTTGTTTTCATTTGAGCTCGCACTGGTAACACAGGTCAAAATATATAGTCACGATATAGAAAGGAGCAGTTATACAATGTGTCTGTGTAAAAATACGAAATAACATTCGGTCGCCGAAAAAATTTTGATTGGGTTTGTGTTGCTTAATTTTTTTAATTTTATGTTCATGTTTCGTTTTGGTTTTTTTCATTCCATTTTGGAAGAATGAGTTTGAACATCCCCTTGGTATCCTCTGCCCATTTTTCACTGAAGACGTCAATTCCTATAACAATAAGAAGTCAAAAATAACGCCATCACGAGTTGGTTCACCGTTATAGAATAACCGTTTCGCAGATGATATCGGATATGTTCCTTACGCTGTAACTACAATCCCCTTAACTTTCATCTGACTATAGTTGCTATGACAGGGCTATGAATCAATCAAATTAAAGCCATCACTCAAGATATTTTACGGTCGCCATTATGAGCTGATTTGCCATTATGACAAAAGTGTGTCAGAAATCATATCTGATATTCTTCCTCAGTCATAATAACCTTCCATCATTACCGAACTGAACAACAAAATAACACGACGGGTGCCGTATACGGTGCAGGAAATGCTTACTCTTCCGGAGCACCTGATTTCACTCCCGTTTTTAGTGGAGTACGTTTTGTTTCTTAATAAATTATTTATAACTGTTGATGTAATAACATTAACGGTACCAATTTTCCTGCACCACATGTCCTTTAGTTTTGTGAATCTTTGTTTACTCCTTGGTTTTAATTGTTATTGTCTACCGAACTAGACTATTTACCAGATTTGTCATAACATTAGCAAAACGACCGATGCCACATGTGGAGTAGGATATGCTTACCCTTCTGGAGAACCTGAAATCATCCCTAGTTTTTTGGTGGGTTCGTGTTGCTTATTATTTAGTTCTTTATGTTGTGTCATGTGTACTAATGTTTGTCTGTTTGCCGTTTTAATTTTAAGCCATGACGTTGTCAGTTTATTTTCGATTTATGAGTTTGACTGTCCCTTTGGTATCTTTCATCCCTCTTTTGCACGTAAAATTTCGAAACAATTAAAACTTCTCATTACTTTGTCAGAAATGAGATTGGTTCATACGTCTAAATTTAAGATTAATTCCTCTATTGTAGACAACAACTACTACACCATCAGGATGTAAGAGTGAAGGCGTGGAGGGAACATCGTATGCAGCACCTATTGCTACTGGTATTGTTGCTCTCACGCTTGAGGCTAAGTAAGCATATTGCACTTTAATTGTTACCGCTCAGAGTAAATTGTATCATCTTACAAAAATCTATGCTAAGGTAAAGAGTTTGGTTTTCACAAACAATTACCGTAATAAAAAGCTGTCAGTGTTCCCTGAAAAACTCGGAACGAAATCAAATGAATGGCATGGTATTGCTTCTTTATTTTCATGAGATCGCTTGTTTCATATGTATCTATTGTCTTATTTCCGTCTTTGTTTACTCCTCGTTATTGATTGTTGTTCTCTGCTGAATTTATTTTTTATACATCCCGTGATTGCGTTATTGTGCTACGGTGAATTTTTGTCTAGTATTGCTTATTTTTGTGTTTTTGCTTGTTTGTCTTTTTTCCTCTTTGTTGAAGTATTTGTTTGTTTTTTAAGTTTTTGAGATTATAACATAAAGTTGAGTGCTGTGACCCTCCTTGTTCTGTTTATTTTGTTCACACATCACTGTCATTATAAAAGAATGTTATGCGACTGTCATACAAGTTAGAGGTTAAACTAGCTATGTAAAACCTGGTTAATTCCACCATTTTCTACATAAGAAAATGCCTGTACAAAGTCAGGAATATGACAGTTGTTATTTATGCGTTTGATGCGTTTGAGCTTTTGATTTTGCCATTTGCTTTTACCCTTTCCGTTTGGAATTTTCTTTCAGGTATATTTGTTATTCAACTTTTTATAGTACAAAGTAATTGTTTAAACAATCATGTGAATAACATTTTCTTTTCAATATGTCACATCATATATTGATTTTTTTTAATGTACATGAGTTTTATTGTTTTTTATTAAATTCGTTTGAAAATTTTAGATATCGGCAACTTTTGATTTTTACGGTGACATCGTGTCAATATCATTCCTGACAAATACATATACTTAATATTCTTGGTCCAATTCGACATGTATTCTTTAACCTTTTTATATATATATACACGTGTACATACAATAAACTTTGAACAATATACCTATTTTGTATTTGCATTGTATATTTTTCTGGTTTATTTTTCACTTACACATGTTACAGCCCAAATCTGACTTGGAGAGACATCCAGCATCTCATTGTTCTCACATCAAACAGGAATGGTTTTAATGACACATACGATGCTTGGTCAATAAATGGAGCAAAAAAAGAATGTGAGTTTCCAAAAATATAGAAAATTTAGTTGACATAAAGTTAATTAAGTGGGAATAGAGGGTGAAGTTTACTGGTATCTTTGACAAGTTTCACAAAATCCAAAATAATTCAATAACATAAACGGTACCATTTGTTTTGCACCAGATCCGAATTTCGACAGTCAATGTCTCTTTAGCTGGAGGCTAAAATATTTGAAAATTCAAAATTTCTTAAAATTATAAAGAGCTATAAACAAAAAAGGACAAACAAGTATAGCCAAAGCCAGGCAAGAATTCAGAGCTTTTGCATGAGGGAGATAATTTACTTATTTTAAATAAATTACAGCTGAAATAAAGAGCTAAAGATTAGTAGATATATATATTTATTTACTCCACATGTCTTGTATTCATGTTTTATTTTTAATTTCTAGTTAGTCAGGTATTAGGTTTTGGTTTGATGAACGCCGAAAGTATGGTGAGCTATGGTAAAAACTGGGTACCTGTTCCAATACAACAAACTTGTATCTTATCAAAAAGGACTCCATCTATGTAAGTATTTGTCTTACATATACACTGTGACTTACAGTGCCTTACAATGCGGTTTGTTGTGAGTGTTTATGTGTCATAATTTCAATGACAGACCTTCTAAGCAGCATACTTTGTGCAGTTGACATAACTTTCTTGAATATAATTTTCCCAATGAAACCGTTAAGGTGTTTAGGTGTAGGTTTAAAGTGTAGTGGTGTATTATGTTATGATTATTATGAAAAATAAAAGTGCATGGAATGGGGTTTGGTGCTTAAACTTCAGTTTGTTTCATAAAAGATGTATTACAACTCGCTTGTCCCTTAACACTTTATATTGCGGATAATTCGAATAACAAGTCGCTTTTTATTGACATGAAAAGTGAAACAGTGAATTGTATATTGATGTATAGTGAACGGGGTAATAATGTATGGTATCAATGTAATATTTGATTTAGCTGGATAGATGTTAAATCTGATATATTTTTTCCCAAATGCGACCTACCGAATCAGACTTTTTACTAGGTTTTGTACTCATATGAGCAACAGAAAGTTTGCGACATGTGAATCAAGATCTGTTAACCTACAAATGTATCCTGACCACCTGAGATCATCCCTGGTTTTCAGTTTGGTCAGTACTTAGTTTTCTATGTTGCGTTATGTGCAATATTTCTTTGTGTTTATGAATTTGGTGTCCTTTTGGTATCTCTTGCCTCTCTTTTAATCGGAAGTTTTCTGAATGTATCAAGACAAACTTGAAGTGTTAATCACACAGGCAGATGTTAATAATTTTAATAATGCATTTACTATTAAAGCAAGTAAAAAGAAGGTAATGGTGTAACATCGACACGACGAACCACTTTGTATACGTCTGTAATAAAAAAAAACCTAAAAATTGTCAGAAACGTTGGTTTTCTTTCGAAATGGACTTGGTAATTAAACGGTCTGCTAAAATCTTTTACTTATTAAATGGTAAACACTTGAAAAGAAAATGGTTGTAAATACACCGTTCTATTTTGATGTTTCTGAAGGTAATTTATAATTTTGTCAAATGAACTATTGTTTGTTCTATATATAATGGAAGTTAAAAATAAAATTGCTATCTTACAAAAAAAGGTTCTCTTTTAAAGTTCTACAATGTTTTTATTTCTATATATATCTGTTAGGAAACTGCTGTTATCCTTTCAATCAAGACTTTAACAAATTCTTAACTAGAATTGTTCTTGAAAAATATGTTTTAATATACAGTTCTCGCTTTGTCCGCTCACTCGTTCGAAAGTACAGTACAGGTTACACGCCTTCATACAACATGTTTATACTGTAATTTAGATTTTAAAACGATACCTTCCAGACTATTTTCATTTCTTACAGGAGCACCACTACAGCGGTATCTGATTCAATTATTGTAACATCTCGTGATTGCTCGTCTATAAACTATCTGGAACATGTGCAAGTTGACATTACATTCTCATACTCAAGATTTAGAGGTGCAACGCAGTTGTATTTGGTATCTCCATCTGGTACCATTAGTCATTTGCTGCACTACAGATATCAGGACGAGGTCGACAACACAGCAGCCGGGAACCAAACATGGACTTTCATGTCAGTACATTTTTGGAAAGAAAATCCCATCGGACGCTGGCACCTGGAAATCACTTCCTATGTGGAAACTGTAACAGGTAAACAATATCATTGTCTAATGTCCTAATTTTAATATCATAGTGTGACACAATATTTTCCTCGCTTTAGGGATTTATTGATTTAAACAATGGATGCAGTTGTCAGTTTCTCCAACTCATATTTTGTGTGGTCTCATGTACTTTCAATTTCAACTGTCATTGTAAAGCATGCACATTTTAGTTATGTTATCAATATTTGAGGTATATGGAAATATCTTTATAATTCAACATGACAGCACAAATAAAATATCATATTGGTTTACGGCTGAAGATCATTACACTAATGTAGCCCATCATCACGTTCGTGGTTGTGTCTTTGGAATTTTTTTTATCGACAAATACGGTCATGGAAAACATTAAAACGCAAAGGGAAGGTACAATATAATGCCTTAATCAATTAGCTTACAGTTATTCGGACAACTCTATATTGCCGATTTGAATTCAAATAACATTATTTATTGTAGACAGTGTTTTAGTGAATATTTTGTATATTGAACTAAACAGTTTTCATCAATCATCTGATTTATTATATATATCTGTGATCTTGTAGTAACCTTAAACAGTTGGACACTTAAATTATACGGAACATCAACAGATCCATGGCCAAGTAAGTTAACTAAAGCAATTCAGAAACAAACTATATCAAACAGAAATTTACAGTTTGCATTGCCGTGGGTATTTATAACACGAGAAATTATTATAAGATTTTAACTTATAATGATTTATTCTATCCAAAGTTGATTATAATACTAAAGAAAAGATTTCCTAAATTCCATTTTAATTTTCGAGTAAACCATAATAAAAACATATTACGCCGCAGATCTTGTTTCCAACAAATGTTCGCTTGATTGATTAATATAATTCATGGAAGTCGACATCACGAGAAACTCGTTTTACAAATACGAATATATTAAAAGTTGCTCAACTTTTCTAAGTTTTCTTTAACTTAAGGAAAAGTTATCATCATTCTTGTTCGTCAGATATATCATGCATATACATGTTCAAAACAGTTTGATCCTGATCTTACATCGTACGTTACAATTCAAATAAAAAAACAAATTTGCTTATTTTCATATTCTAATAGCTCCTACATTAGCAACAACATACTGCAATGTCACAAAAATGAAATAAAGAGTCCTATCAAAAGAATCGTAATTCATATGTATGGAACGCCATCACTGCCTTATAAGAAAAAACTACCATGACATGATGCAAATGTTGCTTACATGATGTGAATTCTCCTTTATATGATGTGAATTCTTCGTTACATAATGCGAATTCTTCTTTACATGATGTGAACTCTTCTTTACATGATGTGAACTCATCATTACATGATGTGAATTTTTCATTACATGATGTGAACTCTTCATTACATGATGTGAATTCTTCATTACATGATGTGAATTCTTCATTACATGATGTGAATTCTTCTTTACATGATGCGAACTCTTCATTACATGATGTGAATTCTTCATTACATGATGCGAACTCTTCATTACATGATGTGAAAACTTCATTTCATTACATGATGTGGAAACTTCATTACATTATGTGAAAACTTCATTACATTATGTGAAAACTTCATTACATGATGTGAAAACGTCTTTACATGATGTGGTTGTTTCATTACATGATGCGAAACTTTCCTTATGTGATGTTAAAATAAAAACCCTTATACGTGATGCAAATACTTTAGTGTATAATGTGAATATTGCAGTACGTGATGCTAGAACTGCATTACCTGATGTGAACGTCACCTTACAATTATACGTCATGTAAATTGTTTAATGAGACCCCTTAAGGGTTCCAAACTTGATAGAAGCGTGCTTTGTGTTTTTTTAATATTAGGTTTGGCCGTTTTCGGTATTCTTGTGCTCCATAACTCCTTAACCCAAATATGTGCCCTATATTCACTATAAACGTTTTGTTGTACAGTCCATAGGCTTGTTCAGGATATATAGGATTTAAAGCCATTCAAGGGTTCAAAACTTTATAGAAACGTTCTTGGTGGTGTATTTTTATGGTAGTGTTATTGTAACGGAGGGGGTCGGTGACGACACCTCCCGGGACGTGTAGTTGCCAGTATTGTATTCCTATTCGACCACCTGATGTCAGATTATGGCTGAACAACAGACAATTAATCAAAAGAAACTATGTTTAGTCACAAATGTACAATAATTGCGGACAAACGAGAGTAAAAAAACTTTCTTAAATGAAGTTCAAAAATAGAGTAATTTCAAATGTAAAATGAAAAACAAAGTGTTGCAAGAGTTAGTCTTTAGTAAAGTTAATTGGCTTCGCGTTGTGTTTTATGTAGTAGAATTGCACCAAGAAGAGGTGACTAACTCTTGCGAACTGCACCGAAGTGGTGACTATATATAACTCTAAACTCAAGTGGACTGATACAGTCCGGCGAGTATTTGGAGGATTGTACAAGGCCGACTCCGACTGAAAAAACAATTAAAATCCTTATATTGTCATTAAACCGGATAACTTTTACATTAAAGGTACTGAATACAAATTGAATAAACTAATATTCATAAAACATTACAGAAACATCAAAAGTTAAATATTAAAACAGTTAAATTAACAATCCTTACTTTTATCTTACTATGGAGTTTAAATCAAATTAAACTTAAAATAAACATTTAATCAACAAATAATTAATCCATCCAAAAGTAAGGGGAATTAACTAGGCACATTTATTACACTATTATAAGGTTTATATTTTAGGAAACATCAGTATTATATACTAAACGTTTATGAGTCACTTACCAACGAAGTTGAAGGGGACTTTCGGTTTGCAATTTGTCTGTCGGTCAAAATGTTCGTCCGGAAAATTAGTTTTCCGCATTTTTTAGTTTTAAACATATTTATTTATAGTGGATTCGGTAGCACGTTTTGCAACTTATATACATCCCTTTCCACTTTGCGAATGCGAGTGCTGCCTTGTAGCGGCATCAGCCTACTCGTTTTCGAAATCTACAAGGATGTCTTTTACGTGCAAGAGATATGGCACTGCTGTTGGCAATGCTTGAAGAAATTGATTTGATATTTAGTATTGGTTTCCACATTTTGACTTAAAATTTGACATAAAGATTATTTGTAAAACCATGACAAGTTACAGATCAAGTGCGATTTGTGTTTGCAAAGTTATGGTCCTCGAACTTAGAAAAATAATGCAAGAATTTTCTTCGACTATTTTTTTGTCATTAACTTACAGATTTAGATTTGAAATTTTGTTTATAGTTTTACCATTACAAGTTACAGATCAAGTTTAAATTTAGTTTTGATTTGATGATATTTTGAAAATTCATGTGATCCTTAGACTTAAAAAATCACACAATGTTCTGCACATGTTTTAGTCATGCTTGTCTAACTACCGTTATATTGATTTGATATTTGATATCTACTTTTAACATTACAATTTGCACATCAATTCTAAATTTTCTGTTTGAGAATAATGAATATTAACTGGTAGGGAACTATGTATTGTCAAGCAATACTTTCAGAATGATGGATACTACCAATACTGGTCTCTGTCCACACTTTTTATGTTTGTGTATCATTTCTTAGCCATTTTTTATGGATTTATTTTTTGAAGTTTAAATAAATTAATAGATCAATTAATTTGAAAGTGAAATATGTAACAAAGTAACGTAAGTGAGACAATTGTACATGTACCGTAGAGCTTCTGGATATACATGATATAGGAGAAGTATTTTCGAATATTTTTTGGAAGGGGTTTGCCAACATTGCCTCTAAAAAAAATTAATTATGTTCCTAAATTTATATAAATATATAAAAAAAAAATGACGTATACTTAAAAAGAAAATTTTAAATATGACACCGTCACGGCCATGCTTATAAATGTATAGCATAAGCTCTAAATGTATAGCATCACTCATAATTTACAGAAATTTTATATTCAGCTCCCTTTGAATGCATTTAAAGATGTACTTAGTTGAAATTTTTAAGAATCCAGTAATTAAAATTGATATTATAAGTCGAAAGAGCATCAGCTAAGGTACAAAACAAGCTGAAAAAAATATTGATAGGTCATGGTGCTCCTTTTTGAGATGTTTCAGTTTTAAAAAATGGCGAGAAAAGGCTGACTTGGACTTTTACCTTGCATTTGCATTGGTATTAATTGGATCTACAAATTAGCTATTGAAGATTTTTATGAAAATAAAAATTAGTGTAATCGGGCAAATATCCTATAGCTTTGGAAAAAATCCAAGGAGTCTGAATAATAATAATAATAACGTCCGAGAGGTCCCGTGTTCTTATAAAGATGTTTTGACATAATGAAGAGTTCACATAACGTCATATGTGTTTCTTACCTCGTAATACCAATTTGACATTACGATGTATCTATTTTGGCATAATGTAATAGAAATACGACATAAAGATTTTTTAACATAACGTAAAGAAATTTTCGCATCATGTAACAAAACTTTCAGATTAGGTAATGAAACAACTACATCACGTAATGAAGTTTTCACATTATGTAAAGAGGAATCCACACCATATTATGAAGTTTTCACATCATGTAATGAAGTTTTCACATCATGTAATGAAGTTTTCACATCATGTAATGAAGTTTTCACATCATGTACAGAAGTTTTCACATCATGTAAAGAAAAATTCACATCATGTAAAGAAGAATTCACATCATGTAAAGAAGAATTCACATCATGTAATGAAGAATTCACATCATGTAAAGAAGAATTCACATCATGTAAGCAACATTTGCATCATGTCATAGTATTTTCTTATTATAAGGCAGTGATGGCGTTCCATACATATGTGTCGATTTGAACATGTTCTAGACGTCAACTTAACATTCCAACCAAACTAAATTCTTCAATATCAGTGAAGTCCATTTTAAAAAAGATTGAATGATTCTACTAGGTATATATCGGTTTCATAGTTCAAAATGAAAGTTCCTGTCATATACAATCTTAAGGCTGCCGACATGAAAAACATTTATTTTTCTTAAGATACATAGTTCATAGATATTTTTTTAGCATTATTATTATAACGTATAAATTTGTATAAAATCATTATAACGCATATCATTTCTTCTTTACTTCTCAAATCAATGTTTATATAGTCAATGTTCAGTAAATAAATGATTAGAAATTAACTGGATTTCTTAGTCATTTAGACATATTGGGCAATTAATATGTCTAATTTTAACTCAGATATTTTAAGGCAAAATAATTGTTTTATTGTTTAAACTGTTTGATTCTACACTGACCTAAATAATAGTATATCATTGTCATCAATTGAATTTTAGACAATTTGAAATGTTTTGTAGGCATTGGACAATCAAGCACAGCTACTACCAAAACTACAACAGAACCAAAGACACAAACCACAACAGTAGGTAAAACAACACGTGGTACAACTAAACCTACAACTAGACCTACAACAGCAAGTACAATATCGATGTCTACAACAAAAGATGCCAATGGTTCAATAGCTAACAGTAAGTATCAATGCTTTGATTTGCAAGCATTTAATATCAAAACGCTAAGATTAAGACAACAATGAGTAATGAAACAGACTGATCAAAATGAACAAGAATTTTTAGATAAATGCTCCAGCTTTGAAACGTACAGAACTAGTGGCTAAGAATAGAATGACTGCTTTACGAATTTGAACATAAATAACACATTTGGTTCTTTAACGGCATGTTCATGCCTATTATGGTGTACGCCAGGCGCGATTCGTCTACAAAAGACTCACCTTTCTCTGACACAAGAATGGAAAAGTTTGAATGTCAATTACATTACAAGTCGTCGAAAAATATATTGATGAAAACTGAAAACCGAAATTAACACCAAGACATTTATATCATTTACAATTTGGATTCCGTATTTACTATCTGTGGTTGAATAAATTCGTAAAATCAGCAAAATAAACCTGGCAAAACAAATCCACTTTATAGAATGAGTTTTTTGTTGAGGCGAAATAAAAATGTAAAATTTAACTAATAACCTGTAAGATGTAAAGGTAATCAGTTGCAGATTGAGTTTGCTGCATATCCAGAAATCAACGCCACTTTGCTTATTTGAATATTATACTAAAGAAATCGGATACGGGTCACGGAAATAACATTAAAATGATAGGGAAATTTGAAAAAATGTCTGTTTTAATTTTAATTTAAGTGATAGACAGGTTGCCGGGGCAGAAAATGAATATACACAACAATATACACCATTTAAACGAAACATAATGACTGTTGTTGCAAAAATACAGGTTCCTGAGCTATTTTAAAAATCGAAGCGAGAGGCTTTTAACATTGCAGTGTAAAATACAGGCTAAAATGGCTGAAACGTCAAATTTGCAAACTTCGTGTTGAAAATTGGCTTACAAGGTCATTACAAAAACAGGTTGCCGGGGTGAAATATGAAACTTGAATTTCCAAAGAATAAGCAAGTCCAAACCTTGTATGTGTAGTCGTTGAACTCTAGGTTCCCACGTAAAATTAAAATGTCACTATTTCAAGAAGAATAAACTCACGAAAGCACGAAAAATTCACTAAATTCGCGTTCATTGTTTTGATTTTGACCGCCTGACAACTTTACGGAAATATCAAAGTGATTGTAAATAAGGACTCTGTGACGGGCAACTTATAATATCCGTGTTTTAAAGATTTTAATGATATCAAGCCTATCAAGCCAGTCCAGTTCAAAGTATTATCACGTGGTACAATTCTCATTTACATATTATGAATATTAATTAGCAAAACCACTACTAATTTCTGGCTATGGGTTTTGTATTTTATATATTCTTGTTCAAGTCTGCACCAGTCGTTTACCTATCAGCATTGTGGCATTTATTTAAAAAAAAACAATTATTTATTCTAGCTTACAATACCAATGTTCCGATGATTGCCGGTATCATTGGAGCCTTTATTGCAATTCTCGCACTTGTTGGAGCAATGTTTGCTACTTATGCATTAATGAAGAGCATACGGAAGTACGTATGACATCATTTATCATTTTGCTTTTAAAAATGCAAGAGAAGCCGTCTTCAGTAAGAAGTCAACACAAAAAAAAGTTGTAATAGGCGCAGTCAAGTATTGTCCTGGTAGCTATGATGAGTTTATATATAGATAACACAAATAACCATGTTATCCTTAAATAATACCAACAGAAGAATGGGACAATGACAATGCCACCTTACGGTCTTTAACATTGAGTGAAGCAATACATCGCAACTGTTTGACAACTTATATGATATCATTAAATAGAACAATGACCTGATTTTTATATAGAATACAAAGTATATGTCAAAAATCAACCGACGCCAACCACCAGAAAACATGTTCCTGGTTTGTTACAAGAACCTTTTAAAAATAACTGGCTTTTACACATTAGTGTTACATCAACCTGCCCTCAACCCGGTGCAAAGATCTAACAAAACAAATTAACTTAATTTGTTAATGAGGCAAGATTCTGCGTAAATTGCATACTCTTTTATGCTACTAAGGTTTATATGAAAGTAAAAACAACATTGAGTTCTTGTAAACTATCAATTCTAAATATATTCATGTTTCTAAGATCAATGAAAAAGTCATTTTCAAAACAATTGGAATAAAATTGAGAAAGGAAATGGGGAATGTGTCAAAACGACAACAGCCCGACCAGAGAGCAGACAACAACCGAAGACGACCAATGGGTCTTCAATGTATCGAAAATCTTCCGCACCGGGGGCGTCCTTCAGCCGGCCCCTTAAAAATATGTATACTAGTTCGGTAATAATAGACGTCATACTCAACTCCAAATTATAAACAAGAATCTTAAATTAAAATTGTACAAGACTAACAAAGACTAGAGGCTCCTGACTTGGGACAGGCGCAAAATTGCGGCGGGGTTAAACATGTTTATGAGATCTCAACCCTCCCCATACATTAAATACGAAGTTAAAAAAAAGAAAAACGAAAAAAACATAGAGGATTGTAAAAACTGTTCCGAATATAGGTATCGCTTTTTCTCTGTTAGAAAAACACACAGTGAAAAGTTAGTGTCCTTTATTGTTGGGTAAAGCTTATTAAGAAACATATTTGTGAACAACAATATATAATATCCATTTGAATAGTTGTTTTGTGGATTGGAGACACATATATACCGATAAGAGAACATGGAACGTTTTCATCAATGAAATTGCAACCAAACATGAGACAAGCAAACAAACAAATAGAAAGCACATCTATTATCGTATGTCCTTGAGATGAGTCCATTTTGTTCGAATAAAACTAATATTTCATATTCTTACTGTTTTTAGATTTGAAACAAACAAACAACGGAGGTCAGAAATCCAAAACGTTTATATGTACGACAATCAACCTGTAACACAAACATATGGTAGACGTATAGATGTGTATTAAACTAACGTCTGTTTCTATAAGCCACGGAGCTAAAACATAGTACATTGAGTTTGCGCATTGTCAGATAATCATTAACAATTAATTCGAATTCTTCAGAGAATATATTCAGGATTTTCATATCTCCATGTACGACCATCAGTAATGACTTTTCGAGTACTCTGTTTACCTTTACATTTCTATAACACTGTAGTTTTTTGTATACTGATACTTCATACACAAGGACTATTTTTGTCATCAATAAACTTTTATAGTTATTTTCTATTTTCAATACGTGTCTGAAAATTGCATGCTTGAATTTGAACAAACGTGTGTTTTTAAATATGTTTTTTTATTTGATTGCAAATTTAAACCATAAATTGTATTTGTATTTTTGAATAGGTGTGTTTGTATATATGATATTTAATATGATATACTAAAATTGTTAAATATTTACATCGTATATTTTTTTTATATTTAATTTTTTAACATTTTATATTTATTCTTGTTTGTCTTTTTATATGATTGTTTTATTATAAATAAACTTATGCAAATCTTGGAACTGTTTGTAAATATTCCCTTATATTGAATAGAGTAGCAAAATAATAAACAAATTCGTGTGTTGTTGTCTTTTAAAAAGTGTTTTTTGTGATCTGTAAATACATTAACAAAAACAGCTAGACACCATGTTGGATGAGACTGTTATTAAAGTGAGAGGGTTAGCGCTATAGAACCAGGTTAAATCCACCATTTTCTACATTTGAAAATGCCTGTACCAAGTCAGGAATATGACAGTTCTTGTCCATTCGTTTTTGATGCGTTTTGTTATTTGATTTTGCCATGTGATTATGGACTTTCCTAATTGATTTTCCTCTGAGTTCAGTATTTTTGTGATTTTACTTTTTTCAATCTTCACAGAGGCCTTGATTCGATACCAATATTTAATCGGATCGACAGAATCATAAGACACTTGACTTCAACTTCACCAGTTCAAGCTATTGGTATAACTGCTTTCTGCTAGGCAGATACTTTTTATCAAGGAAATCATTCTTGGAAATGTTGGCGCTGAATCAATTGGAAAAGATTTACTCCATAAACAGGCGCTTCTGAAACATGTGAACTATTGCTATTTTGAAACGAAAACTTCCCAATTAGAGAGTTGAAGCCATCTGTAACGTTGAAATAAATGCTGTTCTCAACCGACCCTCATTGTCATTTTCTAGATGCAAGTCAAAATAGGAGGCAGATTTAAATCGTTTTATTATTCTTTCTAATATGAAGTTAGGCTAACATGAATAAAGAAACAAATCGACAATATGAGGTGCAGAGTAGAACGTATGAATGCCGACCATTCTTGCAACGAAACAAATATGTTGTCCATCAAGAAATCATGCATCTTGATAACATTTAAAATAAATCAATATTTGAATAAGAGTTATCTATTGGCAAAGGACAATTTATCCAGTCCTTAAACTAATTATTTGTTTCTATACTGGCCATTTTTTATGTCAGAAAAAAAACACCACCAATCTTTAACAATTCAAGCATTGAAAGATAATATAAGTCAAAATTAAAATTATATTGATAGAGGAAAAGGGGAAAATTGTTTGTGCTATAACAAATCTTTGGACTTTTTTTGCAGTATCCACATCTACTTCACACTGATCCTTGAGTAGGTAGTTTTACAATAACTCAGACATACAGATTTAATTGCTGATAAGATTGTTCAATTCGTTCTTCAACTTTTTCTCATAATTACTGATCTTTAAATCACGGAAATATTTTCGGTATATATAGTAGCCTTAATTTCACCTATGGCGTTTTATACTTTTTACTATTTATGATTGATAAAATCAATATCGTGAACATAGTCGGCAAACATTGAGTTATATAGTTAAAATGTATCATCTGAGAAATATAAGTGAACTATTTCAATGCAAGATTTTCATGCTTTGAAATCGAAGCTTGAACATAATATGCACCAATACGAATTGAATAAATGCGCAGAAATATAAACATGTTTCGATTCGTAGTTACATAACTGTCGGTCATTTGGAATAAATTCAAACAAATTTAACAATTGATATGCAAACATTCTAAAGATGCCAGACTGGATGCATCGACAAAGTATAAGCTTCCTTCTATGCATACATCGCTCATCGTCTCTGGATTTACTTTGGGAAATGCTAGTGTAAAACTAAGAAAGGTCAATAGTCTTAACTAATAAAAAATTGTAAAGAATATGATTGAAGATGCTCTGACTTTTCAAGAATCCTTATTTGAACGACATCTTTGCTTTGTTGATAATACCTTTTAAAAAATTTGGTAAAAACATGTTAAACAAAACAAAAAGAACTCTCAGCAAATCAAAACGGAGGAGACCATAAAACATAATAACATCAAACGCTTTCAATCGACAGGAAAACGTTGAAAACAACAGCCGTATATCCGAAAAGGAGTTTTTGGAAGAGAATGGCGGAAATAACTCGGTGTTAAACTTGTAGCTGACTAGATTTTTCTTTGCGTGAAAGTTATTAATATTTCAGTTATATTGACAGAAACATTTGAGCAACATACATGATAGATTATTATTATAATTTTTTCGGGATGCAGCAGTCAAGACTGGGTTAACATACATCACATATATACAACACAAATGACTAAAATTGTTCAAACAACAATTAAATTATTCTTACAGAGACGACAACAAAAGAGAAGATAAAAACAACATTCATTTGACAATGACATCAACAGAATGTTTTTGTAGTTGATGGATACAGTGTTCAGTTTCTCGATCAGTTAAAAATTAACTATAAATACCAGGGTAAATAAAATAGGACATATAGAAACATCACTGCTAAACTGGAAATAACTGTCTGTCCAAATCGCACATCGAAACTCATTCGCATCGAGAATGCCACAATCAAAAAGTCAACAAAATAAAAACGATGGAATGTGATATGTATAAAACCATTATTACAGCAAACGTCTTCCAACTAAAAAGCCTAGATGTTCTATTAATACACAGCAACCTATAAATTAACCTCCTATCAATTATAAAATATGTAACTTTTAAAGGGATTAACAAAACACACCTATTTTTTTCACGGACTAGTTCTTTCCTTCAAAACCGAATCATCCTTCTCATATTATAAGTTAAAATTATAAGTGTACTGAACAACTCCTGTAATGAAATTCTTTTTTGTCATTGTATTGATACAAATTAATTATCTGATTAGCGGCTTTAAGCATGTTGAGAGATTGAATAACCAAAAAGAGGATAATGGTTCGAAAAGAATAAAAAGGATTAACGTAAAGGACGGAGAGTTTACGAACAGAATAGTTTTTACAACGACGAGAGAAGATGACCCATTATTATGGTTTAATAATAAATATCAGCGATATGAATACATAGGACAGGTGAGTTAAATTTATTTTGTAAACAATGCTTTGTCTCTTAATTTGGTAAAAAAAAGAAAAATCAAAAGACTGTGTACAATAAAATATATATAAATTGCTTTAAAGTTATCCTGACCTAACGAAACTCGAGACATTTACCAGTTTAAATTACAAACACATGTTTTGCATTCTTAAGAGTTGGTAATAAAATAGACAGATGGGTTTTATGTGATAGTTTGAGATTTCCGATATCCTTTGTTGATATGTATTGTTTTAAAAGTAAAGGGTTATCAGTATGATGAATAACGGCGGGAAATACCATAGGGTCTTTTAAAACCAGCAAGACAAAACAAACCTGACAACGCCATTAAAAAACGAAAACAACGAAAATTCGATCATGTCCACCAAATATGAAGAAAAGGTAAACTCTCAATAATACAAAACTGGAAGTAAAATTCAAAAGGAAAAGTACCATGCAAAATGGCGAAATCAAAAGCTCAAACACATTAAAGGAAAGGGAAAAAATGATACAGTTACAATATATCATAGGGCGACTTTCATATTGAGTCCGTTTGACTTCCCCATTTTGAACCCTTCGTAAGCAGCCATCCGCTTCCAAAAAAATTATGAACAGCAAACTCTTGAGCTGCTAAAATGTTACTACAATGAAATGAAATATCATTAGTTGGGAAGATGTAAACATCTATTTTGACCAAAAGTATTGTTTTAAATTGAAAGTCATTCTAAATTTCTAGATGTATGTCGAGTTATGAGACAGAATTACTTATATCTGTGCTATTCTTTATTGTAATGTCCATGTGATAGATGTGATTAAAATAGTCCCCAGCTTTGGATTATTTAGTGGGAGGTCAACATCTATATAGCGTTACGTGATGTTAAATGGGAAATGATGGCTTTCATCTTTTATCTATTCTTCCTACGAAACTCCCGTTTAAGGTCATTTTCATAAGAAGTACGAAAATTCTTCGAGAAGAGGAGTATACTTAGTTATATGAATGATGATCGTTTGTTTAATTTCTGAAAAATACGTCCTCAAAACGCAAAATATTCAATCAAATATTCTAGCATCTCATTACTAGAAAAATGTGTTTACAAAGAATAATTTATCTCTTCCACAAACTTTACTTGTCTTATGCGCGTTATCAATTTATCTACAAATAACGATATATTAGTTTAATGGTTGGAGTTAAGTAGACAAAACAAACGTTAATACAATTGCTAAAGAAATGAAACTTAGAGTGTGGTACTCTTCTACTATACAGTAAACTTTTCAAATGCATTTCGATATTTTTTAACAAATATAAGATAACAAAAAAGACTCTACCAGTTTAAATCATTCGTACAAGTAATATTGTAATTTGATATTTGATATTTAAAAGTATGATCGTGTTACTTTGGTGTGATTTATACTTTTTTTTGTAAAAATCAATTGAGCAGGAAATACGATAACATTAAACTTTGTCTAAAATGCAGATCATATCACAATATAAACGCAGATCATTTAAAATGTTAACATATGATAATAACATCAATGAGCATGTCCCATGTCTTAAATTTGACTCGAGATACTTAACTTTCTGTGTAGTATATTTTAATGAACGTGTTCGTCTTGTTTTTTGTAACCATGTCGTTTTCAGTTTTCTTGACTTTCTTCTTTTGTATGTATCCCTTCCAGGTTTTTGTTTCACATATTATTGTCCATTACGAACATATGAATATTTTAGTTTTGGATTGGGAAAACAAAATACATCAAAGCTCAAATACGTCAGTCAAAAACCAAAGAGGCATTAAGTACTCTACGAGAAGACCAGAATGTGAACGTCCTGAGACAAAATCCTGAGGTAAGATGTTAAAAGTGCAAGAGTTTCGACGTGACCATTTTAAAGGGTGAGGTTTTTTTTAAATGGGAAAAATGAAATCGGAAAAGATTTTACGCAATTTTTACATACAAACGTTATTATCGCTATTTTATGCATTCTGCCTTTGATCTTGATTGTGATTATTTTTCATACCATGCTTCTCGCTTGAGATGGAATATCATCGCTAGAAATAAAGACGCACGTGGCGTTACAAATGAAATTGACATGAAATTGACAACATCGTCATATAAAATAGCGATAAACAAATTATCATTGGTCATCTCAACTCGATTGCTTTTATCGCTTTCGCCGTACCAGCTCAAGCGAGAAAATCAATCTTGTTGAGTTGATCAACGATAGATATAGGAAGATGTGGTGTGAGTGCCAATGAGACAACTCTCCTTCCCAATAAAAATTTATAAAAGTAAACCATTAAAGGTCAATGTACGGCATTCAACACGGGGCATTTAAAAGCTTTAAAGGGCCCCAAAATTACTAGTGTAAAACCATTCGAAAGGAAAAACCAACGGTCTAATAATTAATCTATAAATAGCTAGTAAACTTTCTCAAAAAGTATTGTAAAATATCAGATACTTTTAATAGCGATAATAGATTAAGAATACCAAATAACCTTTACCCAAAATTAGTACAAACACAGTTAAGTATCATTGTTTTAATTGTATGTATTGTTTTATCAAATACTGTGACTGTGTATTAGTCACATGTACCACTGCAATGCACTCTAGATGTGACTAAATACTAATAATTACTAAAGGTATTAAATCACGACCCAAAATTTTTAATTGCACAGAACTTAAAACAAATTTACAGTGGATTTTTTTAATCTTCTATTGTTTGTTTTCATACCTATTCAAGTTGAAATGTAGCCTGACATTCCGAACAAAAGCACACACCTCAATTTTCCTGCAGATCATGCTGTTTGCAAAAGATATCATATTGAGACCTAGTTTATAAAGTAATTACAATTATCAAGTTTCCATTGTTCAAGAAGTAATGAACATATCAAAACGTTTTTCACCTTTTGGCGGTTACGAGCCTGACAGAGTGCAAAGTCATTTCTTCGTTTACATGCATATGATATTTGGTTATTTAAGTTGTAGCCGTGTAATTGTATATACCATACATCTCTTATTATTCATATGTTCACGATATTTTGAAATGGCTTGTACATGATGTTTAATACTTTGATATTTGAACCTCATCTATTATCTGTGTTTTTCTCATCACTCAACTCGTTGAATGTGGTGGTTGGTTTTCATTATAGATCTCCTGGGTTACTCAGGAAAAAGCACACACTAGAAGGGCGAGGACATTAGATACAAAATGGCCGATTCTTTGGTATTTGGTAAGTATAGGTGTCATGCTTACAAGAGATTTCTTAAATTATCCAAATACATTGTATACCTATTAATTGAATTATCTTAAGAGTTGTATTTTTGGACACCGCAAACTTTTCCTCAAAATATCAAAGTAAAGGCTCAACACTCTTGTCCTTATTAGTTGTCCATGACTCACTCAAATTTTGTAGACTTCTCTTGAACTGAATTTTAATGTGCGTATTGTTATGCTTTTACTTTTCTACATTGGTTAGAGGTATAGGGGGAGGGTTGATATCTCACAAACATGTTAAACCCCGCCGCATTTTTGCGCCTGTCCCAAGTCAGGAGCCTCTGGACTTTGTTATAATCCTGGTACTTTTGATAACCAATTAGTCTTGTATTATTTTAATTTTAGTTTCTTGTGTACAATTTGGAAATTAGTATGGCGTTCATTGTCACTGAACTAGTATATATTTGTTTAGGGGCCAGCTGAAGGACGCCTCCGGGTGCGGGAATTTCTCGTTACATTGAAGCCTGTTGGTGACCTTCTGCTGTTGTTCTTTTATTTGGTCGGGTTGTTGTCTCCTTGACACATTCCCCATTTCCATTCCTAATTTTAACAATAACAGTTTGTTTTTATATATATTGAATTATAAAATGAAATTCTTAAATAATTGTTTTTTGGTAACATTTAATAAAAAAAAAAATTGCACAACATCCACTGTGCAGACTTTTACAAAACTAACGGTATTTTTTACACGAAATAACTGACGTTCCGTTCTCATTGGATTTTTTTCATACATTTATAGACATTTGGGGTGGCAAATAGACTCTTCATTTTGATGTCTCTGATAAATCCCGTCACCTTAAGGTTTGAACACTTTATTGAAAAGCTTTAGATTTTTTTAATAAGGAATCAGATCTATATTACAAGAGGATTTACAATCGATTACGCATTCTGTTCACGCATTTTTATTATTCGGACAGTTTGAATTATTAACTTCGTTTAGTTTAGTTTAGTTTAGTTTAAACATATTTATTTATAGTGGATTGTGAAACAAGTTTTTGCAACTTATATTATAATACTCGTTTCAAGCTGCATGTGTCATTTTTAATAAATATAGACATGTTCTTATTTTTGCTAACATATGTGATTTTATACTGAATATAAACATGTTCTGATGCTTCGCAACATGTGTATTTTTTCACTGAATAAAGACATGTTTTGAATGTTTACTGAATCTAGAGAGGTTCTGATTTTACAAGCTCTCTACTAATGAATATGATGTAAACGAAATTATCGCCTGTTACTGATGAACTCCATATGTACATTCATGTAAATATGTTTCCTTGGATACTGTGCAAACATTTGAACTACCAACTTCTGTTGGTTCTATTTCAGAATGGTGATGTTTCCCCGTCAATAAAAATTGACAAAGCCTGGGCGGCAGGTTATTCTGGTAAAGGCATTACTATAGCAGTTTTGGGTGATGGTTTACAGACAGACCACCCTGATCTTGCAGCCAATATCGTAAGAATGCTGTTTTATTAACATAATTATGGAACGAACTATTATTGATTGAACATGATTAAATGTTTATAGATTCGAAGTCACCGTCGAAGGTCTAAATGTAAATAGACTTACATCTCAATGCAAGACTACAATATACATGTTATATAACAATACAGTTATTACATTTGTTCACTTATGTAAAGTAACTTTGACTATTTACAATTAGCAGAATAACTTCTTTTGTATGTAAAGGATAGATCTGTAATCATAAAGTGAGCTTTTGGTTGACTGTTTGTGCATTTAAGTATATTTAGGAATACAATTGTAAGGACAAATCATTGTACTTTGTTGACTTTGATTTGTATCCAGTAAAACATGATTACTTGCACTATTTTTTGTTTTCATTCTGCACAGGACACTGACAATGATAAAGATTTCTATGACTATGATGATGATCCTCGTCATGAAGGTGGAAACAGGTAAAAATTCAAAACATAAAGACAAAAAACGGTAATAATCCCTATCGCGAACCCAAAACGGGTGATAATCCTTATAATGAAGCTGGGAACAAGTAATGATCTTTATCATAATGACATATACACGTTTAAATATAATATCTATCATCACATGGGATACAGGAATTAAATATTATCATCATGCTAAAAACGGATTATTATCCTTGACACCATGCAGATCTAGGTAATAATCATAGTTATAGCTGTAAGGATCATATATAGCTGCTTTTGATTTGCAAACAAATCTTTTGAAAATTTCAGTCAAATCTAGAATGTTTTAAATCTTGTAATATGACTTATAACGCTATGCAAAATGTTGAATATCACTATGCTTAATGTTATTTTTATATATATATATTGGTTAAACCGTTTTGAAAAGCATTGACAAAAAACAAAGAAAGAAAGTTTGAAAAACACAGTTCTTTGTAGCCAAAAACAACCTGTTTGTTTTGTCATTTGCTTTCATATTACATGTGATTTAATTATTACTTTGTTTTCATCAGTACATTATAGGTATTTGTCTTATTTTAGTCACGGCACAGAATGTAGTGGCTTAATAGGTGCGATTAAAGACAACAATAGATGTGTAGTAGGTGTGGCATTTAGCTGTACTCTCATTGGTTAGTTTGCTGTGAGGTTTTTTAAAGTTACAAAATAACGTTTTGCCGTTACAATATACCGATGGCCAATGTTTCAGTATTGGCATTTTTATGAAGATTTTCGCTCGGACTATAAGTGTTATAAAAGATGAGAAATTACTTGTTATTTATGACATGTTATTTGGTAAACTTGTCTTGCTTGTTGAATCTTTAATAAAATCTGTAGAATCTAGAGTTGATTACGGGTCATAACTCAAAACTTATTCACACTTATTTTAAAACGAGTATATTAGATAAATAAAAATATAGCTACTATGCAAAAAAGTCCTTGTACAGCTAGTTCTTTCACTAAACAATTCAAAATTTGGTGACTATGTGGAACGCATATATCCCATCAAACTAGAAATAAAAGATACTACAGATACAGTTAAGTCGGCTTCATATCTTGACTTACATCTAGAAATTGACAATGAGTATCGGTTCAAAACAAAACTTTACGACAAAAGAGATGATTTCAGCTTTCCAATTGTGAACTTTCCATTTCTAAGTAGCAACATTCGAGCAGCAGCTGCATACGGGGTATATATCTCCCAATTGATACGATATTCCCGTGCTTGCATTTCCTATCATGATTTTCTTGATAGAGGGTTGCTGCTCACAAGGAAGCTATTAAACCAAGAGTTCCAGATGATGAGGTTGAAATCATCCCTTCGTAAATTTTACGGACGCCATTACGAGTTGGTTGACCGTTATGGAATAACCGTTTCACAAATGATATCAGATATGTTCCTTACGTCGGAACTACAATCCCCTTCCCTTTCATAAATGTGAACCAGCGAATTAGACTATTTACCGGATTTGTAATCACATAAGCAACACAACGGGTGCCACTTGTAGAGCCGGATCTGCTTACCCTTCCGGAGCACCTGCGATCACCCCTAGTATTTGGTGGGGTTCGTGTTGTTTATTCTTTAGTTTTCTATGTTGTGTGATGTGTACTATTGTTTTTCTGTTTGTCTTTTTCATTTTTAGCCATGGCGTTTCAGTTTGTTTTAGATTTATGAGTTTGACTGTCCCTTTGGTATCTTTCGGATCCCTCTTCTATGGCTTTACTTGTTTTTGGCCTTTTTAAATTAGACAAATTTTTTTCGGTTTATTTACCTTGGGATTTTCACATCTAATGCAGAAAATACTGTAAAATTATTTCATTGGTATTGTTTCGTGTTAAGTTATATTTTCCATTTGAGTGAATTCAAACTGTAAAGGCCGGGCCTGCTATGATATATTTTGTGTTGTATTCCATCTACCATTTTTTAGATCTGAAAAAGTTTTTTATACAAACAAGCTAAAAGAATAAATAACAAAGACAAAATTTTAAAAATGAATTCTTATATTGTCAGTTTGTTTAAGATTTACGAGTTTGACTGTCCCTTTGGTATCTTTCGTCCCTCTTCTACAATATATTTAACAGAATCAGCGGGTTTTTTGTCTGTGTATTCATTTTTATAACAGACGTTTGCTGTTATATTTCTTGATGTTTCGATTAGTAAATATTAACAAAAGCAAGACGGTATGAGCATGATGATAACTAATCATTTAACATGTTAACAATGACATTATTTGATTTACAGGAATTCGGATTTTAGGTGATAGCTCTCTATTAGATTCAGATGAAGCCCAAGCTTTAAATCACTATATTTCAAAGATTGATATATATAGCAACAGCTGGGGACCAGGAGAGCTAACTGGTTTCGAAGAACCCGGTCCAATCACAAAGGCAGCACTGCAGAATGGAGTAACTAATGTAGGTTTATATATCTAGTGTTTATACAAAGGATGTTTAACTCTCGCCAAAATGTAAGGTGTACATTTAGCTATGCCGTATACATTCACTGGGGTAAAGCTGATGACCGTAACTGCATTCACGGTCATCCCAAGATGTCAGACGAAAAATTAGGTCAGTATTTTTATTGTCTGTTAAGTTGGTTCTTCATCATTTTCTTTACAAAGCATACATTGGTACGATGTAAATTTATAAAAGATTCACACGGAAGTCACAAATCTCTACCGAGGAACGTGTATAGAACGGTAAATTGGATTTGAAAAATTCGCTAAGATGACCGTAAATCATCTTTAAAATATTTTCAAGATGACCGTAACATATAATAAGGATGACCGTGATTGGTAAAATGATGACCGTAATTTCGAAAGGATGACCGTAATTTATAAAGGATGACCGTACCATAGTATAACCGTCATTTCTAAGAAATGTCCGTATTTGTATCAAATAATTATTCGTGTTGGTGTAAGACGTATTTATAAGACAACATTTATTTTTTTAGTTTAAACAATATTTATTCAGATAATTCATCATGATACGATATTATACAAAGGAAATAATATTCAGGATTCAGAAACAAGCAATTTGCTTTTACAAATCTGTCTCCTTTACAAAAATAATACACTTATTGAACAATACATAAATATAAATACTGGCATGCTCTGTAATAAATATATAAATATCAAAAAGGTGAAAGAAAAAGAAGAAGAAAAAATTTAATGAGAAAAAAAATAAAAAAAATAAACATGAATTGTTGTAATGTATACAGTGTGAAATGCTTTGGTTCCTATTGAGTGATGAAGCATTAACATCAAGGGTTAAAACGTTTACTTTTATTAATATATTTCTGCACCAAACTAAATAAAAGACTATTTTGCTCATCTGAGAGTACCGTTGATCCAAAAAGAAGTTTTTGTGTTAACTTGGACAGGAAGAACCGAAACAGAATCCAATAGTTCTTGTCTTAAATTAGTATATATAGTACAAGATAACAGGAAGTGAGAATTTTTTTCTACATCACCACAACGACAATTTGGAGAGTCTACTAAGTTTCGAAGGAAAAGGTGAGAATTCAATGAGCTTGAATCCACTCTTAAGCGAGCATGAAGAATTTGACCAAAACGATGTCCTATATAATAATACGCTGGGGTCTTACTATTTTGTGTACTAATTTGTTTTTTGAGTAATGATAAAGATTCACATTTTCTTATGTTTAAGTTAAGAGTGTTCCATAGTTTTGTTGTTGCAGGGATGAAATATTCAGAATATAAACGGGTCCGTGTGTTGACTTGTGAAATATTATTTCTCTGTCTTGTATTATGATCATGCCTACTGCCTACTGATTCAGGCAATAAGTCTCTTAAATACTCTGGAGTTTTATTATTCAAAATTTTGTGATAATGAGTTAGTCTGTGATTGCGTCGTCTTTCAGGTAATTTTTCCCATCGAGTTCAACATATAAATTGTTTATACTGGTAAGTTTAGTACCCCCGTGACGATACGCGCTGCGTCAAGCTGAAGCAATCAAATTCTGATTTTGAGAGTCCCAAACGACATCGGCATATTCAAGAATTGGGCGAACAAATGATATGTGAAGTCAAAATCTATCAAGAACATTTTTCATTTTTCTCATTATATTTATTCTTTTGTAAGATTAAGAAACTATATATTCAATATGGTCGTTCCAGGATCCGTTGTTAGAAAAAAAGACACCCAGATGTTTGAGTTTACTTACTGTTTGTAGCTCTTGGGTGTTCATATTTAATGGAGGATGAAAGGGTCTATTTTTTTTTTTTGAAATTATCATACGTTAAGTTTTTTGGGCATTAAAATAAACAAACCATTTTTTTTAACCAATATTATGACAAATCTTATTTAGATCGTCATTAAAATTTTAGATGTTTCTGTTGGATTGTAAACCATAATATATAATGAAGTGTCATCTGCGAATAGCTTAATTTGAGCTTGAATGTCTTCTACAATATCGTTTATAAATATAAAAAAAGGAGAGGGCCTAGAAGGGACCCTTGTGGGACGCCTGCATTTACAGGTCACCATTCGGAACTTGAACCGTTAATAACCACCCGCTGGACTCTATTTGTAAGATAATTTTCAAACCACCTTAGTAAAGAACCCGCTTGTTGAAGTTTAAATGGCAGTCCCTTATGCCAGACTCGATCAAACGCTTTACTTATATCACAGAATACTACCCTTATTTCTTTACCGCTATCTAAAGCCTTCCCAAAATCATTCGAAATGTTAATCAATTGATTAACTGCTGAATCCCCTCGTGTAAAGCCCGACTGATTTTTCGTTAAAATATTATTGCACATAAAGTGATTGTAAACATGTTTATACACATCGTTCCATACACTTTGATATTACACTCAACAAGGAAATAGGTCTATAGTTTTTAACGTCATTCGGTTAATATTTTTATAAACTGGGGTAACATTTGCTCTTTTCCATTGATCTGGAAAAGTAGACGTACTTAACCTTGTTAACGATAAGTTAGATAGTTTACATAGTGGATACTTTAAAACAGAAGAGGCTTCTTTAAGATCTTTTAACAATTTGGGACTTATGAGGTCTGGGCCAGACGCTTTTGTGGGATTAACAATTTTCAATATAAATTCAACTTCAGTACCAGTAAGTTCTATATAACTAATGTCATCACTAATATTATGAAGTTCTTCAGGTAACACAGCACTTGGATCATCAATATTTGACTAGGAAGAAAAAATTGATTAAATTCATTTGCCTTTTCGATTTCATCAAATATTAAGTTGTTATTAACCATTAATACGGGTACACTTGCGTCGTTTGTTTTTAATCTGGATATTTGTTTAACCGTTTTCCACCAGTTAGTAGTGGACGGGTTACTTTTCATGATTTTTTTTAATTAAATTGTTGTTATAATTATCCTTCGATTTTCTTATTAAACTAGTAACTTCATTTCGTATTTTCTTAAATTTGGACCACTCCGATGGGTTATTATATTTTTTAGCCTTTCTGTGGATTCTATATTTTTTGTCCTTATCTTTAATTTTTTTTAACATCATTTGTTAGCCATGGAGGTTCATTTTTGCGAACAGTTATTATTTTATTTGGAATACATTTTTCTGCAGCTTCTATGATAGTTTTTGTTATTTCGGATGTAAATTGATCAACGTTATTTAAGTTAATTACGGAATTCCATTTTTTTTTCAGATAAAATGTTACGATATCTGTCATAGACTCCTCGATCATATAGCCAAATTTTCCGCTTAAAAGTTTTTTGACGACATTTTGGAAAGTTCAAAAGACTGATTATAGGACAGTGAAAACGTATTTGGTCTAATAAAGGTGGCCCGACTCCACAGTAATTTATTATGCGAGCATCATTTGTTATAAAAAGGTCTAACAATAATGACGACGTTTCAGTAAAATGAGTAGGTTCATCTATCATTTGAGTAAGACTAAATTGGCTTAACAAAGGTGTAATTTGTGAAGACAACATTATCCTAAAGGTAGACAAAAAGAAGACGTGCTTCAAATACATGGTTCGTCATATGTAGCATCCAACTACAAGCCAAATAGTTAAAAAGAACTAACCGAGCCCCTATTGCGACAAACTCAACAAAAAACAATGCATACACATATGGATAGTTCTTTCAATTGACGGTCATCCTTTTAAATTTAGTCATTCTTTATAAATCCTTAACAATTTACGGTCATCTTTTAACCAATTACGGTCAGCCTTGTTATGAATCGCTAATTCTCTTACGGTCATCTCGATTTCGATTTACGGTCATCCTCGCGAATTTTTCAAATCCAAATTCCCGTTTTATACACGTTCCTCGGTAGAGATTTGTGACTTCCGTGTGAATCTGTTATATATTTACATCGTATCAAAGTATGCTTTGTAAAGAAAATGATGTAGAAACACCTTAACAGACAATAAAAATACTGACCTAATTTTTCATCCGACATCTTGGGATGACCGTGAATGCAGTTACGGTCATCAGCTTTACCCCAGTGATACATTAAACTATATCCAACTGTCAGAGTATGTTGTTGACTACAATATGAATCAATCAGTTATATATATATATATATATATAAGGATTATACAGTCCAACCAATAAAACTAAGACAATATGAGATTTTAAACTGAAAGCGAGTGACTACAATATGAATTCACAAAAAGTAGGCCACGATTATACAGTCCAACCACAATAAAGCTAAGACATTATGATTTTTTTTAACTGAACGCCATCGACAAAAAACACGATTGATCATTCAAAAATATTTTATAAAATATCAGGTGTCAGTTTTACATGGCAACTATATTACCCGGAGCATTTCATAAACTAGTTTACACATGTGTTTGGTATGCACAAATTACCTTCATAAAATCCTGGAAGCATCATCAAAATATTATAAAGGTTCTTCACTTCTATCAGCATTAACGTACTAAAAGCAGAAAATAGAATCAGATTAGATAAATGTCTCGAACAAAGAGCCATAGAACATTTTATGAGTAAAATATAACAATGGTATTTCATTTATTTGTCTCACAATTATACCTCATCTCATTATTTCATATTGCACAAGGTGATTATTCAAAATTTTGATCATTTACTCATATAAAAGGGAAGGAATGGCAAAGGTTCTATTTACATATGGACCGCCGGTAACGGAGGTACGGCAGACAATTGTAATGCTGACGGCTATGCCAACAGTATACATACTGTCACCATCACTGGTGTACAAATTGGTACAAATGCATATTATTCTGAAGTTTGTGCTCCTGCTTTAGCTGCAGCGTATGGTGGCAGTGAAGAAGACAGATTTATGGTAAGACTTATATTGTGCTGTGGTGAAAAGTTATTAAAATTAAAACTTAATTTCCTGCAAATGTGTATCCTTGGGTAACCACAACATGTCCTGAAACATTTTGCTATTCTTTATTGCGTACATCAATATTTACTGGTATCATAACATCTTCTGATCTATGGTTCACCGTATTTTTTTATGCACACATGATGTTGTTACGGTCAGAAATCCCCTTTTAAATTGTAGACAACAAAAGACACAAACCGATAATGAAATTTAACAAAATTTATTATACAATAGTTTACAAGAAGTATTACACAAATATTACTGTGAACTTAACTGTCAAAATATGAGTCCAATCTTTTATCTTCATCTGTATCCAGAAATCTTCACTGAATCCGATCTGAATATTACGTCCACTACTAAAGTCACTATCAGTATGATGTTGTTTGTAGAATAAATGTGTCAATCTAATGATGTGAAAACGTATTATCTGTCGCTGTCAAAGTCTGAAAGTTTAACTCAGTGTCTGTATATATATATATAGTTGTCACGGATATTTCTAGAACACTCAATTCTGGAATCATTATGTAAGTCAAATGGAAAGTTCCAATCATTATGTTAATTTTCAAGTGATTTCTAAACTGCACAGTTCTAAGATTGGTTTGTAAGCAACTATCAGGCCACACAATAGAAATTAGGCCAACATTAATAAATATATTAATTTCGATATCAAAACAATGTAACAACCAGTAACCATTGCAGATTCGATCTAGATACTTGACTTCTGTAAAGGTGTTTTCCCCTTTGTTTTCATGTCATGATTTTGGTGTGTACAGTTCATGTGTAAGAAGCACACTCTCGTAAATGCAGTTTGTATAAAAGAGGGACGAAAAGATACCAAAGGGATAGTCAAAAATCTAAAATAAACTGACAACGCCATGGCTGAAAACGAAAAAGACAGAGAGACAAACAATAGTATACATGACGCAACATAGAAAACTAAAGAATAAACAACACGAATCCCATCAAGAACTAGGGGTGATCACAGGTGCTCCGGAAGGGTAAGCAGATCCTGCTCCACATGTGGCACCCGTCGTGTTGCTTAAGTGATAACAAATCCGGTAAATAGTTTAATTCAGTAGGTCACATTCATGAAAGGGAAAGGGATTGCAGTTACGACGTAAGGAACATATCCGATATCATTTGTGAAACGGTTATTCCATAACGGTCAACCAACTCGTGATGGCGTCCGTAAAATTTACGAAGAGATGATTTAACTTCACCATTTGCAACTCTTGGAATAATAGCTTCCTTGTAAGCAGCAACCCTCTATCAAGAAAATCATGATATGAAATGCAACCATGGTAAAATCGTATCAATTAGGGGATATTTACCCCGTATGCAGGTGCTGCTGGAAAGTTGCTACTTAGAAATGGAAAGTTCACAATTGGAAACCTGAAATCATCTCTTTTGTCGTAAAATTTTGTTTTCAACCGACCGTCATTGTCAATTTCTAGATGTAAGTCAAGATATGAAGCCGACTTAACTGTATCTGTAGTATCCTTTATCTCAGGTTTTATTAGATAGATGCGTTCCACATAGTCACCAAATTTTGAATTATTTAGTGAAAGAACATCATCTATATAGCGGAAAGTAGAGTTAAAGGATATTGCTAACTTCTAAGAAGTTCGTGCATGAAGTCAGCCTCATAATAATAAAGAAAAACGTCGTCCAGTAGAGGGGCACAGTTTGTTCCCATTGGAATGCCGACAGTCTGTTTAAAAACACGTTCTCAAAACGTAACAAATATGTTGTCAATCAAGAAATCAAGCATTTTGATAATATCATTTTCAGAGAATTTTTTCTTTGAATCAGTGTGATCCTTAACAAAGCTAGGATGTATCCCTCCGTAAGACAAGATACTTGTATCTACGTTGGCCATTCTTTTCATGAAGCAAAGCAATACCAACTCTTTTAATTTGTCTTTTAGTTTGGAATGTGAAATACTTGTTTAAAGAGTAGAAAAGTCAAATCTGTTAATACTTTTACAGGATGAAAGAGAGTTAGATTGTGTTTACCCTAAAATATCTTTGGAATCTTTAAGTATCCACATCTGATTCACGCCACCTATAGAATAAGCAGTTTCACACTGACTTTGAAGCCCGTCTTTGATTGCTGATAAAATCGATGTTAATAATTTAAAACGATCTTTCGTGGAGCACTTGAAAGACCCAGCAATATACCGTTGTCTGTAAGGACACTTATGTAGTTTAGGTATCCAATACAGGGATGGAAGATCCAGTATTTCATCTTTGGTTGAAATTTGAATATGACAAACCAATGATTATCCAGGATTTCCTCTTTGGTAAGTGTCGTGAGGGTATATGTTGAGCTTCCAAGAAAATTGTCAATACTTATTTGTTTATCAAGCAGTTAATGTAATGAGTTTTACGCACAAAAACGACGTTGTTTGGGGCTTTATCTGCAGGGACAACAACATATTTGTCACGGAGGTAGGATAGGTGTTTTGCAACATTTGGGTCTTTAAAGATAAACGTAGAATGGGCATTGATAGACCAATTCAGTTGCTCAACGACCTCACTGCCTTAATCCATTCGGAATGAGTGTCTACGTCTTCCTTCTCGCGCTTATAATATACATGTTTTCATTGTTAGTAGAACAAAAACATAGAACAGCTAATGTATCTAAGATATTTTTCAGACAACAACAACAGCAGCATCAGGATGTAAAACCGAGGGTGTCCAAGGAACGTCATATGCCGCACCCATAGCCACTGGTATTGCTGCTCTGACTCTAGAGGCTAAGTAAATACATTTTGATCCTTTGTTGTTTCTCATATAAGTATCGTCAAATAAAATTATTTCTGCTGTGTGATTCCGTATTCAACATAAAACTGAGAATGAATTAGCATTCAATGCGTGGTTACGGTAAAAGATTTTCTAAAAATAATATCTTAAAAAATAATTCAATTGAAAAATAACTTTGACACATTAACCTTAGTGGGGTATGTTGTTTTTGTCTTTATATTTATTCTATATTGCCAGTCCAAATCTGACCTGGAGAGACATCCAACATCTGATTGTTTTCACATCAAACAGAAACGGTTTCAATGACACCTACTCTGAATGGTCAATCAACGGAGCAAATAAAGAATGTGAGTTTTCGAGGGGCAAAAATATTTAATAAAAAAATAGCTTTATCCATACAAAAAAAGTTCCAGAAAGGATTGTTTAGTTTTAAACCAGAGTCAAAAATACTAGAAAAACACAAACCTTCGTAATTTGATAATAAATTGACAACTCAAAAAACTGAAAAAGACAAACAGACACAGAACAGCACACAAAACACAACATAGAAAACAAACGACTGAGAATCACAAATCCAACGAAACGCCGGCATGATCCAATAACTTTGGAAGGTGTGGCAGGTCATCATCCAAATTTGGAACTCGTCGTTTTGTATAAGTTTAGTTAAATATAAGGACAGACCCAGTGATAAAGGGAAACGGGAATGTTATCTTGACAATTAACACATATTCATCATCATTTGTCAAACAGATATTCTATAACAGTCAACACGCTCATGGTAGCGTCCGTAAAATTAATAAAGCGATGATTTCAACTTACTCACTTAGACATGTTAAAACTCTTGTTTAGATATCTTCCTTGTAAGCAGCAACCTTCCTAAAAGAAAGCATGGTAGGAATATGAAATAAACTGGCAGATATGTAGTCTGTATGCATATGCTGCTATAATGATGCTATGTCTAAATGGAAAGTTCAAAATGGGGAAGATTAAATCGTCTCTTTTGTCCTAAATTTTTGTTTTAAAAAACCAAACACAAAATCAAAACTGGTGACACAATTTGCAAAAACTTTTTAAGTATTTAAAGTTGACAGATAAATTGCATATTTATCAAATATATCATTTTCTGGTGTTTATATTGATAGTCAGTCAGGTTCTAGGTTTTGGTCTGCTGGATGCGGAAGCTATGATAAAGTACGGAAAACATTGGGTAACAGTTCAAACACAACAAACTTGCAGTTCATCAACAAGTTATCCAGCGTTGTGAGTATATGCCATAAAGTGATATATAATTTTTTTTTCTTACTGCATAAGGTTTGTTTCGTTAATTAGCTATCAATTAAATTATAAACAAAACTTTCAGTAGGAAATCTTTTAGCCAAAAGTAAAATCACAAAACAACAAGTAGATTATTTATAATTTAAGTAATGTATTTAATGGGCAGTAAGTTTTTTTTAAGAATCAAAATAATTTTTTTTATTCAACAATATATTGCTTGCTGTTAACAATTGACTCCACTAGTCCAGCCTTCTAGTGACGGGTACCTGCATTTTAATATTGAATTTAATACATATTGATAAATAAGAATTTCATATATACTTATTTATTTTACGGTTGAAAATGAAATATATATACTATAGTCTAGATAAATTGTACTGTATTATTGTTACACAGAGAGAAAGAATCAAAATATGGTTAATACCACTGTAAGAGTAAAATAATTTTGTCGTTCAAAGTATTTTCAAATTATTATAGAACAATAACATTATGGCGGGATCTTTAAAAGTACAGAGCCACGTCATATGTACCAAAGAAACCCAAAAAGTCACACCTACAAAACACACCAGAAAAAATGAAAGATCACATAAACACATTGATGGGATGTATAAGTACAGAGGTACGTCAAATGGATATCACAGAACACGTACCAAACAGTAATGGTGGTATACAGGGTTAAAAATGAAAAGTTTGGTTGGAACTTTTTTAAGAAAAAGGCCGACATTTAAAATTATCCATATGTTCTTTATGTTTTAAGAATCCACATATGATTATACCGCTACGCGAGTACAATAATTTTATCATTCAAAGTATTTTCAAAATTATAATAGAACAATAACAAAATGGTTATGGCAAAACAACAACAAAGTGGCGGGATCTTTAAAAGTAGAGCCACGTCATATGCTCTGAAGAAACACAAAAAGTCCCACCTACAAAACACACCAGACAAAATGAAAGGTAACACAAACAACTCATTAACGCGTATGAGATGTATAAATACCAAGCCAAGTCAAATGGATATCACAGAAAAACAAACCAAATAGTAAAAGTAATATTAGACCAAAGACAAATAAAAGAATAATATAACACGTTAAAAAGATGATAAAAAACTTCAGTGTGCAGAATCTATACATCAAGACCATCGTGTGTTATTTGTGAAGTTGATATGAAATATTTATCAACAAGGTCTTTTTACCTTCCTATGAACTCTTTTATAAAAACGAGACGTTCTCTGAAATACCCCTGTTTCATCAACTTTCTGCTCAGACACTGGTGACGTTTCACAAAATCTGAGTAGGAGCTGCAAGCTCTTGAATCTCGAATAAGTTGGGAAATGTATATCCCATTTTCAGATGCAGTTGGTACATTGCTACTAAGGTGGGGGAAATTGATAATTTTAAAATTAAAATTGTCTCGTGTGTCAAAGATTCTGGTACTGTGATGATTGTGTAGGACAAATTCGAGGTATAAATGTAAAAAATGAGTCGGAGGAAGCCGTGTCTGTTGTTTCTCTAATTTCTAGTTCTTTGGGATATATTAATAAAACCCAATAAGAAAAGTTAGAATTGTTAGCTAACAAATCTTATTTATTCGTGTATCAAAATTTTAAAAATAATAGATCCATTAAATTTTAAATTTACATCATACATGCGTTTCGTCTACAAAAGACTCATCAGTGACGCTCGAATTTTTTTCAAACAGTTAGAATTAGTAAACCAAGTGAACGAACTTATTTGTCTTGTAAAAGTGTATTGTTGTATTTAATTATCTTTTAAATGCTGTCATGTATAATCAGTTAATTTTAATCATAACAGTAAACATTCGTAATTTATATATTGGTTTGTCACTCATTGCTTTCTTTTTTTTTTCTTTTTTTTTACGTTTTTCTTTTTCTTTTTTATTCTCTTCATTTGTTGTTAAATGTTCATTCCAATCCCGGTCTATGCAATTAAGTGTTACAGAAGCATATACGTTCGGTCTTATGATTCTAAACTGGAATTAAAGGTATTAAACATGAATTATTTTGTTGTAATATCATTATGCTATCCAAGCATTCCATGTAAGCAGAACATCTTACATTCAAAAAATTTGCTTTAATGTAATTCAGAATCCCCTTAGTAAAAAGATTAATCGTATTTTTTTTTACAGGAGCACCAATACCTCGGCATCTGATTCTATTACTATAACGTCTGGTGACTGTTCATCTCTAAAATATCTTGAGCACGTGTTGGCTCATATTACCTTCTCGTACACAGGCTTCAGAGGTGTAACACAGTTGTATTTGGTGTCTCCATCTGGTACCAGAAGTCATCTATTACACTACAGAAATAATGATGCTGTTGATAACGAACCAGCAGGGACTCTAACCTGGACATTTATGTCGGTACATTTTTGGAAGGAAAATCCAATTGGAAGTTGGAGCCTAGAAATTAGTTCGTTCATGAATGATATTATAACTGGTAATAAAAATATAGTTTTCATCTTATCGTTTCGGATTTTAAATATGAAAACATCTTTCTGTATCTTTGCTGTTCATAGAATATAAATGATCAAAGGTAATGTCAAAAAGTGTAGTGTAAATTAAATCCACCATTTTTTACATAAGAATCTGCCTGTTCCAAGACAGGACTATGACAGTTGTTATCAATTCGTTTGATGTGTTTGAGCCTTTGATTTTGCCATTTGATTACAGACGTTTTTTATTTTCCTCGGAGTTCTGTATTTTTGTAATTTTACTTTTTGCTACTATGTTTTAAGGACAGCATCGTTAATGACAAAATCAATTATTATTAATAAATAATGCTTGCTTATATGGACATAAAAAACATATATACAGGAATGATTTTGAATACTCTGTTATTCCGAATATGTGAATTACTCAGAAAATTATGAATAATTATAAATTAAGGAAACCATTTATGAATAAAACAAAAAGATTAATCAACTATAACAAGCTCACAAATAATATTTTGTTATACGAACACACACGACAACAGCGAAGGTCAGTGAAGTAATATTATATCATCTGGAGTTGTAAAACCCTGAATTATTGACGGATGTTCGATCAAGGCAAGTGTATTGTGTTCCTGAATTCATATAGCACTGAATTCAATCTTGTTTTATATCATTTTAGTTTCGTTAGACAGCTGGTCACTTACGCTTTATGGAACTTCTGTAGATCCATGGCCTAGTAAGTAACTTATACAATACTAGATAAACTGAGAATTAATTTTAAACTGTTTGAAAACCTTTGATTGTAAAGTCATTTTATAAAATTTACTGTTTGCAAAAGTATAAATTATTCTAAATAATAGGGATGTTCTGATAACTAACAGAAACCCTGGCCGTTTTTGGCACAATTTTTTTTTATCTTTTGGTCCTCGATGCTGTTCAACTTTGTACTTGTTTCGGCTTTCAAACTTTTGTATCTGGGCGTCATTAGTAGGTCTTGTGTGAACAAAATGCACTTCTGGCGTATTAATATTTTGAACTTGTTGCCTTTTGTTGGCTGCTGTTCGTGTGTTTCTTTGTCAATTGTGTTCTCCAATTTATTTATATTGTAGTCCTGTGGTGATGTGTTGTCATTTTGATGTTATATTTCACATGGCCATAACAGAGGGAGGTTTGGCATGCCACAAAAGTTCGTTTCTGTGTGTGTTACATTTTAACGTTGCGTCGTTTGTTTTCTCTTATTTTTTAGTGTAAATTCACATTGCAATCAGATGTGTCACGGTACTTGTCTATCCCAAATTCATGTATTTGGTTTTGATGTTATGTTTGTTATTCTCGTGGGATTTTGTCTAATGCTTGGTCCGTTTCTGTGTGTGTTACATTTTAGTGTTGTGTCGTTGTTCTCCTCTTATATTTAAAGGCAACAGTTGTATACCGCTGTTCAAAACTCATAAATCCATGGACAAAACACAAAATCGGGGTAACAAACTAAAACCGAGGGAAACGCATTAAATATAAGAGGAGAACAACGACATAACAACATTTAATGCGTTTCCCTCGGTTTTTAGTTTATTACCCCGATTTTGTTTTTGCACATGGAATTATGAGTATTGAACAGCGGTTTAGTACTGTTTTTGGGTTATATATAAATTTATTTGGTATTGGTACAAAATTCCATAACAATTGTTTGATTTAAAATATAAATTTATACACGAATAGCCGTTTTGCGAAGAGAACTCAAAATTGAATGTTTTCATCTTAAAAACAACAATCACTTTATTTCCCACTAATGTATACTTTTATTTTTATTTATTTTTATAGTGAAAGGTCATTACATTAATTGTTCAGAAATACATTCCATTTAATTTAATCATTTCATTGAAGTTAAAACCAAACTGTCATGATTTTGAGGAGCTTTGAGCGTATGTAGAATCCTGTTTTGCTTGGCAAAGAAGTTTTCAAAAAGATGATACATATATAATCATAACTATTATCACTTAACCTTGGTAAATCTATAGAGAACAAATTTAGGCATTTTCAGTGACCATCTATTGCTTATTGCAGAATCAGCAAATCCGTGTGCTGAAAACGTTGACAAATTTCATACTAATTGGAGTAAAACAGCAGAAGACACACTGGCTACATTAACCTGCACTGGTGAATATACGGGTAATGTTTCAAGATACTGCAGTAGCGTTGGAAAGTGGGAGGTACCGAACTACAGCAACTGTATTAGTAAATCAATACAATATATAAAAGAACAGGTAAATTCTGAATATGCTAGGAAAACTTTTTTGTCATACATGATATATTTCCGATATTTCTAAAGCACTATAACATATGTAAAGAATCATTAATTTTTCCTGGCTAGAGTACATATTTTAAACGTTATAACTTCAATATTTTTGTTATTTCTGTATCAAAAGACAAACTAAAGAACAAGAGGATCACTGTTACGTTTTGAAAGTTTCTTTCTAACGAAATGGAAAAGACGGACAGGCTTGCCTTGTTGTTCTGGAAGCCAGTGCGTTCTTAAATGCTGTTAAGGATGTACTTATGTGAAGTTTTGGAAATTGTTGATTTTTTTCCATCAATACAGGGTAAAATATTCTGTACTATAACACCCATTTGTCTTTTCATAGAAGACTTAAATAGCTAACAAAAGGCCATTTTCCTAAATTTAAGCAGATTCGTGATTTTTTTACTTTTGATTTGAGACAAAGTCCTAGTCAGCTCTTTCCCCGCCATTATTTAAGACTCAAATATCTCAAAAAGGAGCTCCATGAACTGTCAATATTTTAGCATACATGATTTGACATATGTTTATAAGTTCGAGATGAATAATGAATTTTGAATGCTTTTGGGTAACCTTGGGATAATAATAGTTCGACTCAACCGAAATTTCGACTCATCCAATTCGACTCATCAGGAGTCGAATTACATACATGTATATAGAACAAAGTTTGGGACCACGTGAAAACTTCGTCTCCTCCGAAATGTCGAGTCAACCGAGTTCGAGACAACGAGAGGTTATTGTATTTTGTTCCTTAACTGGTGCTCTTTCGACAAATAGTATTATGTTTTGTTTGTTGAATTTTTTAAAAGTACATCCTTAAAAGCGTCTTGAATGTTTAAAAACAAATAAGATATAGTTTTGACATGAAATGACTTTCACTTTATTTAAAATAAAGGGGTTTTGTTAATTTCAATTTATGTGAGTTATAGTGCCACCAAACGGCTATACACACAAACGCAGTGTACATGTATGTTATGGGACGAATAACTGGACACTTCATTGATGAGATTATCCCGACATAGCTGTCCATAGATGAAATAATCTGAAATAAACGAAACGATTGAACCCCATCCATTCAATTGAAATAAATCAAGTAATACACTTGTATGGGAAAATGAATATGATACATTATATAACTACATGCAACAGGATTCGTGTCTTCTAATCAGTACATGGGTAAAGTCTGTACATATGATACCGATGGTATCAGGAATCTGAAGGTCGGGCTTGACAAACAAACTTAGTATTAACCATAGATAAAATCATTTATCCCTGATACAGGAAGGTTTTAATTAATTTATATGTCAATCAAAACACATACCCCACACAATAGTTGTCGATTTGATACTTTAGACGGTTTGACTTACAGAAAAAATAAATTATCATGCAATACGCTAAACACTATTTCAGTATATTTTTTTGTTCAAATCTTGATATGTTTTGATCATATTATCACACAGTAATTTTTCTCTTTTCACTTTTTTCACATGTGTTTAACATATTTTAGTACTGCTTCTGTTGAACCAGCCTTTTTAAGAATATTTTTTAAATTTTTAAAAATTGAGTTGATTACATGACTATTGTCTTGTGATGACGGTGGTAAAACAGGATGAGTATTTATATTTGGTCTTTCTATGTCGCTGAGTCGGTCATTTTGTATTACACTTAATTCTTCCGAATGTCTAGTTTTGATATATGGAAACATATGTTCTAAATATGCTCAATTCAGTTTTCCAGTCGACACAATATAGGTAGAGTTAGTTGATAAAGTCTACCGTATGGTTTGTCAGTTTTTTGGGACTACCCTGTTTTCAATTAAGATTGGAGTTCGGCATTTTTTTTCAATGATTTACTCAACTTTCATATATGTATGACTCAACATACACAATGTGAAGCATTTCAAAATAACCAAATTTTAATTAAGTTTGAATCGCATCATTGTAGACAGCTAAGTTATTGTCTGGAGCCGGTAATAACGTGACGATTATCCTGATAGGTCTCGAAAACATAACCAGAAATAACAATGATTTACGGTCAGGTGATCTGCTTACGTCGTCATCTATACTGACTGATATTGCCAAGTACGTGACCGACCACAAAGACACACTTTCAGTTGATCAACTAGAAGTAAGTTAAATATGTCATAGATTATGAATGCAATGTTTACATATTGAGCTGTAGAGTTACAAGATGCAAATGAAACGTTTATTTATTTTGATTAGAACCTTTTACATTTCTTGCAAAACAATAACAAATACAAGATGTGTCTTACTTTGAACAATCATGATCAATAACGATTATATGTTGTTATTGAACAGAATGTTTTAGTGTGACCTACTTATATAGGAAAAACACAAAATTAAAGAAGAGCTCATAAGTCATGTAATGTAATGTTGTCATCGTAGTGTTATATTTAACATTGCCATAAGAATAACAGGGTGTGCTAGCCTTAAACCAACTTCAATCCACTATGTTTATGAAATTTTCCTGTACCAAGTCGAGAAAATTGCAGTTGTTTTCTTATGGTTCGTTTCTGTGTGTAGTGCATTGTCGTTTGTTTTTTGCTGTGCTTCACTTTTTCTGTTGTTCGATGTTTTCCTCTTATACTTGATATGTTTCCCTAGGTTTAAGTTTGTAACCCGGAATAGTTTTCTCTTACTTGAATTATGACTTTCGAACAAAAGTATACTAATAAGGTCTTTCCACTTTTCTTGGAAAGACCTTTTGTTTTTTATCTTCTGATAATTTTTTTTATTATTTTTTTTAAATTTGTTTTCTTCTGCCGTCTGAGATGCTTTTTTGTTTTACAGCATATCGAATGGATGTTTGGCCAATGATGTTGTACAGAAATGGGGGTTTCAAAACTCACCCTGTGTGACCGAACACTTATTTAATGGAAGTTATCTCCCGGAGTCCCCTTTTTATTGTTATCGCTGTATCTCTAAAACCGTAAAATGATTTTTACAAACTGTTTTCACCAAATTGTTCGTCTACTCTTAAGAATGGTTTGTTTTATTTTGGGTGGAGTGATCGGAAGACATCTTGCGGGAGTTGTTTCCCTTTGAAAATTTAAGATAGAAGATATGTTGGATAAATTCATACGTATAAGTTGTAGAGGCCTACAGTCCTTTGATATGAAATCCTTGGTCTATTTTAAGAAAATTGAGGTCAAGGTCATGTTATAAATTTAGAATTTTGCTTGTTATCGTTATTCAAAAGAAACTGTTACAGTTAATGATATGTTTGCCAAATTACTGTTTATAATAAGGCACAACTTCAACCTAATCAGTCGAAGTGTTTTGGTTAACCCTTATAGGAGTTTTCTCCCCTTATGTATTTGAAATCATAATATCTCCACAACCATAAAAGTGATTGACCTCGGACCTTCCAATTTGAGTTCACTGTTCCATGACCTTGAAATTGAGACCAAGGTCAAAGGTCAAGGTCATGTTATAAATTTTGGATTTTGCTTGAAATCTATATTCAAAAGAAACTTAAACCTATTTCCGTCGAGGTGTTTTAGTCAACCCTTATAGGAGTATTCTCCCATTTGGCATTTCTCCACAGCCATACAATTGATTGACCTGGTTTTTTTTTAATTTGAGACCACTGACCTATGACCTTGAAATTGAGTTCAAGGTCAAAGGTCAACTTGACGTTCTAGATTTTGACATTTTTTAAATACTTTCTTGTTCATTATAAAACAATTAAGTTTTCTGCATATACCTATTAATCTTTTTTTTTTTATATCAGTTTGAGGTATCAAATTACATCAACAAGGAGTAACTTTTTTTTTACATCTTATTTTAAATTTCATTCTTATTATCGAGGTTGAACGACCTTCAATTGTTCTCTAAAGAATTCGCTTTTAATATTACCTTTATTTTTCGTATAATCTTACGTGTGGTTGAAATAAGATATATGATAATGGCAACGTGAAATGATTGAGAAAAGAGACAATATAGGCAACAACTCAGATTGATTATGATTGATTAAACATATTAATATGTAAGTTAATACACGTTTGTGCATCACATTTTGTTTATTGAAAGTTGTTCAACTCCCATAACATAATGTTGATCAATGCTTATCAATATTTTTTAAATAAGAATTGTGTACGTTTCAGATATTTGCCTCTCTATGTAACAATTTATTAGATGAAAGAAACCGTCAGCCATGGGAAGAACTTATCGATGGGGTTGGTACTTTATAAGATCAAGTAATTTTTAACATTTAACTATTGTGAAATGAATCATCTATATGTTATTTTTTAAAACGTGTCACATTACCAATCTAAGCTCCATTTGTGTGAATTTCTAAACGGTATAAATTTTGTGATTATAACGTACGCTCGTTTTTTTTAATGTGTATTGTCAATTACACATTTCCTTTTCATTAACTTATTTTACAACATGAGTGAAAATTTAAACAATGCACAATGAGACAGATATACCAGTGACAAAGATAAACAAACAGGACGAAACAAATAAATACATTGAATACAAATCTTAAACTCAAAACATTTTCTAAGAGGAAAATAAGCAAGACTAATGTGATGTGGACAACTTAAAAGTGCGTTACCATTGACACCGAAATAAAGTATGCATTTATATTGATAGACATCTGCTTAATATTCTAGATGTTATACTTTTTTTAAACCAGGGGTCAGGTGGTGTTACTCCACTTGTAAATGCAGTTACGGAGTTCAATGATGCATTTAATGATGTTATTGAAAGTAATTTTTCACTAGTCGCTGTAAAGGAAAATGTTGGTACGTGTTGATGACTCATGTGCTGTTGTAATGTCATATTCGTTAAGTACCTGTGTTTCTGTAGGTATTAATGCCTTTCTATGGTTAGTTGCATGTTTGAAAAACAGGAATAGTTTGTTACACTGTTGTTGAAGATGGATTAATAATGTCATATTCAATACAAATACTGACATGTAAAAAGTAAAAGCACAAAATACTAAACTCCGAGGAAAATGCAAGATTGAACCTGGTTTTAAAGCGCTAAACCTCAATTAAAAAAATATGTTTCTGTTGTCTGTTCTGTGGTAGGGTTGTTGTCTCTTTGACACATTCCCCATTTCCATTTTCAATTTTATTCCTCTCATTACCGATCTTTCTATTTAATATCCGTACAATTATTTTTTCTGAATTTTTGATACTTGTATATTTGTCATGTCTTATTGTGACTTTAAATGACTTTCTTTAAAATTGACCCTGTACATACAAGTTTTAATGGAGGAAACTAAAAATACAGTTTACACTGTAACTGAAAACAAATAATTGCACATTAAAATTCTAACATGAAATAAATATTCTTGACAAAAGTTCTTACAATAAGTGTCTTTTATACTTTTCTTTCACTTATGCTTTGTTGTATTGTTTTTTTAAACATGGCAGACAAACGACTGGGGTAAAAACGGTTTTTGCTAGATCAGAATCCATTTTGGAAAATGGCTTTTACCATTTGTTAAAAGTGACCCTTTGCATATTTGAAAATCGCAACAGACACAAAACAGTGCTAAGCCTAAACAAACTAAATCAGAATAAAACAAGCGGAAACAGTTGTTAACAGAAATATGACACAAATAACGAACTTCAAAGTAAATTAAAACAAGGGAATGTCAATAAAAAGACAACGATTCAGCATTATCATCAAACGGATCAAATGAATAAATATTTCTCATTTTCATAACTTGTTGTTTTTCCGAGGCTAATCTGTAATTTTAATTGTTAAACTTGTATGTAGGCTTACTTCCAAATTGTTAGATCTTGAGTGTCAGAGGTGAAAGCTTCTAAATGGCGAAATGTCTACTGATGACAATTTTTTTTTATGACAAACCCAATGATTTCAACTTTCCTATAGTCAACTTTCCATTGTTGTGTAGCAACGAGAAAATTGATAGGTAGAGAAAAAAAAATGAAACTTAAAATTACAAAAATACTGAATTTCGAGGAAAATTAAATACGAAAAGTCACAAATCAAATGGCCAAATCAAAAGCTCAATCACATTAATGGAATGGATAACAACTGTCATATTTCTGACTTGGTACAGGCATTTGATTATATATAAAATGATAATTTAAACCTGATTGTATAGCTAGCTAAACCTCCAAATTGTATGACCGTTGCATTAAATTCCATTATATTAATAACAAAGTGTCAACAAAATAAACATACATATTAGGAATAAATGTCATGAATAAGGAGTATAACTTTCAACTTAAGTTTGTGATATAACTCAGTCACTATAAACAATATTTTTCAACAATGTCTTGGTACCTTCCGATGAACTTTTCTTAGAAACAAAAAACGAGACGTTTTTGACATACCCATGGTTCATCGACTTTCTGCTGAGACACTGGTGACGTTTTTTTAACAATTAAAAAAAAAAGAAGATGTGGTATTATTGCCAATGATACAACTATCCACAAGAGACCAAATGACAAATACATTAGTAACTATAGGGCACTGTACGGCCTTCAACAATTCGCAAAGCTGAAAAGGTCCCAAAATGTAAGTAATGTGAAACAATTCAAACGAGAAAAAATAACGGCCTTATCAATGTAAAAAAATATTACCGAAAAGCAAATATAAAACACATCAACAAACGACGACCACTGATTTACAGGATCCCACTTCGGACAGGCACATACATCATATTGTGGCAATCACATGTAAGAATAATCAAGACTCTCGCATTCCCTGGGACAGTGGTGTAACAGTTCAATATCAGAACTAACTATACAAATCAGTTGAAAAAGGCTTCCCCCTTTCCTTTCTCAATTTTATTGACTCATTAGATTGTTACAAACAGGAATACTTAACAGAGTGGACGTAGCTGAGTACGTGTATATCTTATCAACACAAAGACACTAAGTTTAGATCTGAGCGTACTTGCAGTTATTGACAGCTTGTGTAAAGCCACTAACAACTAATAAAAATAATGATGCATCTGATAAAAAAATTATGCATCCAATAAAAATAATCATGCATCTTAGACATAAAGATGCTCGCTCTTGAATACCAAAAGAGTTGGGAAATATATATTCCATAAGCATGTGAAGTTGCTGTATTGCTACTAAGGTGGATGGAAATTGATAATTTTAAACTTAAAATCGTTTGTCATAGATTCTCTTACTGAGATGATTGTGTACTTTAAATTCAGAATAGAAGACAACATAACCTTTTATTGATTTTATTTCTGTATAGTTTTCTTTTGTAAAGACTATATACCTGTTATTCAAGTTTGATAATTTATTTCAGTAATGGAGGTAGGAAGGGCTAGTTCTGGTGAGATTATTGTCCCTGATCGTTCGAAAACAAACGGCACATGGATATCAGATTCAAGGACTGAAATAAAACTGAAGCTTGAAAAGAATAAATGTAGCGGTATATAATTTTTATTTAAAAAACACGTAAGAAACAAGACAATAACAATCAAAACAAAGTAGTAAACAAAAACTCGCAAAACCAACGGACATGAACATCAACAGTTATCAATAATAAATAAGAAACAACACGAACTCTACTAAAACCCGTAGTGAAATCAGGTGCTCCAAAAGGGTAAGCATTTCCTTCACCGTATATGGCACTCGTCGTGTTATTTCTTAAAACGGTTCAGTAATGATGGAAGATTATTATGACTGAGAAATAATATCTGATATAACACACTTTTGTCATAATGGCCAATTAGGTCATGATGGTGTCCGTAAAATGTCTTGAGTGATAACCTTAATTTGTTGATTCATAGCCTTGTCCTAATAACTTTTGAGAAAGCAGTATCCTCATTCAACAATAGCAACGTACTTTGAGCTTGCCCCTAAACAAATATATATATACTAGTTCAGTGATAATGAAGGCCATATTAAACTCTAAATTGTACACAAGAAACTAAAATTAAAAATGATACAAGACTTACAAAGGCCAGAAGTTCCTGACTTGGGACATGCAAAAATGCTGACGAATTTTAACATGTTTATGAGATCTTAACCCCCATCCTATACCTCTAGCCAATGTAGAAAAGTAAACGCATAACAATACGCACTTATTTTAGTACACTTATGGAGATTTTGTATAATAAGAAAGACTTTCTAATACAAGTAGGTTAACTTACATTTACTTTAACTATAATACTAAAATAATGAAGTCTAATTTGTCAGCGGTCATGGGGTAAAAACGACAAATCAAAGAATTCAACTTGATATATAGCTAATATAGGAAAATGGTGTTGATTAAAAGTTACACCACCACTTACACCACTACTGACCCCTTTGTTTTCGACATAATTAATATTGCCAATAATTAACAAGTTCCGATACCGATACCAATAGTATATTCACCTGTTACCTATTACCTTATATGTACGTTTTGCATCTGACAGGAGCACCACCAAACGGTGTAATTAGGATTTTGCTGTATACACGAGTCATAATCACAGGGTTGACACTACTAAATTCAATCATTATCATGTTCCCCATTGTAGTATTTTAATCAGTATTACTTTCTCAGATGACAATACGAATACTAAAAAATCTAGACTTCAAATAAGGCGTATAGGTACAGTCTTCAATTTGTTAGCCGGCTTGACGGAAAACAGCGAATCAAGAATTCAACTGTAGTGGTGTTATTTTCAAAACTTATTTGACATCAAGAAAAAATGCCAATATTTCTTTTCTTCATTTGAATATTTATGCACTGACCAGGAAGTTCAATACTATGCATGCCCAAAGATACTTATCAAAGGAAAACATCTTTAAGGTGGTATGGGTGTCTTCCTCCTTCTTGGATTGTACAAAATAGAAAACCAAAGGTCTAGATTTTCTATCAAGTTAGCAAAATTTGATGAAGGAATGCAGATATTTAATGTAAATTTTCATTTAAAAGAACCAATTTATAAGAATATAACTTACAACATTTTTAATACTTTTGAAAATGTTGATGATTTTTTGTTGTTTTTAATTTCTTTTTAAACTGGCATTTTAAGGGGAGGTAACTCTAAAACAGTGCATTTTCTGAAGGATTCTACATGGAATTTTTCCTATTTTGTATTTTAGCCGAAAAAAACGTACGGTGACCCTACCTTTTATTTTGATATTCTTAAAACATTGTCTGAAAGATATCTTTTCCTTATGTATTTAACAATTCTATCATTTTGTTTAACTTCTAATCACAAAATGGTGTTTTTTCCGGTATAATCCATACAACATGTGTCATGTTGTCACGTTCTAAAACTTGAGAAAATGCGCGCGGTGACCTATCATTTTTATTATATCTTTCAACATATATCAATGGATACTACATTTTGGCAAAGTGTGAACAAATTATACCATTTTTATTTAGACTCCCATTCCACCTTAAGTTACCGACTTGCATACCTCATTGTAGTGGTTGTTTCTTGCGAGAGAATTCCTGAGTTTAAAATTATGCTACAACGACTGTGCTCTTTCTCTATTTAGTTGGCTTCATCAATAAGTTATATCATCGAGCCTAGTGATAGCTTCCGACTTGGATTTACTTTTTGAAGTAGCTTTTAACGTCAACACATACTCCATTATAACCACGGTTAGCGTTATATCGACACGAGCCATGAATCCTCCCATGATTGATTTATAAGATTTCAATAATTGTGAACGAACGAATAAATTTATGAAAATAATAAAAAACATACACTATTTCATTTTTCTTGCAGGTTTGACGGGTTATAGTTCCACATTCTATAGAAATGTTTCAAGGCTTTTCCCGGAGTATTTGTTACTAAATGGGTAAATTTAAATTTCATTTTACGAATCTTCTAATCACGTCAAATGTACCAACTCTCCATTTTCCAATCATTTAACATGATTTATTTTATCAGATGGAAAAAGTATTTAAAAATTATGTTCCATTCTGTTGACTCAATGCTAATCATTTTATAGAAAATCTACAGCCTTTCCCCTTGTACATGTACTCTCATATTTAGCAACTCGTTGCTTGATAGATACCGGATTGTCTCATGCGTTGCTAGCAATGATTTCCTTTACACAAGTTTATAAATTTAGATATTGGTGAAATCAAATATTAATATGGACCAATTCAAGTACAACTTTTATGGTGAGCCCGACTTTCGTGACTCAGTACGAGGTATTTTGTAATTTAAAGGTTGTTTAGGAAGTTTTGCCAAAAATAATCGCTAGCTCGTCATAGAAAAAAACAACGAATTAATCAATATTCTGAATTTTATAACAAATTCGCCATATTACAGTCTGTGAATTTTCTACAAGAAAACGGTTTTATCTGCCACCAAATTCCATTTTTTTTATTAAACGCAAGGAAACAATGAATAAAATGCGATGCACGAAGTTTCCCCTTAGAATATGTACACAATAGCCCATCGCTACCATTCATTTTCTTTGCTGTTTGATACTTGTGTAGTTTTAAAATTTCGTAATTACATGGCTACATAAGGGTTCAACTGTTTAATCGTTTACGTTTACCCAGCATCTTTTTTTTTTTATTTCCGATGTCTATACTTTGATAGGAATTTTCCATTAGTTTTGGTGGTTGACATAGTTGAATAGTCCCTGGAATGAAACAACTTAAGAGTGCAGTATGCTTGTTTAGATTTGTTGTGCATTTGTCATTTTCTCTTTCTAAAGTGAACTGGTTGTCGTTTGTTTATGTGTTACATATTTGTTTTTCGTTCATTTTTTTACATAAAGTTAGTTTTCTCGCTTGAATTGTTTTACATTGTCTTATCGGGGCCTTTTTTAACTGACTAAATGCGGTATGGGCTTTGCTCATAGTTGAAGGCCGTACAGTGACCTATAATTGTTAATGTTTGTATCATTTTGGTCTTTTGTGGATAGTTGTCTCATTGGCAATCATACCACATCTTCTTTTTTATATTTGTTACCAGTATTGGACGGTTATAACTAAATAACGATTAATAAAGGCAACAGTAGGATACCGATGTTCAAAACTCATAAATCGATAAAAAAAAAACCAAAAGAATGATGTCACAACATTAAAATGTAACACACACAGAAACGAACTTAGCATTAGACAAAATCCGATGAGAATAACAAATATAGCTAAACCATAACCGCCATGATATAGGGAAAGCGTGATGGTAATGAATTTAACAACGAATTAATCCATATGCCTAATTTCTATTTTATTCATTCTATTTTTAGGAAAGTAAAGTCATTTAATGGTAGTTATGATGTTAATTCCATCATTGCTAATTTTACGATTCACGGATCATCTTGTTCAAACTATACCTTAATTATAAAATTCGATCACCTTTTGGTAAGTGATATTGTTTATATATGATCAATTAGTGGTCTTTTGCCTGTATTGCTTTTTGGTCGACTTATTGCTTTAATACACTCCCAATTTCCATTCTCAATTTATACTTTATATTTTCTGTAACTGTTCTCTCTAAATTTGATTTCTCGAAACGGTCTAATTGCATTAAACATTTGCTCGCATTTGTAACAATCTATAATGTCTATATCACAATTGCCTAACATATAATTATTTGTTTTTAGTAGAAACGACCCTATATGCTTCGAGCATTATTTCCTATCATATCTGTTGAAAGAGACTATCTTATTCGTATTCATAATTCAAGGCTACTTGTTCGGAACAAAGCGTTCCAACTTGCAGGCAACAAAATCACAAATACGTGTGTAACATCTAATATTTTCCCCGTAGATGTGTTTTGTTAATGAAATTTCTAAAAACATAATAATATTACGAAGATGCAGAAATATGATGATAGCATCGCTCAAAAGCCAAACAAATTAGTATTCTGTTTATATTTGTTTTAACCAGGGAGACTACATAAGACCATTTTGTGGACATTGGGATTTCAATGCTTCGTAAGTACAAACGTTTTAATAAAAGAAATACATTTTTAAGCATTGCTATTGAGACTACTATCTGCCAAAAACCATATAAAGTAGCTTTTAACAATGACTAAAACACATACCACATAGTTACATTTTTTTGTTACTATGCCATGCTACCACACACCAAGATGATAATACGTATATTGTTTGCTTAAATAGTAAACTGGTGGAAATAATTATAACACAATCGGATGTGGTAAGAAAAGCTGAATCTATGGTGAACAAACATTCATGTCTTAATTAAAACACTTTTGTTTGAACTCTTACTTAAACACTCTACCCAGCTTTTAAAAATGACGGACATATCGACGATGTTTGCACAGTAAATAAACAAATATACCGACATTCAAGGCAATTAAAAAAAGAAAGTCCTTATCAAATAGTAAAATCTAAAGCTCAAACAGGTAAAATGAATGGATAACAAATGTTATTTCCTGACTAGGTACAGACATGTACACTATTGTGGAATAAACCTGGTTTTATAGCTAGTTAATATGAATTATCGACATTTTTAATTCATTTTGGAGGCAGTTGCATGTTTGGTTGCTGTCTGATTCATTCTTATCCTCTTTCTCCTTTATAAAATATCATCCTTTAAAATACCTTGGTTAATTTATTATACTTTCCAACTTCTGATATCATTGTTAAAAAAAGCTAGCGTAATGTTTTACCTCACAATAGCACAACAACAAAAATACATAATTGCGAAATATTTATTTTATATTACAGGAATACTAGTAATGGAGCTTGGTCGTCCTTTGGTTCACAACTTGTTGATGCTGAAGATTCTTATACTATATGTGAATATAATCACACAACTAATTTTGCCATATTGATGAGCCCAGTAGGGAGAGTATGTTTTTATTTATTTAGGATAAGTTATTTATCAAAAACTCAACAAAAAAAATTTAATATAATTCTCTTCGACTTTGTATTTTTGTAGCCTTTTTAACTCATTTTAATTCGAGCGTCACTGATGAATCATTTGTATATGAAACGCGCGTCTGGCTCAAATACAATAGTTCAATCCTGGTTTCTACGATGAGTGTTTTACAACCACTGGGTCGATGTCACTGTTCGTACAGTTTTATTCCAAGATGATATCGCCAGCCCAGTAGTCAGCACTTCTGTGTTGACCATGTTGACAAGAATTATCATTGATATGGTGTTAGTCATAAATTTTCCGTTAACAAAACTTTATTTTCTGTCCTGTTGCCTTTATTTATATACATGATATATATATAGATTTTACCATTCATCAGTGTGATACAATATTTATCAACTCGAGACAGTTGAATATTCAAATTTAAAATTGAAATCTCAACCGAGCGTTTTAACACTTTTAGAATTTAACTGCCGAGTGTGGATATATATTGAACTGCACGAGATAAAATGATGGAATCGTTTTCTCTAATAATTTTTGTTATATGCAGAAAATCACAAATAAAGGCAGCAGTAGTATACAGCTGTTCGAAACTCATTAATCGATGGAGAACAAATTAAACAGATTAAAAACAAATATGGGTTACAAGCTTAAACTGAGGGAAACACGTCAAATATAAGAGAACAACGACACAACAGAAACACAACAGTAAAATGTAACACACACAGTAACGAACTATAATATAACATTGGCCTTTTTCCTGTCTTCAAACAGGACATTTTAAGAAAAAATGGTTGGTCATAATACTTCTTATAGAATAATCTGTCTTTCTATTTGACGCCATCAGGCACGGTCGCATTTTTTCATGACGTCACAATAGGATTTTCAGATAAAAGCGAGAAAGTTAGACTTCAAAATTGAATTTTGACCAATGACAAACTGAGTTCGAATGAACCACAGGTGAATAAAGTAAAAAATAATCAACAGGTTAAGAAAGTATAAACCGAGGAAGAATTAGAGAATGTAAAATATATAGCATGTATCGGATAGCAGTACTGTTTTTGGATATAATATCCAATTTTCGAAGTTAGTATTCTCAAGCTTGAAAAATATGTATATGTGTGCAATACATTTATTTCTCTGATTCATGGAATGTGGTGACTCTACTCCTATTTCATCAAGTTATTTAATGAAAATGCAAATATTCAACAGATAAAAACACTGTAATACGTATGCGTATGCATATGCTTCTGATATGATCTTCGTGTCTTGTCATGACAAGTCGAATGTGTACCTTTCTTTTGAATATGTATGTTAACCCTTTTTTATATAATATATTTTACAATTTTATAAGCCATTGTCTCGAGCTCACCACTTACCACTGAGTCTTATATCAACCATCGGATGTGGACTGTCAATATTATTTCTGGTCATGACAATTATCATTCATGTTGTATTTTGGAGGTAAGTTAAACGAATTTCAATCATGCATCGTTGATAATGAAATATATGTGTTGTCTTTGGGATACACGTATGATTTGATTAGCAGAGAGTGAAGAATTTTTTCTGATCAATCAAAACATCATGAAAATTACACTTTTCTGAAATCAATGACCGTATATGCGAAATCACAAAATCGTTGTAAATAGTCTTTAAACACGTAATAATGTCAACATAATGGAATTTATAGTTACTGTCGTACAAGTTTTAACCAAGCTATGTTTCATTCAGTATTGTAACAAATATGTTTTTGTTTTGTTTTCCATTCGATTAAAGTGTTTGAAATTTTTATATTTGCATTTGTCAAGGGGCTTTACTATTCAAATTTTCCTAGAAAATCGGAATTGTTGCTATTTTACGTTTGATTACATTTACGTCTTTGAATAATTAATCTACACGTTTCCCATATATTTAAAATTGTATTTCTTTACTTGATACATGTAGCAATTACGTAGACGACAATTGTCATAAATCTTAGATTAAACACAAGCCTTTAATGTTTTGTGGCGTAGAATCAAATTCGTACATACTGACAAAGTTAAACGTTAGACCTTGTTAACCAACGGAACAAGTACTTTCATTGCGACAAACACAACCACTCCTGTTTTTCTTCGAATGTACATCACCGAATGTATCTTATTATATAATTAGGTGCAAAAGATACAAGAGGGACAGTCAAACTCAAAAATCGTATCAAACTGACAACGTCATGGCTTAAAAAATGACTAACATACAAATAGTAGTTCACATAACAGAACATAGAAAACTAAGGAATGAGGAAATGTTCGTGTTGCTGATATATTTACATTTAGTTTCATAGTGCTCTGTTGATGATAATTTCTGTGATTTTGATTTACTCTTATTAATACTGAAGAAACCTAATGTCAATTGAAGTCGCAAATGCATCTTTTCTTTTATTGTTTTGCAGAGATGTTAGCGATGATGGAACAAAAGTCACTGATGAACCTATGTGTGGCCTTAATTATTTCGTACGTCTTATTCCTAGCTGGCATAACACAGACAGAAAATCAAGTAAGACAAACAGAAAAAAAGTCGTTAAGTATATAACAGGGAATATGTTTGATTGAAAACTAAAATTGAATATTTCATGCAAGTTCAGGAAGATATTAATTATTTATAAACACAATACATAAAATAAGTCCTGCAATCTATGACATTCAGGATAAGGACTCAGTTCCTTCACGGAAACTCCAATTTGTCCTTTTGAAAAAATGTATACTGATTTTGCACTAGATAAGTTTTCTATATGAATAATGAATTCTAAAAGCAGAAGCGTAGAGGATATTGATAGCAAAACCAGCCGTGAAAAAGAAGTGACAGAGAAAGTAATCAAAAAGAATTATTAAAATATTTTAGTTTTATAAATTCAAAATTTGATTGAGCTGCAACACATTTAACAACATGGTGCATATGTGTTATAACACAAGTTCCGTTTTCATATCGCATATTTGTATATAGAACCGATAGCTATTATGTTTGCATAATTAGAAATAATAACGAAGCATTCTCGTGATACTGCATACTGGATATTGGATACATTGTTACATGATTTGATCCTACCATCACATTTTGCATCAATGGAAAACACGAACAATTGCCAACATTTTATAAAAGATACTTCAAAATTTGGAAGTATCATTGAATATATGGTTTGGAAGATGCTGTATTCAAATCTAAATATCTTTATACATGTGTATTATCATTTCTCAAATAGTTTTATCATATTCTAGGTTGTTTGTTCAGTGATTGCAGTTGCTATACATTATTTGTTTCTCACAGACTTTGCTCTGATGCTGGCTGAGGGTATTCTTTTTGTGAAAATGGTTGTGTTTATTTTCAACAAACGTTCTATAGTTAATCAGCTAATACTACCATGTTGGAGTAGGTATAATTCTACATTTACAACTCATTTCAAAATGAAAACATTAAACTATTACATATACAGGGTAGCTAGTTAGACAAAGAAGTTATCAAACAAAAAATTATCCGGATGACCAATTTGTTATGATGCATGCGTTATTGTTCATAAGGACTATAATGTATTTGTTTACATTCAATTTTTTACACTATAATTTTAAGTTAAATTCTTCCTTGAATTTAAAGTATTTATTCTTTAAATTCAATAGCTATAAACAAGACAAACATATATATAGGATTAGTTGCTCGCCGTAACATCGTATTTTTTCTTGCGATACTATTTTTTCTTGCGATAATATTTTCTTTGGTTACATCTTCTGACATCAGACTCGGACTTCTCTTGAACTGAATTTTAATATGCGTATTGTTATGCTTTTACTTTTCTACATTGGTTAGAGGTATAGGGGGAGGGTTGAGATCTCACAAACATGTTTAACCCCGCCGCATTTTTGCGCCTGTCCCAAGTCAGGAGCCCCTGGCCTTTGTTAGTCTTGTATTATTTAAATTTTAGTTTCTTGTGTACAATTTGGAAATTAGTATGGCGTTCATTATCACTGAACTAGTATATATTTGTTTAGGGGCCAGCTGAAGGACGCCTCCGGGTGCGGGAATTTCTCGCTACATTGAAGACCTGTTGGTGACCTTCTGCTGTTGTTTTTTTATTTGGTCGGGTAGTTGTCTCTTTGACACATTCCCCATTTCCATTCTCAATTTTAATATTTTATTTTACTTTATTTTACATATTTCTTCGATTGAAACAATATATAAATGCATGACATATAACAATGTTCCTCTTTCGCGTCGTTTCTTTTTATCGGCTAATCACGACTCCTGATTTTACTAGTAATTTAACATCTAAAACATATTATACTTAAACTTTCGAGCCTCTGGACTGTTCCACGGACAATGTCGTGTACGGAATCGAATGTACTTTGTGTGGACTTCTTTATGTTGGTGAAACTCGTCAAACTTTGCGTAAAAGAATGAATCAACACCGGTCTGATAATAAAAATCCTCAATTTAGGGTTCTTTATAACCATTTTAATCAACCGGACCATGATCCTTCTTTATCTATGAAAGTACGCATCATTGAGAAAATTTATCACCACACAAATAGCCCTGTACTAAGTACTCCCTTCCGCAAAGATAGAGAAAATTTCTGGATAAGGGAGTAAGGGACTGCAATGCCATATGGTTGCAATGACAATATAAAAGGAGTAAGAAATTTGTCAAGTCCTGCCTGCAGTGATGTTAATGTAATGGATCTATTTAACACTACCTTACGACAACAACGTAGTCATGGGCAAAGACATTACCATCGGCCTAATGTAAAAAAGTCTTCCAAATCTAGATCACCATCTGGGAGCTTTGATGACCTTCTTTCACATCTTCATCATCCACTAGGGTTACATTACATAAGAACTATTCTCTTTTTCACTGCCAGTTAATTTTCTTAAACGTTTGAGAGATTATGCACTTGACAAAGGAGGCACCAATACATTTTCTGCAATATATAGATTAGTCAGTATTATTTGTGATGTAGCTCTTTTCCGTCTTTTCAAACCAGTAAGATCTGAACCTTTACATGAAGAAAAGAGGAGATTCCTTCCTGTTGATTTTGCCAATAGAGGAATCGATGCAATCAATATCTGCAACGTTCTACATCACAAGGAGGTAACATCTAAAATTCCTATTTATTTTCAAATCAGTCTGTTCCTTTTGTATCCTACAGTTACACCAAAACCATTGCACCTAAAATATTTAACTATAAACAGGCATTGCAGGACCTTGACTTAGAACAATACCTTAAAAACCCTCCGACATGTGACTGTTCCCACTCGCCTTATAATTACAGCCCCTCTGGTCATGTTATAACTGGGGATTTAAATATAATTCAACATGAAAATCTCCGAAAGGTGATTTCTCATGGTCCTAAGTTTAGAGAACCCCAACACATCAATTGGAACCATAACTTCAAAATAATTATGGATTCTATTGAGGACTACGCCAGAGCATGGGCTAAGCGAGAAGAAGTTGAACTGGACACTTTGTCAGAATGGGTTAAAACTATCAGGTCTCTGATAAAACGTCGCATTCACAAGTTGAAAAACTGTGTGAACGATCGACTAAAGTCCGTTTTCAGAGACAAAGAGGTCATGAAATGTCTATCAACTCTTCATGATAAGTATGTTGTTGTTCCTGCGGACAAAGCTTCAAATAATATTGTCTTTGTATGTAAATCGTATTACTACGAATGTCTTGTAAAAGAATTGGGTATAACGGAGCACTCAGGTAATCCCACATACAAAGACATATCATTTGACAAGGATGAGATTTTAGCAAATCATAAGTCCTTCATGGCTTCAATAAACATAACATTGAACACCAAATCGGAGGACTTACCTTGTTTGTATTGGATACCAAAGCTTCATAAAATTCCGTACACACAACGGTATATTGCTGGCTCATCTTCATGTTCCACTAAAGAATTGTCTATTAGATTGACTAAAATTCTGTCCGCAGTGAAAGAGGGTCTTCAGAAATACTGTGAAACTGTTTACTCGCGTAGTGGTATTAACCATATATGGATTCTTAAAAATTCTAAGAACTTCTAGACAATTTCAAATCTCGGTCTCTTTCTGAAATAAGTTCCATCAAAACTTTTTATTTTTCAACCCTGTATACCACCATTCCCCATGTAAAATTGAAAAATCGCCTAAAAGATATTATCCACAATGCCTTTCAACATAAAAATGGTAGCATACGCTATAAATTTATTACTTTGGGATTTCATAAAGCATATTTCGTTAATAGTGACAAACAAAAAGGTAAATCATGCTACACAGAAGAACAAGTAGTCAGTATGATGGAGTTTCTTATCGACAACATATTTGTTGAGTTTGGAGGTAGACTTTTCCAACAAATTGTCGGCATTCCTATGGGAACAAACTGTGCGCCTCTTCTTGCCGACCTCTTCTTATTTTCATATGAATCGGAGTTCCTCCAGACACTTGTAAAAAACAAGAGGATCAAAGAAGCCAGATTATTTAATTTCACTTTCAGATATATTGATGATGTTCTTTCCTTAAACAATCCGAACTTTTCTGATTGGGTTCCATTAATATATCCCCCAGAACTCGAGATTAAAGAAACAACAGACACGGCTTCCTCCGCCTCATTTTTAGACTTATATCTCGAATTTGACCTACACAGTCATCTCAGTACCAGAATCTATGACAAATGAGACGATTTTAATTTCGAAATTATAAATTTCCCCCACCTTAGTAGCAATATACCAACTTCACCTGCAAATGGGATATATATTTCTAAACTTATTCGATATTCAAGAGCTTGCAGCTCCTACTCAGACTTTGTAAAACGTCATCAGTGTCTGAGTAGAAAGTTGATGAACCAGGGGTATGTCAAAGAACGTCTCGTCCTTTTTCTAAAAAAGTTCATCGGAAGGTACCAAGACCTTGTTGATAAATATTCCGTATCAACTTCTCAAATAATACACGATGGTCTTGATGTATAGATTCTGCGTACTGATGTTGTGTATCATCTTAACAACATGTTTTATTGTTCTTTTATTTGTTTTTGTTCTATTATTAAGATTACTTTTACTGTTGAATGGTTTTATGTGATATCCGTTTGACGTGGCTCGGTACTTATACATCTCGTCAATGTGTTTGTATTGGCTTTCTTTTTTCGGTGATTTGTTTTGTATATGTGACTCTTTGTATTTCATTTGTGCTTATAACGTGACTCTGTACTTTAAAATATCCCGTCAGTATGACATTTGTCTATAATATGTCATGATGATATATTTCTATTATGAATTACTATATACGTTGAACCACAAACGTCAAAATCAATCAATGGCGTAGTGGATTAACAATTTTTGGATTCTCATAAATTCTATGTATAACTTTTGAACTAGTTTAAATCTCGGTCTATTTCTGTAATTTATTCTTACATACTTTTGATTTTTTAATCCTGTATGCGTACATTACCTATGTAAATTTTAAAATTGTTTGTATGCACATTGAACGACAAATGTATGTGACGTATATAATTTTTTCTGACGTCAGACACTCAAATCAATCCATGTGTTCGTAGATAGTACATGTTTTTGTGTCCTGTTAAATTGTTTCCTTTTAAAAGTTTTGGATTCTCACAAATTCTATGTATAACTTTTGGACTAGTTTGAATCTCGGTCTATTTCTGTAATTTATTCTTACATACTTTTGATTTTTTAACCCTGTATGCGTACATTGCCTATGTAAATTTTAAAATTGTTTGTATGCACATTGAACGACAAATTTATGTGACGTATATAATTTTTCTGACGTCAGACACTCAAATCAATCCATGTGTTCGTAGATAGTAGATGTTTTTGTGTCCTGTTAAATTGTTCCATTTAAAATTGATTATACGATGATGACTGATGTACCCATATTTTGACTATTTTATTAGTTGTGACTGTTTATTTAACGTATCATGTAAATGTAGCGGAATTTGATGAGACTGTTATTAAAGTGAGAGGGTTAGCGCTATAGAACCAGGTTTTATCCACCATTTTCTACATTTGAAAATGCCTGTACCAAGTCAGGAATATGACAGTTCTTGTCCATTCGTTTTTGATGCGTTTCGTTTTTTGATTTTGCCATGTGATTATGGACTTTCCAAATTGATTTTCCTCTGAGTTCAGTATTTTTGTGATTTTACTTTCTAATACAACCAACGCCTGTACGTACAATAAACATAGCAGCAACTGCCTATATACCCATGTGACCCACTTCAATTCGACGTAACTGCGAGCACCTTCGAAACTCAAAAATTCAATTGCAAAATTCATATAGTACTATTAAACCCAACCCGTAAAAACCGTCAAAATTTTGAAGTTATACTTGTTCCCATCTACAAAAAATGACTATAAATAGCAAACGGGAAAAACCCTATTTCAAACAAAAAAAATCATATAACACAACATACATCAATATGTAAAAAAAAAAAAAAACAACAACCAAAAACCAAAACATACAAAATATGTGATTGAATAAAATTCTAATTTGACGTGATTCTTTCGCTTTATGACAAAACCCATGCTATATTTTTTTACATAGGCGTATATTGACTACTGCAGAATAACGAATTTGATTAAATTGACATGCTTTTTAAAATATTTTTCATTAGCGTAAATGATGCACATGTTGTTACTAATTCATCTATTATGACTGTAATGTGTTGCATTCCGAAATTGACAAATTTGACCCAGATACGACAACCGTTCACGCTGGCTGTTCAAAACTCATCCCTCTAAAAAATAACACTGCCAGTCGTTTGCTTCTCTACAAACAAAAATAGGAGGTTCATGGAAGAGCCTACTCAATCGCTTTACCCTTATACAGATCGAACATAGAAATTACTTTAATAGTCCTAATCAGAATCAAAATAATTGATGCAAGTTATAATAAATTGAAGTCTTAACATGGGTAGTCATTATATTCGTGTTCTTTTAGTCCTAACTATTGATCGGGTAACATTATCACGAATTTAATGTCTACCCATGTTAAAACTACAATAAAGTATAGCTTGAAATCAATTATTTCTTTATCAAACTTATTAACAGTGGGGAAAGTATTACTAAAGAAGAAAGTTACATTTTAAACGGTTAAAACACCTTGACCTATGCCCATTACACAGATTCGCTCAATATAAAAACTGTAATTTTGATTTTCAGTTGTTCCTGCTGTTATAGTTGGAATTTCTGCTGGTGTGACTAAACTTGAAGGATATGGCAATCACAAGTAGTACGTATATAACTTTAAAAATAGTATCTCATACATACAACTAAAAAAACTTGTACCCTACTACTTTTTTTCAACCAAAGATGAAGTATAAGACCATGCAAGATATTTTCAACATTTGTATGGCTCCATCTTCTTAAGAGTTTAAATTATAATCGAACAGACCTCAATTAGACTGCTTATTAAAAGTATTTATACTGGTAAAATGCTGAAGTTGCGTTTTTAGAGATGATACATATAGATCATATATGGAAAGAAGTAGGTTGAACAGCTAGTATTACAAAGCTCGAGGCAATATCAAATTTCACAGAATAATTCGAAACATGAAAATTATATTGAGATGTAGTCAATACGAAATTGGTTTGGATCAAAACTGCCAAGGTGAGTGTGACCTAATGAAACATGAAACAGTGAAAAACTAATTTGGTGTACTCTATTGATCTTATATAATAAATTAGAAAAATGGAATTCAATATTCTAATGTGTATTTTTGAATTGTTTTTTGCAAATTTTTTAACTTGCTGTCGAATATATGAATAAATAAATCATCATATATAGGACTAAATTTAGTATATACGCCAATAAATAAGATTTACATGTTTTATTGTAAATAAAAACTACTATTTTTTTTCTGTTTAGAACAAATAAAATTCAAATGAAACTCATATCAGTCTAATTGCAAATTTTCTTTTCATACTCTTTGGCACTTCCGCCATGATTGTTAATTCTCACGTCACAGTTGTTTAATATTGACCTTTAACAATTCGTTTGATATACGTCACGTCATTATACTTTAAAATAGAAAAAATAGCAAATAGAAACAAGGCTTCAGATATATGAAATATAATTTAAACACGTGATCGTTATATCCAATGAAAACCGAAGAATGCTACACCATGTGTTATACTAGTATGTGTTTCCTTTTAATTTAATTTTGTTTTATTTTCAGTGTCCATTTTCGTAACTATAAAAATAGAATAATAAGACGTAAATAAACAAATGACCCTCTGAAATTTTTTCTTTGTTTCAGTTGTTGGTTATCTCCTGAAACAAACCTCATCTGGGCGTTCATAGGACCAGCATTACTTGTTATTACGGTAGGTATGTAAGGAGTATACTACTTCAATGAATGAACCAAGGAATGTTTTGATTAATTTTAGTAGTCAATTGCCGTTGTTTTGATCCGTTTGTTCCAAACTTCATTTTGTTTTATCAGAAAGGAGTGAATGAAAACAAAGCGTCTATAAAAGAGGGAAAGTCAAACTCATAGATCGAAAATAAACTGATACATAATTAGTGTTGCGCACGTTTCGTGCGAGTTGATAACAAGTTACTTCCATGTTTCATTTAAATGAAATTGTAAAACAATTTAAATCATGTAAATATTAAACTTTCGACGCTTTTACATAAACAAAGTATGTCCTTGATACCATCTCATGCAATTCACAATGCACATTATTTGTTAGGTTATATCAACAACTGTCGACAAAACAGTTTTGAAGCATCAACATAACCCAACCAAACTAAACACATAGTTTGTCAAATATAAAAGTCATTTCAAGATTAGATTATCTGGATATTATGTTGCAAAGCGAATCAGTTACTGCAAACACCTACTTTCAGTGACGATTTTTCATTAAATTTCATGTATATACAATCAAGCTTTTATACACTGTATTAACTTAGGACATTATAACATTTATTTTCCTGATCTTTCCTTTAAAATTGGTCATTCACTCAACCGAACGTTTTGTTCTTTGAAATTCCAACTGCATATTTATCTCTACTAATACTTTTGATACTTAGTAACACACACACAAAATCAAATTTTCTGAAGACAGTTTTTTTTAATTTATTTTGAAATGTCAATTATTCATTTTGATTTAAAATTTAATTTTTCAGATTAATGTTATCGTCATCATCATAACTGTATATAAAATGATGACTGTGAAAGCTGTAGCTACGAAAACGCCAAAAGAGAAATCCAAGTAAGTATGTTATAAGTACTCAATTTGTCTGGATTCTTTATTGGTACCCTTACTGGTATAAATATATAGCGGAACCAATTCAAACTGCTTTGAAGAATTGAAAATCAGATAAAATGTTAAACAAAGGTCAAGTAGAGATGCGTGTTTTATTACGACCATATGAGCTTACATTTGATTACTTTGTCAAATGGATTTATAAGATGCAATGGTCAAAGGTATTAGTTGGTTAGCGTTTTTACAGCTTTATATAGTGCAATATTGTCAAATTGTTAAAGGGGTCTACATTGGAAACCTCTCCAATGTGCACATTTTGATATTGTTATCATTTTACTGGCTTTGAAATCGCTATCTCTAAAAGTAAATACTCAATTTACTAATGTTGTTACATATAAGGGAGAGAAAAATTCCATGCAACGTCCGATCTGTGTTTTTCTGATGTTTTTCAAATGATTGTCGATCTAATGGTTTCTGCTTTTTTCATCTGATTTGTATTATGTGTTTATATGTTGTACTGGTATACCACTAATTTAGGTTAGAGAGAGGGTTAAGCATTCAATCCATCTAAATTTTAGTGGATAGTTGTCTCATCATTTGCTCATTGGCTATCAAAATCCATCTCTGTATTGTTGTATAGAATAACACATGATATAACGTGATCGAAACGCTTTAATGGATTTAGTATCATCAGGAACGCTCTAAGTTGAATATTTGAAACCCATGATGTATAAGAACCAGAACAGTTGAATAGCTATGTAATCAAACATTACACGAAAAGACAGAAAATTCCAGAAGACATTAAACAAAATATTATTTAATGATTATTTAAAAGTATAAAACGGTTGATTTAAAAGACGTTAGTTAAAAAAATGTCAAAAAGAAAAATATAGCATACCTCCAGTGATGGTAGCAGATATTTTCTGCGAATGAGACATACCGAATTCGTCGTATTACCGTGTTTACACACCCTCGCGGGTCATATAGGGTCGCCCTCATCTTTTTGTAGGATTCATGTTGCTCAGTCTTCATTTTGTTGTGTTTTGTGTATTTTTCTATCTGTTGGACTGTTTCGTTTTTAGCCATGGTGGTGTCAGGTTTTTTTTTCGCCTGTCTTAAAATATTGAATTATGGAGTACTGAGCTTTTTACGGTTATAATGGAAATGTTAAAAGATATTGGCTGGCTTTACATCTCTCGCAAGGTCAGTTCCCACGGTGTCTATCATCCGAGGTATCTACCCAGAGCTGCAAAACAAAACAACCCAAAAAAACTACAAGTCGTAAATTGCTTGAGTCCGACGCGTTTGTAATGAAGCATAAACAAGATCACCAATCTTTAATTAAACAGCATTTTTTCTTGAGTCAAAACATGAACATGATGTTTGTTGTTCTATTATAGAATTGGTTTGAAAGGCATCCGTGTTATGTTACCGTTGTTTGGAGTAACGTGGGTACTAGGGACATTTTCGTTGAACGATGATCTCGTCATGTTTCAATACCTATTTGCAATTTGCAACTCTCTTCAGGTAATGTTTACTGTTTTATGCTTAACATGCACTCAAATGCATTGCAAAGTCCCTTTTGACACATAAAATCAGGTGAAAAAAGTTTTCAAAGTAATAAAATAGTTCCAGATACCAGAATATTTAAACGGAAGCTTATTTATTATTTGATGATTTTTTTGAAGTAATTGAATAGAAAGGTGGGAAATACATGTACCAACCGGATATTCGAAATCATAATTCGGTAACAAGATGAGAATGTCCCATAAATAACCATTTCTGAGAAAAAGAGGAACAAAACTCACCAAAACCAATTATAATAAAACTAAAGACTGAGCCTTTAAAACTGCAGCCACACCAGTTGCAACCCTTTATGGCCGAAATAAGTGCCTCAGGTTTGGCAACCGTCGTATCAATCATACAATCAAACAATATGTAATAAGTCTCTTTTGGTTTTATCAAATTCGCAGAAAAAAATCAACAGACCTGAATCGTTGTTATATAAGATAAATATGTTCTTGAGCTTCGTATGTGAAAGTAAAATAACAAACAAATGTGTACTTAAATTCAAGACAGAAAACCCGTAACCCAAAGCGCAATCCGATCAAACGAATGGATAACAATTTTAACATTCCTGATTTGGAACAGACATTTTTTTTATGTAGGACACGGTTGCTTGAACCGGGTTTTATAACAAGCTTAACCTCTCACTTGCATGCCAGTCGCATACAATTCCATTATAATGACAGCGATATGTGAACAAAACAAAAAGACATAATCATGATATCCGATAACGATGTCAAGAACAGGGATACATAGTCAACATTTTGTTATAATTTTAATCAATATAGCAACAAACCAATATGTAACTAAGACACACAAAAAGGCATATCGACAAAGCATATTAGCAAGGAATTAAAGACAATCATATACAATTTACCAAGACACAATAACACAATGACAGGATGTATAAGTTCAGAGCCACGTAACTTGTAACAAAGAAACACAAAAAGTCATATAGACAAAACGAATTAGATTAACGAAGGACAAGAATGCAATTTGTCTTTGCCGTGGAGCAATAACACAACGGCGGGATGTATAATTACAGAGCCACGTCAAATTCATACCACACACCAAAACACCCGGCATTAACAGTAAACACGGTGAAATTAATATTCACAAAGACAAACAAAGAATATATAATCACACGTTATTATGATGTATTTAGAGAAATGAGAATGCTTCAATATCTAATAATCATTATCCTTCAAACAGGGTCTCTTTATATTTGTATTCAATTGCTGCTTGACTGACAAGGTATTTATGTTAAATAAAGGCAACCGTAGTATACCGCTGTTCGAAATTCACAAATCGATTGAGAAAAAATCAATTCTGGGTTACAAACTAATACTGAGGAAAACATATCAAATATAAGAGGAGAAAAACCACACAACAGAAACACAACATTAAAATGTAACACATAGACACGAACTATAATATAACAATAGCCATTTTCGTACAGGACAGTTTAAGAAAATTAAATGGTGAGTTGAACCTGGTTTTGTGGCTATTCAAACCTTCCGCTTTTATAGCAATGTTAAATATGACAGAAAAATGACAACATTTCATGACATGACTACAATACAAATGATTGGGAGAACATATAGGACAGTAAAACACACGAATAATGGCTAACAAAAGGTACCAGGTTTTTAAGTTAAAACACCATACGCGCGTTTCGTCCACATAATGATGATACGAGCGTAATAAAGCATTGGCTGTCTTTACCATATAGGTAAACAATTCTGACTAAAAATTTAAATTGCAATAACACAAAAAATATATCATCTCTATATAACATATAATCTAAGGAGATGTTCCGTGATTGTAAATGTAACAACAATTTACACAGTCATAATAAACCGTATTTACGCACCTATATGCATCTGTTTTGTTTTTTCCTCGTTGACCAGCCATCTTAATTGAATAGGTCTTATTCCAAGATATTTTTAGAGATTGATTGTGATCTTAAAAAAAAACTAAAGTTTATATGCCATCGGATGTTTATAGTTTCGCATCATAATTTATATATACCCTGGAATCAAAAACAACGATGAGACCAAGCATTGATAACTTGATGTTAATGCTTTGGAAATTGTGTCTTTGGTTACTGATTTGTCTGAATTGTAGAAGAAATTCATTAATGAGTACATCATAATTGGTTGGAATAAACAGGCTAAGTAAATGTTGATAAACTACAATTACAGTTCTGTTTATATTCAATTATCTATTTTAGATAACGTTTGTTTTGAACCTGTTCCTGACGTTCGTTATCGAGGAATAAATTATTTGCAATTTTTGGAATTTTTTTTGGAACAGTAAACATTTATAATGTATAGAAAAAGAAAAAAAAGAGAGTGCGAAAACTATAAAAGACTTAAAGGTCTACTGTGGATTCATTGATATTAGTTGGATACCAGTTTCGTGGATTTTGGTGATATAGGGGAACCAAGAATTAAAATATTCAACGAATTGCAAATTTTCAAAAGGAATATAAGCAAAGTAAATCAAAATCGCGAAATTAAATATCCACACATATGCAAGTTTTTTTCAAACCACGAAAATTGGAACTCACAAAAAATAAATGAATCCACAGTACTAGAACACTACGTAAAAGGAAAATTAAAACTTAGAAACACAATATGCAAAAACATCAGGCTTCACGTCTAACAACCGTTTTTTTACTCATATAGTTTAAAAAGTAAAAACACAAAAATACCGAACTCCGAGGAAAATTCAAAAAGGAAAATCCAAAATCAAAAGGCAAAAGGCAAAATCAAAAGTCCAAACACATCAAACGAATGGATAACAACTGTCATATTCCTGACTTGGTACAGGCATTTTCTAATGTAGAAAATGGTGGATTGAACCTGGTTTTATAGCTAGCTAAACCTCTCACTTGTATGACAGTCGCATCAAATTCCATTACATTGTCAACGATGTATGAACAAAACAAACATACTCAAAGAGTAAAAATGTCAAAAATAGGGGTACAGCAGTCAATATTGTGTTATCATCTTAATATCACTATAAAAACAACAAATGTAACGATGAATCACAAAAAGGCATACATCAAATTTAACATACTCATTTTGCTTTTCTAGTACCACTCAATTTATGTATATAAAGTCTACCCGTAAAGGAAAGAAGGTTATCATTGCTGGTGTAAAAATGCGCGTTTGAAATTCGTACAGGTAGACATAAAAATAATTTTGTCGTTAAAAGTATGAACAAAACAAACATACTTGCAACACTATAAAAACAACAAATGTAAACGAAGAAGCACAAAAAGGCATACATCAAATTTAATATACTCATTTTGCTTTTCTTATACCACTTAATTTATCTATATAAAGTCTACCCGGAAAGAATAGAAGGTTTTCATTGCTGGTGTAAAATTGCGCGTTTGAAATTCGCACAGGTAGACATAAAAATAATTTTGTCGTTCAAAGTATGAAGGTTTACATACATGCATAGTCACGTAAAGTTGATCTAACAAACAACAGACTCAACAGTAAATGTAATAATAATAAATAAATAAGGTGTGGTTCAAAGTATGACGGGATACATACGTACAGTATCACGTCAAATGTATGAAATAAAAAACAGACTTAACAGAAATTTAAAGTATTTTATTGAATGAAATAATTTTATCATTCATAGTATGTCAAAATCCATAAGTAAGAGTAATTTAAGTAAATGAAATAATTTTGTCGTTCAAAGCATGATGTTTTTATATAACCACAGAGTCAATTCAAAAGAATATCTCAAAAATTTAACAAGCAATATTAATAAAGACTAATAAAATAATACTATAACGCGTTATTAAGATGATAACCAACGTCAGTACGGAAAATCTATACTTCAAGACCATCTTGTATTATTTGTGAAGTTGATACGGAATATTTATCAACAAGTTCTGGGTATCTTCCGATGAACTTTTTTAGAAAAAGGACGAGACGTTCTTTGACATACCCCTGGTTCATCAACTTTCTGCTCAGACACTGGTGACGTTGTACAAAGTCTGAATAGGAGCTGCAAGCTCTTGAATACCTAATAAGTTGGGAAATGTATATTCCATATGCAGGTGAAGTTGGTATATTACTACTAAGGTGGGGGAAATTGATAATTTCAAAATTGAAATCGTCTCGTTTATCATAAATTAGTATTAGAATTATACACCATTTCATAACATATTACTGACTCCTTTTTAACCCCATGTGCATATTGTTGTGTTTTATTCTGTGTATAGATCAGAAAAGGTTACCGGGAGTATAAGAGACGACGTGCAAATCAAATGGATTCAAAATTATCTACCGAATGTACTAATAATGTGAGTATATATATGTAAACATAGGAAAAGACTATCAAGAAAGTAGCTCATACTAAAAAATCGCCTTTTTTATCAAATTTATCTCTTTGCATTTGGCATATCTGATTAAACGAAAACATTGAGGCATTCTTCATAAAAGTGTCTAAAAAATATTAAAGTATTGCCTGTATATGCATCTCCTATATGAGCCAGTTTTCAGGCGCTTATATATTTTGGAATCATACACATATGAACTGTAGACTGTTTCTTAGGTTTTGTAAATAGCTTTGTCAAAATTATAGGAATGTCTTTTGCATCATAACTAAAAAAAAATAATTGATGTTTATTGTTTAAAAAGATAATATAAACATATGCATTAAAATCTTCTTGAATTACTATTATTGGTAAAAACTATAAAAATGATAATAGTTTTATAAATATACTTATTTTGATTGTAGACATAATGTTACTCCATCATTTATGATCATCAATATATTGATACATTTTCATTTGTTCTTTTTATTGTTTAACACCCATTCAAAAAAGTTTACATTTCTCTGTCTTCTACACAATATCAATTATTAATAATGTATGCTCGTTAATTTTTGTTTAGGACAATCTAAAAACAGCGCATCGACGACAAAATGTGTACACTGAAGAAATGGATAATACACTTTAACAGTATATATATATTTATATAGATAATAGTGTAAAGTCCAGTCTTGTATTTTTTTTATTATTATTTTTGTAAATTAACTTAGTTCCACGATTGTATTAATATGTCTTAAAGAGTTACAGATAACAGTTATCAATTGCATGTATTATAATTAGTGTATAGGTTTATCATTTTACAATATGTTATACTATTACTTAATCCTTCTTTTATATTTGATAAACCATAGAGTATCATAACAGGCATGTATATAACCAATGCTAAAGTTAATTAACGTAACGAGTGAGACATTCTAGAAATTATCACGCTCACATGTAATGTTCGTCAACTTATTGTTGATAACATATTTGTTTTTTTCTCAGTGTGTCAAGATAAAATGTTTATACTCAGATAATTTAAGTTTGGATGTACCGCGTCTTCTGATTGGCTTACATTGTTTTGTTTATTAGGTGATATACATAATTTAGTCATCAACATTTTTTTATGGTTTTCTCTGGTTTAAAATGTAGTTTACAATTAAATTATAAGAAATGACTGTAATATTTTTTCTGTCTATTCGAACTAACATAAAAATGAGATGCATACTTTCAAAAAATCCGCTACGCGCGTTATTCAGTGCGCACCACTTTTTTTATGTTATTTCTTTACAGACAAAAAATATATTATCATATTCCTCAAATAATTTGCACTGCCTTTTTAGATAAAGGATTATGATAATCAATGCATATCCATATCAATAGACTATCTTTATGCATGTTTTTTAAGTTATGAAACTTAATTGAAATGAAAAAAAATAGTATATAGAGGACATGTACACTTACATGGGATACCACTTCAACTTTGAAAATACAACCAAATTTTTTTTACCATCAACAATTATTTGAATAATACCAAGCCATTAATGTTAAGAACTTTTCTGTTTTTGATATTAACATAACTCTAAAATTCTATTTCCTGTTAACGCTATCAAACAGGACAGCTCCTCAAGGTTTCTTAATGTTTAATAAAATAAGCTTAAGTTCATTGTTTGCAACAACCTCATAAATTGTTTTCTCACTATATTCGAAAAAATCAGAAGTAGAATTTAATTAAAGGGATTTTTGCAACTGTCTCGTCTTTGTAATTTTTTATCCAAAAGAAATATAAATGTACATGTTTTTGCAAGTTCTCTTTGTCACAATCATTGCACATTTTGTATTGATATATCTATGTTTTTGTTTGTGTCTCAGATGCATACAATAGAATTAGTCTTAAAGTGTGCTTTACACTTGTATTATACATTTTTTTAACCTTATAAAATGTTATTTTATAAGTGACGACAAGAGATACTATAATATTTCTAAAAGTTATTACAATTCTAGTTTTACATATTAAAATCTTATTACATCTAAAATTTATTTTTACTATGTATCCAATGAAATAAACAAAAGTGGATAAAGGCTATGCATTCATTAAGTCTACTTGTGCTACACTAGTTAAACAATAACTGAATATAGCAACTGATAATACTAAGATATGGAACTTGACTTACAATAAAAGTAATTGTTTACATAAGGAAATGACAGTTGTTTTCCATTTGCTTGTTTTGATTGAGCGTTTGATTTCACAATTTGATAAAGGACTTTTCGTTTTTTAAATTTCCTTGAGCAATGTTGAATGTTACATCTGCACTTTGCGAAAGCAAAGTTGTAGTTCTTCCCTCGCCTGGACTTGAAATCGAGCTTACGACACAACAACGCTTATCTGTAGTCAATTTCAATTTTATGCTTTATATACCATTATATTATTTTCTCTGTTACAACTCTTGACTTACGAGGATAGGTACTCTAGGTCACTTAAAGCTTATTTATTAGTTCAGTCTAGGTGGTTGTGTGGTCTAGAACGCTTAACATAATACAGGCGTTGATGTCTCGATATCCCAATAACATGAGTTTGAATCCCGACAAAAAAAGATTAAAATGCCGATTCAACATGGTTGAACTGATATTAAGAGTAGTTTTGTATATATGTACTCACTTAATTAAAAAAACTTATTGTATATTGGCTTAATCAATAATTCATCTGTTCATAAAGGCAACATAAGTATACCGCTGTTAAATACACTCACAGATACTAGATTTATTGTGTACGCCAGACACAAAAACATTTTAGATACGCATAAATAAAAAAGTAAAGTACGGAGTTGAAGCTTTAAAGATAATTTTGCAACCTGTCTTTTTATTTTTAGCCATGGTGTTGTCAGTTTATTTTCAATCTACGAGTTTGACTCTCCCTCTGGTCTCTTTCGTTCTCATTTATCCTTAAAAAAAGATATCAATGCAATAGGCAACTTTGTCAATATTGATCTCGAGATTCATTTGTGATGATTTTTGTTTCTATCGGACTGAATATGTATTATTTACTGTACTATTCTTAAATTAACGTTCTTTAGATAAATTAACATTTAAATCTTCAGTTACTTATGAATAAAATTGAGAATGGAAATGGGGAATGTGTCAAAAAGACAACAACCCAACTATAGAGTAGACAATAGCCAAATGCCACCAATGGGTCTTCATTGCAGTGTGAAACTCCCGCACACGGATGCGTCCTTTAGCTGGCCCCTTAACAAATATGTATAGGATATAAAAAAGAAGATGTGATATGATTGCCAATGAGACAACTATATATCATTTTATTCTGGTATCACCTAAGTTGGACAAAGGTATACAGAAAAACACATTAGTTTACATTACATTACATATAAGTAAATTTGTTGAGGAAGCATTAAATATGAGTTTTTTTTACAACGGTATGATCAGTATAGCCGACAGGTTATACTGTCCATAAGACACCAAAAGGACACAGACATTAACAACTATAGGTCACCGTATGGCGTTCAACAATGAGCAAAGCCCATACCGCATAGTCAGCTATAAAAGGCCCTGATAAGACAATGTAAAACAATTCAAACGAGAAAACTAACGGCCTTATTTATATAACAAAATGGACGAAAAACAAATATGTAACACATAAACAAACGACAACCACTGAATTACAGGCTTATGACTTAGGACATACACTAACATAAATTATCTGGCGGGGTTAAACATGTTAGCGGGATCACATCCCTCCCTCTAACCTGGGACAGTGGTATAACAGTACAACATAAGAACGAACTATATAAATCAGTTGAAAAAGGCTTAACTCATCAGATGGACAAAAATACAAGTGAACGTGGCCGGGTACTTATACATCCCGACACAAAAAAACACTTGGAACAGATCTGAGAGTACTCACAGTTATCTGACAGCTAGTTCAAAGCCACTTACAACTAAAAATATGCATCTAAGACTAAACTATCAATCCGTACACATCCAACATCCAATGGATTTAGTGTAAAGATGTCATAAACAGCCTGATAAAAACATGATCTTGTGCAATGCCAAGTTGCAGGTATCGACAGATTGTAGATCCATGAATGTGTTTATGTATATAACATACTAGTACTATTTAGTTAGCTTTTAATTTACTGATAACAAAATAAATTTTTATACCAATAAAAACAATATTCAATGATCTTATTACAGTGTTGAATAGGTAACCTTTTAGAATAATTTTTAAAGTTTACATGGGTCATTTCTAAATTTCCGGGCATGGTTAACAACATTTCCGTAAAAATGAGGATGTGCTATCCCGTTGGTAATAAGCTTTTTACAGGTTCAACCAAACTACATAACCAAATCTTTATATCTATGAAAAAATGTAGTAAAGGTTTTAAGTAATTTATGGTAACAATATCCCTGGTTTAATAATTTACCAGTAATACATAGATTGCGTTCGTTAAAATCAAAAACGTCACAACAGACACCGGCATAGCGAACGAGCTGTGAAATATAAACACCGTAAGATGGTGCCAAAGGAACATCACCATCTTAAAATGGAAAATTAACAATAGGGAACGAAAATCGTCTCTTTTGTCGTAAATTTTATTGTGGAGTTTCCCGTTTAAAACCAAAATATCTAAATCCAGGAAAGGACAGATAGTACCGAATAAAATTTGATTTACTTAAAGTAAGTTCCTTGTGGTAAATTTCAGCAGTATATTGAGAAAATTCTTGATTATTTAACGAAAACATATCATCAAGATAACGATAAGTGTTGTTGAATTTATCAATTAAATGCAATTTCCACGGGTCTTTACTGAGTTTAGTCATAAGCTGTGATTCGTAACAGTACAAAAACAAGTCTGTTATTAAAGGGGCAAAATTAGTGCCCATGGGGATACCTACAACCTGTCGATAAACTTTGTTGCCGAAACGTACATAAATATTATCAAGGAGAAAATTAACAGCTTCAAACATCTCATCACAACTCCAGTAAGTATATCTAGCATATTTACCTTTCTCGTTAGAGAAGAAGGATTTAAATGAGTTGCACCAATTATATTTGCATTCAGATTTACCAAACGACCATTTAATTAAATAGGAAAACTTTTGTTTAATAAGGTAGTGTGGAAGTGTAGTGTAAAGAGTAGTAAAAATCAAAACTGTCAACAGAATCAAAAGGACCATCAAAAGCACGTAATTTATCTAAAGCATCCAAAGAATTTTTTACACTCCAAAAATGGTTTATACCACTTTGTTCATATATTTTATTACAATAGTTTATGATAAGCTCTTTAATAGTAGTTAATGAACTAGTTAAGAGCACTGAAAGATTAGTTGTAGACCACTTACTAGAGGCCGAGCTCGAGATGAAACGATATTTAAATGTTTGTTTGTGTCGTTGAGGTAGCCAATACATAGTAGGGTCCTTCAAATGTTCAGAAGAAGCCTTAAGCTTTGATGTGGTTGTGATATGTTTGTTTACTATATGACTCTCTGTGGAGCGGATGGACTTGAATGTAGATGAATTTAAAATTTCATTCTTAAGAACGTCCGTGTAGTATTTACAGCATACCACCACCACATTGTTGGCTGCTTTGTCGGCCGGTACAAACAAAAACCGCTTTGAAACTTCTTGAAGTTTATTTCTTGTTTTGGAAATAGGTGTATTATGTACTCTTTTATTTACTTCTAAATTATTTTCAAAATGTGATATTTTCTTATCTACCACATTCATACATTTATTAAAAGAAGAATCAAGAGATTTTTTATCAGATTTTTCCCGCTTACACCACTTTTTACAAAACGAGGAAAAAGCATCTTTGGTGACTTGACGACACTCTTTTCAATCTATTTTAGATGGAGGAGGATATTTTGAGATTACCGTAGCCGTATTTGGCACAACTTTTGGGACTTCTGGATCCTCAATGCTCTTCAACTTTTTACTTGTTTGGATTTTGATATGAGCGTCACTGATGAGTCTTATGTAGACGAAACGCGCGTTTAGTGTACTGAATTATAATCCTGGTACCTTTGATAACTATTTACACCACTGGGTCGATGCCACTGCTGGTGGACGTTTTGTCCCCGAGGGTATCACCAACCCAGTAGTCAACACTTCGGTGTTGACATGAATATCATTAATGTGGTCATTTTATAAATTTCCTGTTTACAAAACTTTGAATTTACCGAAAAACTAAGGATTTTCTTATCACAGGCATAGATTACCTTAACCGTATTTGGCACAACTTTTTGGACTTTTAGATCTTCAATGCTCTTCAATTTTTCACTTGTTTGACTTTATAAATATTTTGATATGAGCGTCTCTGATGAGTCTTATGTAGACGAAACGCACGTCTGGCGTACTAAATTATAATCCTGGTACCTTTGATAACTATTTACACCACTTGGTCGATGCCACTGCTGGTGGACGTTTTGTCCCCGAGGGTATCACCAGCCCAGTAGTCAACACTTCGGTGTTGACATGAATATCATTAATGTGGTCATTTTATAAATTTCCTGTTTACAAAACTTTGAATTTACCGAAAAACTAAGGATTTTCTTATCCCAGGCATAGATTACCTTAGCCGTATTTGGCACAACTTTTGGGACTTTTAGATCCTAAATGCTCTTCAATTTTTTACTTGTTTGGCTTTATAAATATTTTGATAACTATTGGTCCTTTTTTCAAAAAGATTCTAACCTCTCTGTCTTGGAAGATATTGAGGTCCCCTGTAATAACATGGCCATAGGGAACATATCTAAACTTTCAAGATTCACAGTTTCAAGTTAAGAGAGTATTAATATCTATATTCACGTCTAATGTAACCGACGTATAATTGAAAATTAAACTTCTCCTGGGTTTTTTGTATGTGTATGAAAGTATAGGTGGCTCTATATTATCAAAATAGGGAGGTATAAAGTTTTGAACGGTAGAGTCATTAAATATACTAGATAAGTTGATAAAATCAATACCTCTGATAATATATTTAATTTTCAGAAAACGTTTATGATCTTCAGGTTTGTCGATACGCGGGAACAGCCTATAGTGACAAACAGTTGTAATTATACGAGAATATTCATACAGTGGGCTGAAGAATGAGATGGTGTTACACTCTTTGAAAATATCGTGTAATTTACTAATGGGTTTTTGACCCAGTTTTAAATAATAATTGATGCCTACCATTGTTTTTAAATATGGTTCTATATTATCAAAATAGGGAGGTATAAAGTTTTGAACGGTAGAATATACTAGATAAGTTGATAAAATCAATACCTCTGCTAATATATTTAATTTTCAGAAAATGACGTTTATGATCTTCATGTTTGTCGATACGCGGGAATAGCCTATGGTGGCAAAAAGCTGTTATTATACGAGAATATTAATACAGTGGGATGAAATTGAGATGGTGTCACACTCTTTGAAAATATCGTGTAATTTACTAATGGGTATTAGTTTTACATAATAATTGATGCCTACCATTGTTTTTAAATATAGATAGGAGATTATCAAGTGTATAATTTATACGATGTTTAACTCGTTGATTTCGATTGATACGTTTCCCATGAGACCTATTATTTCGTTGTTTTTTATCACTAATATCCATGATATCAATAGAAGAAGTAGAAGATATGTTCCCTTGTCAAAGTATATTGTCATTTAGACCCAGGGGATAAGCTGTTTGAAGTCGTTTAATCCAAGACAGTTCGATAATTTTACGGGAATCTTCAAATTGTTTATGCGACCGCCTTTGTTGTTTTTGGACCGTTTCGAGCGGTTGAAATCAATAAATTTAATATTGTGGTTGTGTTTACCTAAATGTTGATAAATTATACTTTTGAATTTCTTAGGTTTTCGGAAGCGGTATAGATGTTCCTGTGTTCGTTTAAAAAAACTCCCGTCCTGTTTGTCCTACATATTGTATACCACACTTTGGCTTTGTTCATGTAACCAGATAAATGAGGCTTTGGGTTTTTCATGTTATGTCACAGGAAAAGGAAAGCGAAAAAGCTCTCCCGTTCAATGTTGACCTTATAGTATTATCAGAAGATAATCTAGAACAAGTTTGTCACTTTCTGGCATTGCACAGAAATATTTGTGGATATCCACGTGCATTTTTTTTTAATAATCTGGCTGCAGCAGCATTGCCACCTTTAACACAATTATAAAAAAACTGCTAAATTTAGATGGGGAATTTCGATTGACGGCGGCTGAATTAATATTTGGAATAAGGTTGTTAGAGCACAAACATATTCTTGAAGGATTGGTGTTTAGTGTTTTCTTACCATTTTGTAAATTCAAGATTATTCAAAAGGTTATGAAAAGACAAAATGAGACAGAAAGTCATAACATTGAATTACGAGTTACACTAACAGAATATATAAACAATTTATAAAACAGTCGAAGAATTCTTATAAAAACTATATTGAACAGCCCGACAAAAAATGACGTAATATAACAAGACAGACATGAAAAATATATAGGTCCGAGAAAACAGTTATTACGTAGTGAATTAATCAATAACAGAAAACTATTTCAATGATAATGGACATCATGATAAACTCCGAATTATTCACAAGAAACTAAAATTAAAAAACGAGACTAACAAAGGCCAGAGGCTCCTCAATTGGGACGGGTGCAAAAATGCGGCGGGGATAAACATGTTTTTGAGTTCTCAACTCGCCGCCTATACATCTAGCCAATGTAGAAAAAACACACGCACAACAATACGCAGAGTAAAACTCCGTTTAAGAGAAGTCAAAGTCCGATGTCAGAATAGGTAATAAAAGAAAATAAACAAAAAGACAATAGTACATAGTTATGAGTGTACGGTATGAGCTTGTTGTCTATAGTACATAAAATAAAATTAAGAATGTAAATGAAGCATGTGTCAAAGAAACAACAACCCGATAAAAAAAAACAGAAAACAGCCGTACTTTATCAATGGGTCCTCAAGACAGTTAGAAAATTATAGTATGCCAAAAAAAGAAAGTTTGTAATTACCTAGTTTCTGTTATACAATTCTTTAGTATAAATTTGCTTTCACATAATAATGCGTTACGTTAGCTTTAAACTCATACAATTTGTTTTACATGTTTAAACAGTAGGTATAAGAAATTTTTATTGAATATAACAGAAAAATGGCTTTGAGCGACGAACTGAAAACTCCGTTTAACTATTTTATGTAGGAAGAATTTAGACATTACATAGCATTGTACTGTTTCATTAAAATTGTACATCTGAAATATCAAAAGTATATTTACGAGTGTGTTTTATGAAACGCATGTGTATTAATGATTCCCTATTGTAAACTGTCCATTTTCTACGCAGCAACATTTCGGCAGCAACTTCATGTATATAATTCCAAGTTTACAAGATATTCCAGAGCTTGGACTTCCTAACATGATTTATATTCACTAAGAAGATATCAAACAAAGCGTTTAAAGTATTTAAGTTGAAATCATTACCTCGCAAATTTTACTGGCGCCATCAGGATTGAGTCTTTATTATATTTGATTTGATTGTTGTTCTGTTTGCATTCTCGTCTTTTTTAATTTTAATCATAGCCTTTGTCAATTTGGTTTAGAACTATGATTTTGAATATCCGTTTGATCTCTCTCGCATCATGTTTAAAAGATAAATGTGTAGTTACATTGGTCGGAAACAGTCTGGTATATATCAACGCCAGAGGAAATATCAATTTTTGGTCACAGTATTCGACACAAATTCCGTTAAATCCAGCTCCTCATCCTTTTAAACTTATACCAACGTATGAGGGTGAAATGAGACCAGGGGTCAATTTATGATTGAATAATTGAACATTTAAGTACCTACTAAATTTGTCTGCATGATTTGGTAAAATGTATGCAGATAGGTTTCACTGTCCATTACCATAACCATGTGCTCGTCTTATATATTACGAAAGTAGTTAGTGCCAAAAGTGTAATTGTACATTACAACCAACTAAACATGTGGAGCAAAACAATGTTATCTTTCTCAGAGCAACCACGTTCCAATTGCTTTTTATAGAGATTGTGCTGCTCCGCTGTAAGTTTAAAAAAGTATACAATTGTTCAATATTCATAAAATGAGTCAACTGAAACAAATCCGGGTAAAATGTGTTTATGTTGGTAATTCTTTCACAGGCGAAAATACCAAACGGATCTTCAAAATCATGACTGTGCCATGGCAAAACGAGAAAAAGACAGAAATAAACATGATAAAGGCACCAGTGGTAAACCAGTTTTCATAAGTCATAGTTCGATTAAGAAGAATCCAGATCTGGGTTAAAAACAAAGCTGAGGAAATCACATCAACCACGAAAGAAAAACAAAGGATCAACAGGAACACCAAATTTCCGTACAGCTGCCAAAGTGTAAACGGTAGCAATATTCAAACAGCGCTTGCATATGGAATATATAGCTCCCAGTTGATACATTTTTTTTCATGGACGCCATCAGGAGTTGCTTGACTGCTATGGAATATCTGTTTCACAGACGAAAGACGAACATGCTTCAATTTGCGTAACTACAATACCGTTCGTTTAACCCTGAGTGCGACTTACTGAATTACACTTATCACCGCGATTGCACTTATATTATCAACACGATGGGTATTGTATATGGAGCAAAATATGCTTTCAAGTCCTTTGCACCTTCAAGTATTCAATTGTTTGTGTTGCACAGCCCCGTATTTGTATGAAATGATTTTTTGACCGTTATTTTTTGTTTGTCGTTTTCTTTTGAATCATAACGTTGCTACTTTGTTTTCATCTTTCGATTAGGTTAAATGTCACTTTGGTGTCTTCATGTTTAATCCACCATTTTTTACACCTCATAACGCCTGTACCGAGTCAGAAATATAACAGTTGTTATCCTTTCGTGTGATGTGTTTGAGCTTTAATTTTCCATTTGATTCCGGAGTTTTTCGTTTAGAAATTTCCGCCGGGTTTGGTATTTTTTCAAGAAGAAAATGATATATAGAAATCGTGTTTAACATGCAAAGTTCCAAAGACACTTATATATTAATTATCAAGTTCGAAAAAAAGAATTTAACAAACTCTTTAAAATAAATCTTTAAAAAAAATGAATTTTATTCAGTGAAAGTACAAGAATCTAACTATACACATGATATATATGAGTAACTGCTTGAATATATTTATAATAAAGTAAAATAATAAACAGGACATAATTTTAAGTAAAACAAAATTACAAAGATTAAAACACAAAGCTTACCAATAACATTATAACTGATATATTTCAATTTATTAAAATTCATTTAGATTTTATCTGTAGTTCTATGTTTTAAAACCTGTTATACATCATTACCCTTGATTAATACCTAATACGTTTATTACACCTGTTTTGTCATCATACCACTTAACACACAATTTGATTTGATCAGATACCTGATCTATTATATTCGTTAGCGAGAAATTAAATGTTTATTTGCCAAATATATAGTGAAACCAAATAATAGGTTTCTAAAGAATGCCTCAACTTATATTTGTTAGGCAATGACCAATCATTAGAGGTGCCATTTCACAGAATGAGCACAGCAAATGAAAGACCCTATTTTGATTTCAAAATTCAACTTTTAATTTAAGAGTTATGTTAATATTAAAAAAAAACTATATTCACTTTATATAGCTTTGAAAAGTCGTTGTTAGTGAACAAAATATTGTTTTTGTTACCTCATCAAATTTTCAAAAAACTTTTGCTGTCTTCACTCATTTAAAGATCGAGTTATTTTTTGTATATGCCCTCTATATGATGATATTAGAAAACGATGTCTTTATAAAATATTTGATAAGTTCTAAAGCTAGGGATAACTATATGAAGATGTTCTATTGATTTCGATAATGTCAATTGCAAATGCTGACATAAATTTATATTTGATTTCAGTGATTATCTGTATACTATAATTCAAATTAAAAAGACAAAAGATATGAGTACGAACGTTCTATCTTGGCAGTGAAAAATATTTACCAAAAGATTATAAAAATTGGATGTGAACCTGGTATTATCCTTCGGTGTTTACTTTATGGACTGACTATATCCCCTTTATTATTGAACATCAATCGTAGTTCTCTTATATTGGATACGTTTCCCTCAGTTTTAGTTTGTAACCACGATTTGTTTTTTTCTTTATCGATTTATGAATTTTGAACAGCGGTATACTACTGTTGTGTTTATTTATGCTATATTTATAACTTATGATTGGGCATGTGAATAACTTATCGTTGGGCATGTGTTACCTTTCCACGTCAGTTTTAATCTAGCGGCGTACTACAGTACATGATATATAAGGCATGAAGATGTTATTGTTACAGATCAGCTAAATTATCTATAGTAAAGGATCCTACAAATTAATGTAAGATACAGTCACAGAATTATTTTCTGATCTGTAACAATATAATGTTGTGTTTGTATTTGTTACCTCATTACTGTGATTGTCATAGTCTATTATTATTAGTAGAAATAAATCAAATATGTCCTAAACAAATGCTAAAACTATACCCTACTTCTGACAGGCTTGATTTATAAGTCCGAATTGTAATTGGGCCATTCCAGTTAATTTCTGACAGGTGGGGATGGATGGGGATATTTTATTTCATACGTATCAGAAAAAAACATCATGAAAAACTATTTATCAGATCTACAAATTAAGACCTATCAGATGTAGAGTTTCTGTTCATATTGGGTGGATTGGCTTTCATGGGAAAAAAACGACCTATCAGAATTTTTTACTGCAAGGATTGTACCCATCAAATCTTAAATACAATACCAGATAATGCATGATATGAAAATGTCAACATTCCGTAGCACCCCTTATATCTGATATAGGTATTTTTTGTAACCTCTAAGATGTAATTATTTTTTATTATTTACTGCTGCAAGACCCTCAGAAATTTTTGCGTATAAGTGTACGTGTCAGATGAAAAAACGCAAATTTTCCAACCCTAAGATGTATGAATTTTACATCCCTCAGAAAGGACCATCGACCCCCCTTTAGCAGATATTAACTGGAATGGCCCATTATGTAAGACATTCTTTAACACCAGAACAAATAAGATAATAAGTATAAATATGATAATAAAAAAACAATTTTAAACTGCATAGGGTTGATGTGATATGTATTCTAATTCTCTTTCATTTATTTCTTCTCTTCACGGAAATTATCGTTGAGACGTTGTGTTTTTGAATTGTCCTATATGAAAATAAGAGAAAGTTAAAAACAAAAAACAAAAACAGATCAACATGATCAAGTATACTTATTTAAGTTTCAACACAATTCCATTAAATGAATGGACATGTATATGCTTTGTAGCTCTTTATAAGCTATAAAGTAATAAAAAGCGCTGTTATGTCGGGATACAAATCATACAACAACATTGATATAGGTTTATATATCAGAATGCTCAAACCCTTTTGTAAATGTGAAAAGACGAACAGAGCAAAAACTGCTACATCAAATATATACAAAAAAGATTGCTTTTGTTTTTTTATATTGCAAATATGCTTTGATAAGTATAGTCATGAAAAAATAAAACTTTGTCACACTATGCACGAATGTACTGTTGTTTTTTCATAATGTTAGTGATCAGATTGTTCTTTCTTTTTGTTATGATAAAAGGAGGAAGAAAAAACAACACGAGACAAACATATATACGGAAATATTGACGACATCGACCAAACAATATAAGAGGTTATGATACTTTTGTAGTTTTGCTCTTGCATACTGTGTTATTCACAATGCATAATCTGCATATAAAGGTAACACTTCAATGTAGATTCAAACACATGTATGCAAAATACTTATCTATATTTATTGCTTTATTTATATCAGGTTGAAAGGAATGCACTTTCTGTTGATATATATTTACTTACAGTGTTAGTAGATTCGGTAGGTAGCTTAGAATCCATACGATAGGCGTTTCGTCGTCTCTGGTAATGACGGTAGCCCAGTCTGACCTGTTTATAATATAAAACAATATTATTCATATGTATACAGCTCAACTAGTGCACATTTTTGTCAGGGGCCAGCTGAGGCTCGCCACTTGTTTCGAATTTTTCAAACTGTATTAAACACTAACTGGTGGCTTGGTCGGTTTTCTACGGTTTGGTCGGGTTGTTGTCTCTTTGACACAGTCACCGTTTCCATTCTTAATATAAAATAAAAGAGTAATCAATATCACGAAATAAATTACAGCAGTTTCTTGGATAAAGAAATACATGACCGCTAGTTTACGGATTTATTGATATCTTAAGGTTACAAAATCCATCACATGTTTTCTGGTGCTTTAATCTCCTTTATAGCTAATCAAGTAGTGAACACTTCGGTGTTGACATGAATATCAATAATGTGATCATTTTTATAAATTTCCTGTTTACAAAACCTAGAGTTTTTAGAAAAACTAAGGATTTTCGTTTCCCAGGCATAGATTACCTTAGCAATATTTGGCACAACTTTTTTGGAATTTTGAATCCTAATGCTTTTCAATTTTGTACTTGTTTGGCTTAATAAATATTTTGATATGAGCGTCACTGATGAGTCTAATGTAGACGAAACGCGCGTCTGCTGTACTAAATTATAATCCTGGTACTTTTGATAACTATTATCAACATAATGAATAGTAGGCCAAAAACATGTAGTCCGATTAATGTAAAAGTTAGCAAAACAATCGATGCCCGAATTATGCAATCAAGTTGTGATGTTCCAATTCAACCTCGAAAATCAGAAATAATTCTGACTTTGAAAACGACTTGTATAAGAAAAGGTACAAAACAAATGTGGTTAGAAATAACAAATGTAAAATGAAACATAACTACTTCAACTGAATCATAACATTTAGATCTTCAAATTATTAACAATTCCAGGTTTTTTTTTTTTACATTGCTATGAAGTTACAAGACACAGAACGTTCGAAAGGTAACTTATTATTGGCAAAACTGCAAAATCTATAACATTTTGATAGAAAATGCTCAATTTATATTTTTAATAATGTTACAAATAGGTTATCATTAGGAGTAATGATGATCTCAATAGTACATCAATAAATGGTGTTTACGGATTAAAATGGAATATCAAAGAAAAGATCGTAAAAAGCAACATTATATCAAACACAACATGACTAAAATGCCAATAATGAGCAATTAACACCAGGGATGATCTCAGGAGATAGTATACGGTAAGAAGATCCTGTTCCAAATATGGCACACATGCTTTTGCGACTTTATGTTTTATTTAAAAAACAAAGTACATGACATAGTTGATTATCTAGTGATAAATCTAATCTTCAAAGTTATTCCTTTTGAGTGGGCAGGACTAAAATCTTCTACCAAGACACTTAATAACATTCCTTATATTGTAACTCCTATCCGAAGACAAAAATTACGATTTGATTACTGACAACTGTGACATACTGCGTTTAAAATGGACAAAAAAGAGAAATGATTTTTTATCAAATACTTCAGGCAGCTTTGTGACTGTTATGAAATCTTCAACTTTACTTATGGACGTAGGAGAGGCTATCAAAATTATATACAACGTACTCTGCATGATGTATTTCTTTGAAGAACTTCACCCATTGATACTGAAGCCATTGTGTATTAATCGTTTGTTAACAAAGCAAAGGTCAAATGAGCTAAATACAATTATATTTGTACCTTGTTTCGGATATACATCTTTAAACAGGACTGAAAACAAATGCTGCTGAATCACTAGTGCTGGGCAATGAGAAAACAACAGACAAGTTACATGTATTTGACCACATTTGCTTCATTTAAACTTGTGTATTAAAACTCTTTCAAGTCACAAACTGCCGAGTATAAAATTAACAAAAGCAATGAATAATTTTCTTTCGCGTTATTGATTTCTATTGTAAAGATACAAACCTGCTCATTCAAGATACAGTGGAATAAACATATGAAGAAACCCTGTTTAAAGAATATTAAATATCAGATTATTCTATTATTATAAATTGAATGGTACAGTGATGTAAAATTAGACAATTAGACGAAACACGCACAGTTGATTACTTAACTTTGACAATGTCATTAACAAAATGTACGCGATTATAAACAAATAAATATACCTTCTTAAATTTGGGTACACAAGAATCAATTTTAGTTTACAATAGAAATTCGATATCTCTATTGCAGCATTTCAGCAGCACTTGCATATAATATGAATATGTTTAAGTTGATATTTCGGAGCATGTATTTCGTATTATGATTTCCTTGATATACAATGCTTCTTAAAAGAAGCTATAAAACTAAGGTCCTTCATAAGTTACTTGACCGTTATGCGTTATCTGTTTCAGAGATGACGACGGTTATTTTCTAACTGTTCTATTCTCAAACCTGTTTTTTTTCTTGAACTTGGCATCACCTTTTAATACATCACTGTATCTGTTCTATCATAAACATTACGACAAACGCTACACTATGTGACTGGTTTTGAGTACATGATATCACATCAGGTTTTTGAAGGGTTATTATTGCTCGTTTTTTAGTTTTGCAATGATGCGTTATTGACTATTATGTATGTTTTCGTTGTATTTTACTTTCTTATTTTTTAATTTGTTAGTTTGCCTTTTACTTATAGATATCCATTTCGTATCTTCCATCCTTCCTGTAATTATCTCGAAATTATCATGATGAAACGAAGCTCATGTTAAAAAATATTAAACTTTAAATAATATATCATAGAACATTTTGGTAAATGATTGCATTTAATACATATTTGGTTTGGAAGTTCTTTAACACCAATTTGACTGAGTGATAAACAAGTAGATGTCTAATATACCTGCAGAGAGTTGAACATTGCAAATAGGTATTGGAACATGACCAGATCATCGTTTATAGAAAATGCTCCTAGTACCCACGTTAATCCAAACAATGGCAAAATGACACAAATACTTTTTAAACCAATCCTGAGAAGAAAAAAAACATACATTTTTTTTATTCTGAGAATTGACAGATACACTTTATTGTATTCACAAGACGACGATTTTTCCGCTTTTAATATTTATACTTTTAAAGCAATATGAAGTATCAAAATTATTGAATATATCATTGATAAGGTAAAGTTATTTCCTTTTATATGACTAACAATTTGTCAAGCACGCATAATCGACTGAATGAAGTTATGATGGTTTCGTTCATAATTGTTATCCTCATATATACATTAATGATGAATCTCTCCCCGATCACCGTTCAAGTCGATGTCCTGCTTATGTATGTGTCACAGTTGCTTACAATAACTGTCTTGTTCTGTTAACTCAGCTGTCATTTATTCTGTTATCTGTTCATGAATGGAGGCTTTCATCAACTCGTTGTATTTTGTTATGTTTCCTATAATCTTGATGACTATTCCCTACTAATAATTACATGTTTTATTATCTTCCTTCGTATTGAAACGATGTTTCTGATCTAACAAACCAAACTGTTATTTCCTATCTAGCTTTGGAATACTTTGCGGTTAGTAAAATAAAACATTTATATGTTCCAAACATATTGCAAGTGTATTGCAGAAAGTACTGTTAATCATTTTCCCAATATGACAATGACATATCATTACGAGTACCGATGACTGAAACTGACAAATTCATCATCAAAAGCAAACTTACTTAAATTTAACTTGAATGTTTTCGCAGCTAACCCTCTACTTGTCATCATTTTATACACCGTAATAATGATGAACATAAAATTAATCTATAAATAAACGATATACAAAAATTAATTGACAGTAAATAATTTTTAAAATATAGTTTTCCCTTCTGTAGATTTTTTTTTATGTTGGTCACTTTTTCTAAGCGGTTAGATATTTAATAGATATTCTTTGGTTTGGGTTATATCCATTCTATCCTTTAAAATGATACTGACATATATCTCAGTAGAATATATACATTCCGCGATATTATGTTATCTATCTTTAATTTGTAACCACAGCCTTACGATTGTCAGTTAGATTTCGACTTTATTTTGATTATGTCTATAGTACATTCTGCCTCTTCCGTGAAGGTAATTTCATTTTTGTGTATATTTGTGAACCATAAGTAATGCAGTCAAAAACAGTATAAGGTGCATGTTACTGTCACTTTTTTTTAGCAAAATTGATATCTTACAATGATACTCTAAAAATTCAGATTGTAACGTTCTTATATAATTTGTACATACATACCAATATTACAAGTAGTGCTGGTCCAATAAACGCCCAGATGAGGTTCGATTCAAGGGTTAACCAACAACTAAAGTAATTAAATGAAGTTATCCTCTGGTGGTTAATATAAACCATATATTTTATGACGTTTTATATTATCAATTGCAAATTTTTAGCAAATGAACAAAGGATTAAAACAGATGCTAATCCGGATCGAATATGCACTAAATAAATAGTAAAACAATATTACACAAGAATGTTTGACTCATACTTATATATTGTCGAACGATAAAAAATCAATCGAACTCAGATTAAATTACTAACTGATATGGGAATACACCGTGAGAAAACACCATTGTCGCAGATTAGCAGAATTACGCCGCCTTCAAACTAATTTAACCTCACCACATTATGTGTGTGCCTGTCCCATATCAGGAACCTGTAATTCAACGTTTGTCGTTTATTGCCGTATACCTGGTATTGCTGACAGACTTTAATCAAGTCATGGAAGCGCCATAACCTTCAATTTAAAACATTTAATAACTCGACCCTTCAATGTATTATAAAAAATAGCATAATGACGCGTTAAATACGTACAACTGTTGATTGCCATAGCCTTTTAGTTTAGTCACAGCAGCAGTAACTCCAACTATGACAGCAGGAATTACTGGAAATAAAGATTGAAATATTTAGTATAGAGCAAAGGCTACTAACTGTCTCTACAATAAGCAGTGTTCAAGATGTTTTGCACGTCCGTACATTCTTGTTATCGTCCCTGATTTTAAACTGATATTTATTCCGAGATTTGTTAGTTTGCTGGTTTTAAATCATGTTTTCCTGGTTTTTTATTCTTCTCGCATGTTGATTTTTGAAAATGTTTTTGGTGATGATGAATGCCCTGAACTCACCTGGGATTATGATTACAAACTCTCTCTTTTTGGTATTGAAACCATGAATAAGTTTGCAGTTACCTTTTAGCCTTCATATCGATTAGAAAAATAAGTTGTTTGTCATTGAAAGCATATGAGTTTTTTGTTTTTTTTAAATATACTTTTTTTTTTAGATTTAACGCCGTCTATGTGTTAGTGTAATGTAAATAATTGTTTTTTTTTTATTATTTCAACTTACTCCAACATGCTGGTATAAGCTTATGAATTATAGAACTTGCTGGGAAAACATATACTACCATTCTCACAATGAGAATTCCCTCAGCAAGCATCAGAGCAAAGTCTGTTAGGAAGATATAATGCAAAGCAATTGCAATCGCTGAACACACTACCTATAAATAAAATGTACAAAAAAAACATTACAAACTAACATATAAAATTGTTATGTTTTGAAGGCAGTATTTTTTCTCATTGACATTTGCAACCAACACTGCATTTTTCTGATCATAGTTTCAATAAAACTTCCTTTTTATTGCCGATTTTCACATATCAAAGTGTTGACAAAGGTTCGTAACTTTCTTTCTTCTTTTCTTCGTATGAGCTTCCTATTATAAGGAACACCCCTTATCGGGTAATATTAAAATATCAAAATATTTAAAAAGGGGGAAGAAACACGGATAAAATATATTACATCAGGGTAAAATCCGGAGGTGGTGCACTATAGATAGACAGTGAATTGCAGAAAAAACAAAATCATATCATATAAAATATAAAATTATTTACATAAAAATGATAAACCGATCTACAGAAGTCATTTAACTCAAATAATTAGTCAATCATTTTACCAGCAAATAGGTTCTTAGAGTTTTATAACAATGAATATTTGTTACAAAATATAGTGAACTAACTATGTATACAATAACATTTGTTTATAAAAATTTGTCTTCTATTTGACTTTTTCATTGTCTATATTTCAGTATCTGTATCTTAATGATAACTGTCAGTCGTCTAGCTTTTTCAGTAGAGATATCCTCTTGTAATGAAGCTTGAAACAGAAGTGTCTTGTAAGCGTTTCCAGTTTAAGAATTAACTCTTCTTTGAATCCAAGTTGTTTCGTATATTTTGTACAGTCCAATACACGTTGCGTAACTGCTAGTTTATTGTTAAATAGCAGCTCCCATGTTCCAGGAGGAGAGTTTTCAGTCACAAGTTGTTTAATGGGAGTGAAGTATTCTTTTCTATCATTGCATATAACTGGACACTGTGTAAGAATATGCAGGATATCCTCTATTTCCCTGTGGCATAGCAAGCAGATGGGGTCAATTGTATATTGGCTGAACTTGTGCTTGTCGGCTTGCACCATGTAAGTCCCTGTCAGCATCCTTACTTTAGTAGAGGCTTTTCGAATTTCTATCAGATTCTACTCTACTGAGTCCCATACAGGATGGATTGAGTCTGCATTGCCAAAGTTGAGGTTTAAAAATTTTAAAGAGGACATTTGTTGAGCTTCCTCTTTGAGTTTGAGGTCCCGAAGGATGTGATTTCTGTTTTAACTAATTTCTTCCAGGATAGTTTTGATGGAATTGAAATGTTTTTGTCAAAGATATCCGGTAGATTATATTTTGCTAATAATAATGCAGTTTGAAAGAAAAACTGTTGTTGTTGTCAAAGTTCACTGCAATTTGTCTGTTGATGATTTCTTTTATTTTATTGTTGGAGCAGGTTGTAAGAGAATGTAAAAATGTCAATTTTCTCTTGTGAATTTCTGCTTCTACAGGGAGAACTCCGAGAAGTAAGTATACCGCAGGTTTTGCTGTTCTTGTGGCAAGAGTTTGTATTGCACGCAGTGTACCAATTTGGAACTTCTCCAAAATCTGAATCTGAGTCTTTGTTAAAGAAATGATTTCAAGACCATATAGAAGTCTTGGTAGCACATATTTTCTATATATTGTGTAGGAGATTTTAGGGCTTAATCCATTTGTACCATGCAGTCCTGAATTCATAAGGGCATATTTCGTTCTTCGAGCAGATTTTATACGGTCTTCTATATTTACTTCATTTTCTTTTTTGTTTGATCTTTTTAGGCCTAAATGAGTAGTTTCGTTTGAGAGTTCAATTGTATTATCTGATAAGTTCCAGGTGTTTGTTCTGTGATTCTTTGCAGATCCGTAGCAGATGACTTTCGATTTTTTTGGGTGGATATTGTAATGATGTTGATTTGCATATCTTCCAATGGTGTTTAGTATTATTTGTAGTTCTGCTGGATCAGAGCTTATCAGGGCGATGTCATCGGCACAGGTAGGCGCTCCACAGTAAATATCTCCCAGACTGAATCCTGTTGCATTTTTCTCTAATTCTACAAGGAGATCCTCTACAAATATTTTATACAGATGAGTTGATAATATTCCTCCCTGTCTAACTCCTTGGAGTATATTAAAGCTGTCACTAAGTTCTCCTTGCCATTTGACTTTGGAAGTAAGGCCAGAGTATAGGTCTTTGATGACAAACCATAGATCTGGGTGTATATTCCTATCTAACGTTTTGTCATGGAGTATCAGATGCTGGACTACATCAAAGGCTGATTGGACATCAACAGTAGCCAGATAAAGAGTGTTGTTTTCCGTTCACATTTGCATTCTGATATGATGAGACTAGCTATAAGTGGACATAACCCTTCTGTAAATCCAAATTGTAGATCAGTGTTAGGAGTAATACTGAGTTTTCCAAGTATACAGAGTATATATGGAGTGTTGATATTACAGGGGTTACAGTGATTCCTCTATAGCTGGAGACTAGGCATTGATTTTTTTTCTGTTTAAGTACAGGAGTTAGAATTCCAGACTTGAATTCAATTGGGACAGTTCTGTGAATGAGTATGTCATTAAATATCTTTGTAAGCGTCGGTGTGACTGTCTCTTTAGCAAGTTTTAGATGTTCTGCACATAGTCCGTACTCATCAGGTGATTTGCCACTGTTTAGATTATCTATAGCTTTGGAGACGTCATCTTCTTTGTATGGTTCTATTGTTGTTTGTTGGTTATATAGAACTTCTTCCACGAGATGCTGCCTTATTTGGCATAGTTCCAAATATGAGTTATCAAATTTTGATTCTTTTGGTATACTAAGATCTTCATAGTACTTTGCGAATGCCTTTCTCTGTATAGCAGGATTAAATTCTAATTCACCCTCTATGTCTATACCTGTTGAATTTGTTTTAGGTTTAGATCTATTCCTGTTTATTAATTTGTAAAATAAGTCTGTGGATGAATTATCCATAATTTGCTGATATAAATTCAATCTATCTTCAGCATGTTCCTTTCTTTGCTGACTGCGGAGATTTTTCTTTTCTGCTTTTAGTTGTTTCCTAAATGGGTGGTCTGCTTGTTTGCCTTCGGATTTCAATTTTGAGTATAGCTGTTTGCAATTTTTTAGATGATTTTTGACTCTAGGTGATGCCTTCCATTTTGGACCTTTCAATTTGATGGGTTTGGTTGGTACTGCTTTGTTTGAGGCTGCAAGTAAGGCTTTTGTGATATTTTGGATACTGTTGGATGGTATTTGAGTCAATTGCAGCTTTGAGATTTCAGTCTGAATAGATTCTGTATAGAGAGGGAGATCGGTCTGGTCCCATTGAAGTTTATGAACCGTTTGAATTTCTTTATTGGCTTCGGTTACATCAGTTGGTATGGTAATGTTAGTTGTTAATGATACTGGCACATGAGCTGAGACATTTGAAGATGAACTATTCCATATTGTATAGTTTTTAAACAGATTTTCTTTAGAGGAGAAGATATAATCTATTTGGGAACTTGATTGTCCTGAATGGTGAAAGAAAGTTTGTCTGTCAGATTTATCTTTATCAGCAGTAAGGTTAAGTTCTTGAATGAATTCCTTTAATAATTGATCATGCTTATTATTTCTGGTTTGTAGAATTGTCCCATTCAGATCCCCGCAAAGTATAATAGCGTGAGTATTCAGATATTTTGTTGCTATGTTATGAATGAGGTCGAGACATTCTCCATATTCGTAAGACGAGTCTTTGTCCATAGTTGGCATATAGACGTTTATAAGACATACGTCAATGTCTGATGAAATCAGAATAGCTATCACCCTCTCATTTCCATCAGGAAGTTTTTGAATTTGGCTGTTCCATTGTTTTGGCCATAAGATAGATACTCCTGCACGCCCTCTAGGAAGTTTAAAACCTGATAATGGTTCGTTTGTGTCATGGCATCTAGTATGATTATCGTGGTCAAGGATAATTGAGTGTAGCATATTTGCTTGGCAGTCCCAGAGAAAATGTTCTTGCAGGCATATAATGTGCGAATCTTGAGATAGGAGCTGGAGAAAAGATGTATTCGATCTCACTCCCTCTATATTGCAGGTTGTTATTCTGATATTCTCTCTGTTAGAAGTAGTTCCTCCTGAAGAAGCTGATCCGGTGGCTGTTCGTTGAGGCTCATCTTCTGAAAAAGGTGGTTCTTTTCCTCTGCTGTGATGTTATCATCTTTGGGCGGGGTAGATAAGTGTCCCCGTTGTTGACGTTTGTCAGATACCTCTGTCCTGTGAAAACACCCTTTGTTGTTCCGAGCCGTTGTACCATTTGTGCGATGAACTGGCTTCTCTGAGGTAGAGGTAGACATAACATGATGAATCTGATCGTGTACGATTGGATGAGAGGAGTGTATAATCTGTGGTGCAGCACTGTCTTGGTCTGATGATATGTCTCCAGGTAGTTGGGAGCATTGTCCTGCGAGATGTTGGTTCAATGGATCATAATTGAGTACATTATGGATCTTACTTGGGACAACTTTTGGATGTTAATGAGCAGATGCAGTAGCTGTAGTCATGATGTTAGGATGAGGAGTTCGTTGCTGTTGGTGGTATGCATGTGGAGGATGGTTGCTCCTTAATACAGGGTTGCCCGTATTGATTGTTCTATTCTGGACAGATTGACTGTGAAGGTTATATGCGTTAGGATGACTTCTGTGACCTTGAGTTATATCTGGGATTGTTCGAGCCTGAGTATGTACACCTGTAAACAGTTGAGGTGGTTGTCCATGATGAGGTATGTATGGTTGATCGAAGTGATTGTGAGGATATGGTGATGCTGGTTATGGACCGTATATGATGAATATGGTTGATTGTGCTGAATATTGATAGGATGAGGTACAAAATGTTGATGCACTTGGTTTTGTCCATTGAATGGTATATATGGATTTTGAGCATAATAAGGTGGAGATGGATAAGAAGATGGATTCTGTTGTAGAGGTCTGACCTGTAAAGAGAGCTGATTGATAAGTGAAGAGTTGATAATCATGTTTTGTACCATTTGACTTTCTAATAGTCTAGTTTCTAGGAGGTCTTCCCTGTGATTGCATTGGACAGTTCTTTTGGGGCAGCATGTTTCTTGTTGAAGTAGTTGTTCTCTGAGTTGAGATCTAGGTGGTATATTAAGATCTCCGTCTCTATTTTGTGTATTTACTTCCGTTCTGCCATAGTCCTTGAAAGTTTGCAGTACGTTCCGGAGTTGTTTAACCTCATTTTCCAAATTTAGAATTCTTGTTTTCTGAATGGTATTAATATGTTGTTCAGAGTCAAATGGTTTAGCTTTTGGTTGCCTCTTGTGTTCTTGTTTCCCTTTCATTCGATTGGTTGGATCAAGGGTTCTTTGTTTAGGTGCATCTGCCATAGGAGTAATATCAGGCACAACTGTAGCTTGTATATGTTTTGATTGATCAATTACTTTTGGTATGCTTGAGGAGTTTATGATGTTGATTCCATTTTGAGCTTGTTGGTTTTCTAATTCATAGAAAATTTGCTTTGGAGTTGTATGATCTTCATTCTTCTCCTCAGTGTGTTGATCTGTGTAAGAACGAGGGAGCTCCTGGTCAGCTGTTGTTATTCCTTCATTATTATCATTTCTTTCATCTAGGATATTGGTTTGTTCTGAATACAATAAGTCGTCATTGCACTGCTGGCAGTGATAGTCAGAACCCTCATAAAGTTTCAAATCGTCTTCGTTGATGTTTGAGCACATGTAATGGTACCAATTGTCACAGGAATCACAGGCTATGCCTTCGTTTTCTACTGGATCCTCACATTTAGGACATATAACTTGGCTGTTTTTCTCCTCTGTCTGAATACTAGATGTATCAGTGGCATCCAAGATGGCGGGTATTGAGGTGGTTTTTCCTTTACTCTCCATATTACTTCTTACTGTTGTTGGTTGCAATGCGGGTTGTTCTTTCCATCCTGAAGTATGACTGTTGAAGAACAATCCTTTAAATTTGTGAGTTGTGACTGGATAGTGTTGTTACAGATGTTTAGTTCTTTAAATTTACATTTGATTTCAGAGCAAAGACTGTCAAAGATCTCATTGATAAAGATATCAACTCTGTTTCCATTAACTGTCATTTTGTTTGTAGTGTGGAAAAGGTTGATAGTAAATTTGAGCAGGTTTCCTGGTTGGTTATTGTTCTTTCTGTTATAAACTTTGTAACAGGAGTCAATCTGGAGATTAGAAAGTGCCACTCCGTGTTGCTCGAGTACAGTATAGTTGGTAGAGATATCCCTCGATTGTAGTAATGTTAATATTCTAGATTTTGCAAGTTCATATGCTGCTGTACTAAATTCTACTACAAAGTTTTTACCAGCTTTCATCTCAAAGGTTAAATGTTGGTAGTTGCATTTCGCAGTTTTGATCTCCAGAGCCTTCTCTCGATTGATAGCATAGTGTCTATTACTCTTTGTTGTCTGGTTAACTTGCTGTAAATTACCCGTTGATAGAGCCCTTTTGTATGTTCTTGTCTCCATTGATCCATGATGTTTATCTGATTCCGTACGGAATTTACTGACTGTTAGAATAAACCTTGATTGAAAGAGTATCCAAAGAAAAAATAAAAATCACTAGTGTCTCACCTGGCACCACCACAATTCACCCTGCTATTAGTAACAATCTGTGTTAATAGTGTTTGGTATAGCGCGGAAAAACCACACTGACCAATGAGGGTATACTCTAAAGCGGAAAACTGGCAGTATAGTATAGCGCGGAAAAACCTCACTGACTAAGGCTGCGAGTAGACTGAAGCCCAACTGAACCAGTATAGCGCGGAAAAACCACACTGACCAGTCAGAGGGGCGGAGGAGTAACTGGTAATAACCTGGTGAATTATGTTTGTGCCAGATAGATGACCAGAGCTGATGATTTGATATTAATATATATATATGTACTTCTGGATATCAGTACGCAATAATATAATTAGAAATAAAAAGACAAAGTACGGAGACGGTAAAGATACAGAGTGAATTTTATATATAAAATCTCCTTGCAGATAACTAAGTTATGGTTATTAAATGTAGAACAGATTACAGATATAAAATTAAATGACTCTGTCAAGAAAGTTACAATGTACTTCTTTTATAATTGTTATCTACTTACTAAAAATGTCTTTAACTGAGGAAAAACTTTTAAAATAAAATTAAAGCTTTCTCTAGTTTTAAAATGTGGATCTTATTAAAATTAATAGTGAATATAAATACACTGCACCAAGTTAAAGGACAAACAATATCAAAATTAAAGGACAAACAATATCAAAATACAAATACTTTAAGAAGGTTACAATGCACTTCTTTTATATTTATTATGTACCTAATACCAAATAAAAAAAAACAAGTAGATGAGAGCTGTCTCTACGTCTTTACGTAACTTCATCGTAAAACATTTTCCTGGAATCATGTTTATTGCATTTAGTATATTACGATTCATTCATATTTGCTTTTTTTTTTTGGCAGGAAAGGTACATTCTACGTAGATGCTAGTACTTCTATGGTAGCTCGATGAAGAAATAAAAAAAAATGCACCGTGAATTAGAGTTCTTACAACAATACAAGTTTTATTTTCTGTTCAATGCTAGTCAGTACGGATTTTCTGTAGTAGAACTTAAACTATTTATTTTTATATATGACTGAACATTTGACAAAACGTTTTTTTTTATGTGGGTTGTAATTTTGTTATAGCTTTTATTTATTCTGGTACCTTTGATTACTATTATTTATGCTATCTTAACGTTGTGTGTATTTACAGTATGAAAATTTATAAAACCTTCAAGTTGGATGCTTCTAAATCAGTCTAAAACATTTCGTGATTACAAAAAGGGACTATTTTCCAAATCGCTTATGCAATAAAATTAAAATCTTATTAAATACATCATTATATGTGTGATTATATTATTTTTAGTTAACAGCTATGGATATTATAACGCGTTTGATTAAAATTTCTATTTGAGTAAACAGCTGTGTATCTGATGAAAAGTTGTTTTATTGGCAAGCATACACTATCTTCTGAAGTTGATAATGACAGCTTATTGTTTTCCTGGATGCCAACGTAGATAATCGTCGTGTTTATTATTTGCAATGACATTGTCATTTTGTCCTCGACTTGTGTGTTCAGATTGTTTCTTGTTTTCTTGTTTTCGTTTTAATTGACAATGTTTTTCTAATTACAAATAATGGCGTTTAATAAGCAATAAACTTGCATATTCATGACACGTGTGAATAAATATTTATGTTGTGTTTTCTTTAAAATTGTAGAAAATGACAATTATGTAAACATTATATAGTGTTGTTGTCAAATTATCCCAAGGTTTATTTTTTGCAGATTTGGCTACTAGTACCAAAGAAAACAACAACCAAAATAACCCAATCTACGGTACTAGTTTTACAAATATATACTGTATGACTTATTTCCTGTTTTCTTACTTTATTCTCTGTTTGTGTTATACCAGCTAAGAATATGACATACGACATAATTAATGCCACACACAGGTTCATCAGTGTTTTTGTTCTATCAGTTTTCACATACCTACAACAATTAGAAAACCGATCAATACAAGAGTATAATATATAGCTACAAAATCGCAAGAACCGGACGCACAAATGTCAGATGAAGTATTTAGCACAACATTTTTGAATTGTTGGACCCTAAATGCTCTCAACTTTTGTACTTGTTTAGTGTTTTGATTAAATTGATCTGATGAAACGAGCGTCTGGCGTATTACCTTATAAGCCTAGTACCTTTGATAACCAATTAGTATGCATATCAATTATAATGTGCATGCTAATTTTATGAATAGTGTACAGAATATTGATTAATTTATTAATTGGTTCAAAAACCTCGTTTTGTTCCGCTGGTATTATCAAATAAATAAGATAAAGTGTTTATAACAATAACGATATTTTAATGACCATAATACAAAAATGAAATTTGTAAATCTTACCTCCAAAGAACAAAATGAATCAGAATTGTGATAACCAGAAACAAAATGGACACTCCGCATCCGATGGAAGATATAAGGCTCAGTGGAAAATGATGATACGATGGCTTGTAAAAATAGAAAAAAATATAATAAGAAAGAAAGACTGATATCAAAATACAATTTAGAATACTTGTGCAGACTAGTTATCAACCAAGAGTTCCAAATGGTGAAGTTGAAATCATCACTCCGTAATTTTACGGACGCCATTACGAGTTGGTTGACCGTTATGAAATAATCGTTTCTCATATCGGATATGTTTCTTACGTCGTAACTACAATCCCGTTACCTGTCATGAATTAACCTACCGAATTTTCCGGATTTGTTATCACATAAGCAATACGACTGGTGCCACATGTGGAGCAGGATCTGCTAACCTTCCGGAGCACCGGAGATCACCCTAGTTTTTGGTGGGGTTCGTTTTGTTTATACTTTAGTTTTTATGTTGTGTCATTTGTACTATTGTTTGTCTGTTTGTCTTTTTCATTTTTAGCCATGGCGTTGTCAGTTTATTTTCGATTTATGAGTATGACTGTCCCTCCGGTATCTTTTGTCCCTCTTTTATACTGATTTTGTAGTATGGCTGACATGAATTGTCATTGATATGGTCATATTTATAAATTAAAGGTTTCCAAAACTTTTTAATGTTTGAAGTTTTTGTTTTTATTTCAGGAATAGATGACAGTAGGAACAGTGACAAAATTGACGTTAGACAGTTGTCAGCTAAGTTAAATTGAAAATGTTTTAAGAAATCAATGTTTTTCGTTAAAAAAAATGTCAGTCGACTTAATTCGTAGAAAAGCCAAGACAAGCATTAGCCAAAAGACGAAATAGTACTTGAATGTTATAATTTGATACCCCAAATATAAATGCATATTTCCGACATTTTTGCATTGTTAAATGCACGAATGAATTCCAAAAGGAATTGACCAATTATTCTTTATGACTAATATAAATCTTAAGGCAAACTTCACGGGTAAATGCTCAAAAATTGAAAGCTGTAAATATCCCGATGCTATCCGTTGAAAAAAATAATGTAGATGCAGTTAGACCCTTATCCATTGCAAACTAACTCCAATGACCCCCAACACGTATTTTAGGAAAGTGCATATTTCAGAACCATTATTTCAGTTTAAATCCATTAACATATTTGCACATGCAAATAATTATTATATTAATTGGAAAGAACATGCAAATGGACTTATGAACATCAACATTATTTCCCATCTCCATAAATACTGTTCCGGAACCTAAACATGAAGAACACGATGTTTTATCGAGTACCAATTATATAGTTTTATTGTTGTAATTCCTTGGTATTATATAGACAGAAGAAGTTTACTTAACAACATAATTATTTTCAGTTACCTATAGATAATAACACGTACGTATTTCAAACTTTTTCTAAAATTGTTTAACATTTAACAGTGATTTTAGACTTTTATTTTAATTATTCATCCCATATTTGTATTTACTATTTATTTACATTTTATCACAGATCAAATTTATTCGTTCAACGTGTGTTAATTTCTGTAACTACGTTTTTTGATTGAGTTCAGTCATTCCAATTTATATTTTATAGTTTGTCTTTCTATGTTGTGATATACTATTGTTTCAGAAAAGGGAGACGGGTTTTGGTACCATAAAAACGTGTAATCCCGCTGCAATTGTTTGCACCTGTCCTAAGTCAGGAATCTGATGTCCAGTGATTGTCGTCTGTTAATGTGGTTTCTAATTGTTTTTCGTTTCTCTTTTTTTTTTTATAGATTAGACCGTTGGTTTTCAAATTTAAATGGTTCTATACTAGTGATTTTTGGGGTTGTCTCATTGGTACTCTTACAACATCTTCAAATATCTATTCGCTGCATTATACTTCTATATGTCATCCTATTTCGTTTTTCTTATCGCAAGCACTTTATATTTAGAGAATAAACATAATAATAATAGAAAGAAAAAATGGAGATATTTTATTGAGAAACTGTGAAACATTATCTAACAAAAGTAAACATACTGCTCTCCCTGGGCTCATCAATATGGCGAAATTAGTTGTGTGATTATATTCACATATCGTGTAGGAATCAGTAGCATCAACAACTTGTGAACCAAATGTCGACCACGCTCCATTTACAGTTTTCCTATATGATGAAATATAAATGTCCCAAATGCAGTACTTTTGTTAACATAATCTTACAAAAAAAGCACAAAATGCTAAATTCGAAAATGAGTATGTGTATTTTAACACAGGATATTTGAAACAATAATGTTTAATCAACAAAACCTCAAAATGCAGACTGAACATAATGTTGAAATCAACCAAGATTAATATGTTTTATGACTTTTATGCATGGTGACTACTATACAGTGTTAAAGTAAATATTTCAAACCAAATTCATTTCCTTGTGTGAAACGCGTATTTTAATTTATTACTGTTACAGGTTATGTGAGTGTTGAGTGGTTTCAAATATTGTTTTCACTACCACATGCGTAACCATGTCATATAGAGGTGTTTTCCTTTTACTATTTAAGCAGAAAATAGGTTTTCTTGTGGTTTCTTTTATTATTGTTGCAGGCTGTACGATCTACATCCAACTATTTTAGTAGTTTTATTGACCATCAAAACAAATGTCCTTACTTCAAAAAAGACTTACGGAGCACTGAAATCCCAATGTCCACAAAATGGTTTGGAATAGTTTTCCTTGTTGAATAGAATAGAAAAACAAGAAAGTTATTCTAAACATAACAATGCCATAGCCGCACATATTTGTGTTTGTATAATTTCCGGAGCACCTGATTTCACTCCCGGTTTTTAGTGTAGCTCGTGTTGTTTCTTATTTATTATTTTTAACTGTTGATGTACATGTATTTGGTTTTGTGAGTCTTTGTTTACCCCTTGGTTTCGATTGTTATTGTCTTGTATAACGAAGTAACTACCATGAATGTTTCAACAAATGGCTTAACTGTGTTTCATATTCCTAATTATATTCCCTTCATGCAAATATCGCACACTATGCCTTACGTTAGTAGACTTTTAGAAAGATGTTAGTTAGAAAATCATGATGTCTTCAAACAAAATGTAATCGGACTTGAAAAAGCAAGGGTAAAACCACACAGAAGATTGTCTTGTGCTTAAAAGTTGCGTTTATTATTATTAATGTATATAATGTTAGGCTCAAATCAAATAGAAAAATATAACTTGTCTATCAATTTTTTCCGAAAAGAAATGTATGTATTAAAATTAACGATGCCAATAAACATCTTTGCAGTGATGATTGAGAGCAAACCTTGATTTTTTTTACAAAGATGATAAAACTAGCATGGACCAACATTATATTCAAAGTTTAGACAGTGATATGAATGTCCGAGGAATATACATTAATTTCTTTAAAGATAAAATGAAATTTTATAACAGCAAGCTTGTGAAGAACAATATCCGTATTTTCATTCAAGCATCGACGAGCTTTCTATTGTAATGATAATTCCCTCGGAGGCGAGCAGTTCATCAAAATTGGTTTACGTCGGTGGTAGTAATAACAACAATGATACTAATTTAAATGCACACTATACACATTTCGACAATTAATGTCTCTTCACCAATGCCCGAGAACAAAACCTGTTGTGCATCCAAACAGTTTGATAAAATATTAAATGTACCAGGACTGAACAGTGATAAACATACCATAAGGAGATAATTTTGATAAATTAACTCACCAAAAGATGTTCGAATTTTATAATTAAGGAATAATCCGAACAAGTTGTTCCATGAATCGTAAAATCAGCTATTATCGAATTAACACCATAACTCCCATTAAATGGTTTGATGTTCCTATCAATAGATTGAATAAATTTATATTGAAATTGTATTAAGCAAATAAAGAATGTTTACTGAATAATCAATTGTTAAATGGCATTATCATGTTTTATATCAAAGTGGCAAAGTGTTAATGTTTTTAAATATGCACGGGGCAATATTGATATCTAAGGTGTTTCAAGTTTTTAAAGGAACACAAAACATTACCAAAAAGAAGTATAAGCCAAAATACCGAACTCAAACATCAACTCAAAGAGGTAATGTTTCATTAAACTTGTCAATATCAAATGCTCTGCTAAACATTTTACAAGAGAGATAAGAGAATCGTGGTGTAGTGATTAGAGCATAGGACTACTAACACAAAGTTTCTAATTCGGTCCCCCTTGCGAAATTTTCAGGGACTGAATGTTTGGCTAACTTTTAAAACTATTAACGAGTATCGGCTTGAGAAACCGTGATAGTCCGTCCGAAGGGGACGATAGAAGACTGACCCGTGTTAAAAGAGAACAATATCTCTGGCACGTTAAATACACCCTTATAAATTCGAAAAAGAGCAGGATAATGAGGCTACAAGGCACCACTCGAACCTGCAAAGTTTACAGGATCAATATAAGATGCAACAACTTGTTTCCAAATCCACTATGAATAAATATGTTTAAAATAAGACAAACGGAATACCACTCTTGTATCAAGCAAATATAGCATATCTAAAAATGGAAATAAGGATGCGGGTAAAAAGTAACGAAATATAACTCAGCGTATAAAGAGTATGGAGATCAACTTCTAGTTTTCAGGGTTTGAATCAACAAGTTAGAATTGTATAAACAGTGTAGTTAATACATGTCAATGTATATCTTGGTTATTATACCAACCGCAAAAAAGGAGAGAAGCGGAGAAGAGTTTTTTGATTTCATAGGATTAAAACATCTGCAAATACAGCTTTAGACTTACCCATTTAGTATTATATACTTCGGAAAAAAACGTGAAATATTTCTATAGAATGTGCTGCTATACCCAGTCAACCCTGAAAGAGACATTCTGATAATATGTATTGTGTTTATCGCTTAAATTAATACATGAGTAAACATCCTTACACATTCTTTCTCAATTGATAAGCAATACGAGAATGCTGTGTAGCTAGATTACTCGTGTTACTCCTCACAGTGTAATGCAATTCATAAAATGGGGAATATGTCAAAGATACAACAACCCGACCAAAGAGCAGACAACAGCCGAAGGTCACCAATGGGTATTCTACCCAGTGAAAAAAAAACCTCAACCAAATTTTTTTCGCAGGTGATCCCTAGATAAAGTTGTGTACTTGTTCAGTGGAAATGGACGTCAGATTTAACTTTAAAAAATATACATAAAAACGAAAACTCGTCCTATCCAGACTCGTTTTACTGATTTTATGAACTTTTGCATTGATCTCTGGTACTTAATGGAGATGTTCCAAAATATCAAGTACAGTTCTTGTCCATTCGTTTTTAATGCGTTTTGTATTTTAATTTTGCCATGTCATTATGGACTTTCCGAATTGATTTTCCTCTAAGTTCAGTATTTTTGTGATTTTACTTTTTACTAGATTGCATGCAAAACACCACGGTCTCTCTCATTAAAGGCAACCACCAATAAGAAACTACAAAGCGGTGACATTAAGAATAGGTTTGATTATTTTAGAAGTTACAATATGAATTATACTTATAGGGTCTTTGCATCGGAACTAAACACATTTATTTAAAAACCAGTTGTTGGCATGACACGGGTTAAGTTCTTCTCATATATGTTATGATGGTATGATACTAAACTCCTAACGGGAAGGATTGTGCCTGATATTCATATGATGAAGACATCAGTTTAATTGAAGTCTAGAGCTGGCATGTCAGTTAACTGTTGGTAGTATGTTGTTATTTATGTATTCGGACTGATTCTTAAAACGCAACACTCATTTTGTTGAATTTTGTGTTTCATGTTTGATTTTTGTACAGTCCTTGGATGGTGTAAACTTCCCCAAAAAACGTGTATGGTGTAATGGTGTATGGCATATGGTGCAATGGTGTAAGGTGTATGGTGCTATGGTGTATGGTGTAAGGGGAATGGTGTATGAGGAATGGTGTGATTGTGTAACGTGCGATCGGGAATGGTGTGAATGAATGGTGCACGACAGTTCATTAGTTGAAAACAAAGGTTTTTTTTATTTTAATTTTTCGGATTTTAAAAATAAACAATAATAATAATCTTAATATTTGAAATTTAATTGCATAATGGGTAATTTCGGATCATGTAGATAGAATAGGTAATGGTGTATGGTGTATGTGTAAGGTGTATGTGTAAGGTGTATGGTGCAAAAGTGTAACGTGTATGGTGTAATAGTACAAGGTGTATGGTGTAAAGGTGTATAGTGTATGACAGTGCAACGTCAAAAGAATTTGATTACGCAACGCCAATTGCGATTCGTGTTTACGGTCGCAACGTCAACTGCTTTATCAAATTGCCAAATGACTTTGTGCACAGATTCATGCCATAAAAGTTTAAACCGCGTTATGCGTTTACTTTTCTACATTGGCTAAAGGTATTGAAGGAGGGTTGAGAGCTCATCGATATGTTTTACCCCGCCGCATTTTTTGCGCCTGTCCCAAGTCAGGAGCTTCAGGCCTTTTTCAGTCTTGTATAATTTCTAATTTTAGTTTCTTGTGTACAATTTGGAATTTAGTATGGCGTTCATTATCACTGAACTAGTTTATATATTTGTTTAGGGGCCAGCTGATGGACGCCTCCGGGTGCTGGAATTTCTCGCTGCATTGAAGACCTGTTCGGGACCTTCTGCTGTTGTCAGTTCTATGGTCGGGTTGTTGTCTTTTTGAAACATTCCCAATTATCTTTGATTTATTCTCAATTTTATTAGGTAGCTAGTACTATACCTTTAGTGCGTACAAACCATCCATGTAATGAACAAATAGAATGAAATTGATAAGTATATAAAACAGATCTACTAGCTAGATATCAAATAGTGGCAAAATTCATGAAAACAATTGCAGAAGGCGACGGCAATATTGACAGTAAACTACTTTTCCTACTGTTTTTGCACTTAGTGTTGATGCTTATAAAAATAATTTAATAATTTGACTTTAAAAAATGTACAAGTTTTTTTTTTAATGTTAATTGACGTCCTTCGTTCATAATTTTAAATACTTGAATATATTTGCTCCATATTGCTTTCGTTATGAGTGTATCTTGCTGTTTTTCATTGATAAAAAAATGTTTATTTACAGCTACAAATATTCTTTTTCAGTTTAATTTCAGTTGCTGAATCTGATATCCACGAGTCAGATGTTTTTATGCGGTCAGGTACAGTTATCTCAACCGAACTAGCCTTTCCTACTTGCATTACTGAAATATTATATAGTATGAAAAAACATTCAAAACTGTAACATACTATAGGTATAGGAATCCTTTAAACAACTGTTAATAGTAGTATGATACTGCCTAACTTTAATGAACTGTTTTTATGTTGTTTCGGTGTTTACACTTATTACGGAGTATATATCTCCTTATTGCTATAATAGTCCTGGGCTTGTATTTTCTATCATGATTTTTTTTGATAGACGGCTGCACCAAGGAAGCGTTTAACCGAAGAGTTCTAAATTGATGAATTTGAAATCATCTGATCGTGAATTTTACGGCATCCATCACAAGTTGGTTGATCGGTACGCAATATCCGTTTCACAGATGATATCGGATATGTTCATAATTTCGAAACTGTAAATCCGTTCCCTTTCCACGAATTTGATCAACTGAATTAGACTAATTACCGGGTTTGTGTAACATGGGCAACACGAATATGGAGCAGGACCTGCCTACCCTTCCTGAGCACGTAAGATCACCTCCAGTTTTTGGTAAGATTCGTGTTGCTTAGTCTTTAGTTTTCTTTGTTTTGTCTTGTATACTCTTGTTTATCTGTTGGTTTTTTAAGCAATGTTGTTGTCAGTTTAACTTTTATCTATGGGTTTGAATGTTTCTCCTGTATCTTTCGCCCTTCCGTTATAAATTGACTATTGAAATTAATATACTAAATGTAACAACTGCACACTGTATTTGGTTCAAATGAAGTTGTAGGCTTTTTTTTTAATTGATTGGTAAGTGTACTTGCAAATATTTATTTTGAAGGATTATTTTACGCATTAAGTCAGCATGTTTTATTAAAAGAAATGAGATAAAAGAACAATTGAAACGTTCTTGGATAATTAGTATTAAATGTAAGTATTTGATTTGAAATAATTTTGTATTTTTTTTTAAAGAAAATGTGCAAATGGTCATCCCAGTTTTCCTTACTTCAAGTGTAACATGCTAAGTTTCACATAAGGGTATGTATACTCACAATTACACACACACACACACACACACACACACACACTTAAAATGGAACTAATAAACTGAAGCACATAAGTCACCAGAGTTTAAAAACCTACCGACATTTTCCTTTGCAACCACCAAAGATGATTCACCGTCAATAACATCGTTATATGCATTACTATACTCCGTAACTGCGTTTACTAGTACAGTAACACCACCTAAACCCTTGTGAAATAAATAAATGCAGATTCCAGAATATAAAATAGATGTCTGACAAATATTTGCACTATTTACAACTTGTCCCTTTATAGAGGTTTATTTTCTTATGTTTTGATATAGAGTTTTATAATAACGTGTTTCTTTTTTTCTTCTTTTTTTCAGCTTGCTTTTATTTCTCTGCCTATGCATTACTGGTCTTTCTTTTTTTTAAATATAACTTTTGTATCTTTTTTAGTAATATTTGTTAACACCAAAAGATACGTGACACATATTGAAAGGACGTTCTAACCCATAAGTTGAAAATACACCGACAACACCATGATTGACAAACACAAAAAGTACACTAAACATGCAACACAAAACTTCCAAAACTTGGGTAATATCAGGTGCTTATGTCGTGTTGCTCATTCATGTCCGTTGATCAGTCTAGCAGGTTCGGGAGAATACTTTAAGGTAAAAGGGAACGGGATTGTAATTGATTTGATTGTTGGTGATTAGCGCCATACTGTTTTGTCAATAAATGATTTAAAATTTGGTGACTATGTTGAACGCAATTATCCCATCGAACTATAGATAACGAATACACCAGATACAGTTAAGTCGGCCTCATATCTTGACTTATATCTAGAAATTGACAATGAGGGTCGGTGAAAACAAAACTTTACGACAAAAGCGATGATTTCAGCTTTCCGATTGTGAAATTTCCATTTCTAAGTAGCAACATTCAAGCAGCACCTGCAAGCGGGGTATATATATCTCCCAATTGATACGGTATTGCCGTGCTTGCATTTTCTATCATGATTTTCTTGTAAGAGGGTTGCTACTCACAAGGAAGCTATTTAACCAAGAGTTGAAATAATCCCTTCGTAAATTTTACGGACGCCATCACCAGTTGGTTGATCGTTATGGAATAACAGTCTCAAATGATATCGGATATGTTCCTTACGTCGTAACTACAATCCCTTTCCCATTCATGAATGTGACCTACCCGATTAAGACTATTTACCGGACTTGTTATAATGAGAGCAACACTACGGGTGCCACATGTGGAACAGAATCTGATTACCCTCTGGAGCACCTACGATCACCCCTAGTTTTTTGTGGGGTTTGTGTTGCTTATTCCTTAGCTTTCTACACACTACAAACTCCTCAGAGTCTGAATTGACCAGTTTTTGTGCTCGACCAGTAAAATCGAGCACACATTTTACTCGACTAGTCTCGACATTGTCTCGACTGTACTTAACTGTACTTAAGTGTACTCGACTAGGTCTCGACTTTACTTAATAAGTCTGATTCAGTACTTGATGATCTTTGTATAGTCTGAAATGGTCTTGACCAAGGCTCGACCTGTCTCGACCTGTCTTGACTAGTCTCGACCTGTCTCGACTAGTCTCGACTCAGTCTCAACCAGTCTCGACCTGTCTCGACTAGTCTTGACCTTCAAATTTAGTTTTGACTGGTGTAAATCAGCCCATCTAACTAAATTAAATATTGATCTTAAAAAATTTAAACTTATTAGGTAGTTTGATTTATTGCTGTGAAATGAAAGCATTTCATTTTACAATATGTAAAAAAAAAATTATTATATAAAAATTCAGATAGGCATCTTTAATTTTTTTTATAACTTTTTCAAATCAACTTGGATTTTCATCAAACTATGCAGATATCTTACATATATATCAAGCCTACTGAATCCCATTTCATTTAGTTTTTTGTTGTATTGCTGTAAAATTTAAGAATTAAAGTAATCTTGGTATAAAAAGCTAGGATTTGCAATTTGGACAAAATAGAGATAGTACACTTTAATTTTTTTAATAACTTTTTCAAATCAACTTGGATTTGCATCAAACTATGCAGCTATCTTACATATATATCAAGCTTACTGAATCCCATTTCATTTAGTTTTTTGTTGTATTGCTGTAAAATTTAAGAATTAAAGTAATCTTGGTATAAAAAGCTAGGATTTGCAATTCGGACAAAATAGAGATAGTACACTTTAATTTTTTTAATAACTTTTTCAAATCAACTTGGATTTGCATCAAACTATGCAGCTATCTTACATATATATCAAGCTTACTGAATCCCATTTCATTTAGTTTTTTGTTGTATTGCTGTAAAATTTAAGAATTAAAGTAATCTTGGTATAAAAAGCTAGGATTTGCAATTCGGACAAAATAGAGATAGCACACTTTAATTTTTTTTAAAACTTTTTCAAATCAACTTGGATTAGCATCAAACTATGCAGCTATCTTACATATATATCAAGCTTACTGAATCCCATTTCATTTAGTTTTTTGTTGTATTGCTGTAAAATTTAAGAATTAAAGTAATCTTGGTATAAAAAGCTAGGATTTGCAATTTGGACAAAATAGAGATAGTACACTTTAATTTTTTTAATAACTTTTTTAAATCAACTTGGATTTGCATCAAACTATGCAGCTATCTTACATATATATCAAGCTTACTGAATCCCATTTCATTTAGTTTTTTGTTGTATTGCTGTAAAATTTAAGAATTAAAGTAATCTTGGTATAAAAAGCTAGGATTTGCAATTCGGACAAAATAGAGATAGTACACTTTAATTTTTTTAATAACTTTTTCAAATCAACTTGGATTTGCATCAAACTATGCAGCTATCTTACATATATATCAAGCTTACTGAATCCCATTTCATTTAGTTTTTTGTTGTACTGCTGTAAAATTTAAGAATTAAAGTAATCTTGGTATAAAAAGCTAGGATTTGCAATTCGGACAAAATAGAGATAGCACACTTTAATTTTTTTTATAACTTTTTCAAATCAACTTGGATTAGCATCAAACTATGCAGCTATCTTACATATATATCAAGCTTACTGAATCCCATTTCATTTAGTTTTTTGTTGTATTGCTGTAAAATTTAAGAATTAAAGTAATCTTGGTATAAAAAGCTAGGATTTGCAATTCGGACAAAATAGAGATAGTACACTTTAATTTTTTTAATAACTTTTTCAAATCAACTTGGATTTGCATCAAACTATGCAGCTATCTTACATATATATAAAGCTAACTGAATCCCATTTCATTTAGTTTTTTGTTGTATTGCTGTAAAATTTAAGAATTAAAGTAATCTTGGTATAAAAAGCTAGGATTTGCAATTCGGACAAAATAGAGATAGCACACTTTAATTTTTTTTATAACTTTTTCAAATCAACTTGGATTAGCATCAAACTATGCAGCTATCTTACATATATATCAAGCTTACTGAATCCCATTTCATTTAGTTTTTTGTTGTATTGCTGTAAAATTTAAGAATTGAATTAATCTAGGTCAAAAAAGCTAGAATTTGCAGTTCGAACAAAATAGAGATAGTACACTTTAAGCTTTTTAATAACTTTTTCAAATCAACTTGGATTTTATTAAAACTATATAGCTACCTTGGTGATCTTACTAAATCCCAGGTTGTTATGAAGTTTTAAAATATATCTTTGTCAAATTTAATGACATGACACAATACATTATTTAATTACATCAGTACACATGAGTTTTACAGGTAAAAAGAAAGCCCTACTTTTCTAAACTCGTGTATTACTTATCTAGTGAATTAAAAGCCCTGCGATTTAGATTTAACAGGATGTTGCAACTTTGAATAAATGTTATTTAGAATTTAAAACTCTCTGGTAGATGTGATCTTTTTAATAAGTTTGCCCCAAGCAGAAGGTATTGCTTTATAAATCACCACAAATCAGAAGAACTATTTTAATAATATCTAATGTTTCATCCCTTTTTGATATATTTATATAGTGTATATCAAAAGGAATAAAACATTAAAGGAATTATATTAATATTTTATGTATACTTTTTCCCAAATTATGAGAAAAGATATATTTCTAATATCGTAGCTTTTTGACCTAGGTTAATAAAATTCTTAAATTTGACAGAAATACACCAAACAAAATAACAACCTATGATTCAGTAAGATCAATATATTGCAAAGATATTTGTAGAGTTTGATGAAAATCTAAGTTGATTTGAAAAAGTTATGAAAAAAATTAAAGTGTACCATCTCTATTTTGTCAAAACTGCAAATCCTAGCTTTTTTTACCTAGATTAAATTAATTCTTAAATTTGACAGCAATACAACAAACTTTATAACAACCTGGGATTCAGTAAGAAGAATACATCACCAAGGTAGCTATATAGTTTCAATAAAATCCAAGTTGAATTTAAAAAGTTTATAAAAAAATTAAAGTGTACTATCTCTATTTTGTTCGAACTGCAAATTCTAGCTTTTTTGACCTAGATTAATTTAATTCTTAAATTTGACAGCAATACAACAAAAAACAAAATGACCTGGGATTTAGTAAGCTTAGTATACATTTAAGATAGCTGCATAGTTTGATGAAAATCAAAGTTGATTTGAAAAAGTTATTAAAAAAATTAAAGTGTACTATCTCTATTTTGTCCGAATTGCAAATCCTAGCTTTTTTTTACCAAGATTACTTTAATTCTTAAATTTTACAGCAATGCAACAAAAAACTAAATGAAATGGGATTCAGTAAGCTTGATATATATGTAAGATAGCTGCATAGTTTGATGCAAATCCAAGTTGATTTGAAAAAGTTATAAAAAAAATTAAAGTGTACTATCTCTATTTTGTCCGAATTGCAAATCCTAGCTTTTTATACCAAGATTACTTTAATTCTTAAATTTTACAGCAATACAACAAAAAACTAAATGAAATGGGATTCAGTAAGCTTGATATATATGTAAGATAGCTGCATAGTTTGATGAATATCTAAGTTGATTTGAAAAAGTTATTTAAAAAATTAAAGTGTACTATCTCTATTTTGTCCGAATTGCAAATCCTAGCTTTTTTTTACCAAAATTACTTTAATTCTTAAATTTTACAGCAATACAACAAAAAACTAAATGAAATGGGATTCAGTAAGCTTGATATTTATCTAAGATATCTGCATAGTTTGATGAAAATCCAAGTTGATTTGAAAAAGTTATAAAAAAAATTAAAGATGCCTATCTGAATTTTTATAATAATTTTTTTTTTACATATTGTAAAATTAAATTCTTTCATTTCACAGCAATAAATCAAACTACCTAATAAGCTTGAATTTTTTAAGATCAATATTTAATTTAGTTAGATGGGCTGATTTACACCAGTCAAAACTAAATTTGAAGGTCAAGACTAGTCCAGACAGGTCGAGACTGGTTGAGACTGAGTCGAGACTAGTCGAGACAGGTCGAGACTAGTCAAGACAGGTCGAGCCTTGGTCAAGACCATTTCAGACTACACAAAGATCATCAAGTACTAAATCAGACTAATTAAGTAAAGTTGAGACCTAGTCAAGACCTAGTCGAGTACACTTAAGTACAGTTAAGTACAGTCGAGACAATGTCGAGACTAGTCGAGTAAAATGTGTGCTCGATTTTACTGGTCGAGCACAAAAACTGGTCAATTCAGACTCTGAGGAGTTTGTAGTGACATGTATGTTTTGTCATGTGTACAATTGTTTGTCTGTTTGTCATTTTCATTTTTAGCCATGGCGTTGTCAGTTTATTTTCGATTTATGAGTTTGACTGTCCCTCTGGTATCTTTCGTATCGCATTTAGATATAATATACTTGATTTACATTGTTTAGTTCCTAGTGTATGCAAATAATCTAAATAAGTTGTAAGTGTTTAAAACATGAAAATGAATATCTGCAACTTACAATTGACATTATATATTTATGAAACTTATATCGGTATCTTTCTTTAATAAAACATAACCATGATTTACGACACATAGACGCTTGTGTAAGTTATTCAAAACGTTATGACAGAATTACGACGGGGAGAATGTTATAATGTTTTCCTTATCTCAATCTGTATTATATTGAACAAGAATGTGTCCAAAGTAGATGAATGCCCCACTCGCACTATCATTTTCCATGTTCAATGGACCGTAAAATTGGATAAAAATGTAATTTAGCATTACAATAAGACAGATTATATTATAGGGAACTTGTGTATCAATTTTCAAGATGATTGAATTTCAATTTCATCAAAAACTTCCTTGATCAAAAACTTTAACCTGAAACTCCCACTTTCATTTTCTATGTTCAGTGGACCTTGAAATTGTGATTAAGTCTTATTTGAAACTTATAATAAAAAAGATCATATCATAAGCAACAAGTGTACTAAGTTTCAAGATGAAACATAATACCCTCCTACTATCGTAGGTGGGGCATAAAAATATAAACCTCGTTGTTAAGTTCTTCCCACGAGTGATGGTTTCTTTCATCAAGTAAATTGTCGCATAGAGATCCAAAGATCTGAAACAAATAGATGACTTTGATTAGATAAATAGAATTAATTATAGATCGTTAGATACATAGTTGTCATGTCTCTACCATTTACTTACATATTTCTTATAATCTACAAATATTGACATATAGAGAATTTTAATAAGAATAAATAAATCTTAAAATTTATTGTTCCATGTGAAAATTTTGCACATGTTTTGCATAACCTAAGTAACAAACCTCTAGCTGATCAACTGAAAGGTCTTCTGTGTGGTTGGTAACATACTTGGCAATATCATTCAGTACAGCTGATGACGTCAGCAGGTCACCTGACCGTAATTCATTATTATCTCTTGTTATATTTTCTAGATCGTCCAGGATAATGGTCACAGGATCAGTGATATTGTCTCCAGACAATAGCTTAGCGGTCTAAAGTGATTCCAAAACACCAATATAAAAGTAGATCAAATAGCAATTTGCAAACCAAGAAAAGACGTAGAAATCATTTAAAAGTATGTCATCTTATCAGAACTCGGACTCGTTATGGTACTTCGAATAAAATTTATTAGTGTATGTTCTGTAAGGACCATATTGTGGCTATGTTTGGCTCCGATTATAAAATTGATTGGCACACGATAAAACATGTTTTAGTTGTCTTAAAGACATATGAAAAAGTAAAAAAAGACTATTTGTGTCAAAGTTTTATTCTAATGCGTTGATAGTTATCGAAGGTACCAGGATTATAATTAAGTACCCCAGACGCGCGTTTGATTTCGACATCCCAAATGCGGTCTATGTTTCCTTTCGAATAATCCATGCAAAATAATCAATTTCCTTTGATTTTTATGTGGAAAACAAAAATGGGTAATGATTGTGATGTCATCAGTAAAAGGGAAAGTCATAAATCAATTGAGAGAAAACAAATCCGGGTCACAAACTAAAACTGAGGGAACCACATCATATATAAGAGGAAAAACTATAACTTATCATTACTTGTGATGAACAGTTCAACATGCATTAACCATGTTAACTATTGCGTTTTTGTGTGCACTTGTTCCCTGAAGTTTGGTATTAAAAAACAATCCCAGGAAATTCTTTACCTGCCTGTTTTAACTGCAACTATCATTTTTGTATAATTAAAACGAAACTTTCAGCAATGATTCTAGATGTATTTGGATTCTGAGCTTGTTGTTTGATTCCGAAATAATATAATTGATGTAATGTCTTATTGACAACGTCACAGCTAAGATAAGAAATCATGTTTATTTGAGATACACCTTAATCTCTTGTATGTTCTTATGTAATGGTCATTTATATGCTGTAAAAAACTTATATATACCACGTCAGAAAGAAACTTGTAGTCATAGTGTATCCAGGATTTACCTGTTCTCTAATATGTTCTATTGAGTTACTTGTACAGTTGCTGTAGTTCGGCTGTTGCCATTTTCCCTCATTACTGCAGTATCTAGAAGCAATACCCATGTATTCACCAGTGCATTCTACGGTAGCTAGAGTGCTCTTTGCTGTTTTACTCCAATTAGTATGGAAGTTGTCCACATTTTCTACACAATAATCTGCTGTTTCTACAATTGGTAAGTTAAAGTATTTTCAAACTCAAGTTTCTCTTAAAGTACAACACTGCAAATATTACATGTAATTAAAAATACTTATAACGTTAGTCAGACTATTGCAGCAAGTCCTCTAGTGATTATATGATTTAACGATCTAGCGCCTTTTTTCGAGCTATAAACATGCAAACAGGAAAGACACAAATGAAGTAAAAATGATTTTCAAATAAATGATGCTTGTTATAAGGTCCTGCTGAATGATGAAATGACCAAATATATTAAACGTTATATGACTGTTTCAGCAGCTACAGTCATAACATTATGATAAAAACAATCAAATAGTTCATTGGCACATCTCATTTACATGGAGATTGTTTAGCCATATAACTCGGACATGGTTCATTGACTTTGAATTTTTGCATAAATTGTGTAAGATGTTAGAGTATTGCTATTTTGATTTCATCATTTGTTTTTGTATGTATTTTGCTTGAATGAGAAGCTATGAAATACAATCTGCAATGTGTTGCTATAGTAACCGGTATACTTGTCTCTATGAATTTACTTTGGCAATTCATCAATTTAGTGTTGCTCGATCTCAAACTTCATGGTATAGTGGCCGCCTAGTAACGTGGTGTTTCGAGTGATTTGATCGGGCTTTTTCGAGTGTGACCACTTTTTTTCGAGTGAATAAGATCAAAAATGTAAACGAATAGCCTTTCATTTTGAGAACGTAATATGAAAGCTTGCGTATACAAGTTTATACAAGCTAAGATAACTTTTTGGGATTCAGGCGTCACTGATGAGTCTTTTGTAGACGAAACGCGCTTCTGGTTAATATTCAAAATCTTGTCCTGATTTCTATGATGAGTTTATTTAGTATTAGAGATAAAAAAAATATTATCATTCTGACATTTTTTCGTTAAAAAAGATAAATTTAGGTTAAGGTTCACGTATGCTTCAGCAGAGAAATTATTTTTAAAGTTTTGTATGTTCGCAGTTTTGGATATTTACTTAAGTTTGTAAACCAATTAAGACTATGCTGTTTAAGTAGTGGTGATTATGTGTTATCTTTATCATAACTCTTCTGTGGGGAGGAGTCTGATTATGCATATGTAATAATTGGTCATAACGCAGTTGAACACCATGAGAAATTCCTTACAATAAAAAAAGTACATAAAAATGGAAAATATGGATATCTATAGAGATTTTACAATGTTGTTCCTTATTTCGTATTATGCACCAGACATTCTAGCTTGTGATAGCATATACACATTTTGTAATCTTCTATCATTTCTAAATGATCATATTTAAGCCAATGAATTATTCACTCATTGTTCAGTACATATGCAATTTTGTAAATAAACACCGGAAAGTAGTTGTAGCACGCTTTCCGAATAGAAAATTTGCATTAAATTGAAAAAGCTTTCTTTTAATCAGCGAAGTAATATTATTTTTTTTATGATCTATTGAGAATATGTGATATTGTCCTTCAATTAATAACAGTTATAAACTAGCTAGAGTGATTTTTTAAAGTCTATAATACCATTTTTCTTTTTCAAATTTTCTGTACAAAACCCGGACGATTTGTTTAAAAACAAGGACGATTTTACAGTTGTTCTAGAAAAACAACCGGATAAAAACAAACACTGATGTATTAGGCTAAATACAAGAAATATGTGCTTCTTTATTGAACAAAACATGTGTAGTATTCGATATGCGATGAGTAGCATTATAAAAAAAAAACTATTATAATTACGTTATGGGAGTTAATTGAATTTATCTCATGTTATATCGCTCGAAAAAGCCCGAACTACACTCGAAAAAATCGAACCAAATCACTCGACAATTAACGATCCTAGCCTGACACTTTACCCACCGTGAAACTTCAATTGTACATAAACATTCGATTTGATCTGAGAAATTGGTAAACATATCTTGTGAGTTGTAAATATATTATAATTTATGATAGTATACACCTGTTATATCCATAATACAGGCAATTTAGAATGCATTGTGTAACTTAATGTCTGCTTTTCTGGATTATATTTCTCGTATGGACGTTACTGATAGTAGTGAAAATTATTGCAGGATCAACGTATATCATGTATATACGTTCAATACCTGACCTGCAGTTATTTGCAAATCTTTGAAGATTCGAATTTTCTTCTTGACATTGACTTACTCGAACGAATTTGTACATTCATATAAAAGTGCATGCAATATGATCACTACTCTGTTTTAATCTCTAACCTGTGCATGTAGCACCGGTCCATTCAACAGCACATGAACATGATAAATCACCAGAACTGTCTTGACTGCAAGATCCTCCATTTGAACAGTAATCAGTATACTGACAAGCATTGTCTGTGGCAAAAAAAAAAGCATAAATCAAACCTTAAACATGCAGATCGAATGTTTTGGATTTATCTGTAAAGATGAAGTGCACATTCTTAAACGAAATATACCAAATGCATTGCAGTGATTATAGTTTTAACGTGCTTCTCATCTTTTCTAATTTATGTCATACCTGATCAATATTAATTTAAATTTTTAAAATAAAACACAAAAACAATAGAAAAAGGGTTAAATTCTAAAAAAGCATGTGAACAAAACCTAGTTGACTTATTAATCAATTCTTTTAAATGGTCAAACAAAACATAATGTTTCGTAAGGAAATATCGATAGTAACCACATAAGCTGCTTTTTTTTAACTTGTGAGTTAAATAATGTATAAGAATAATCGTCTAACAATCTTTACCACAACCATGATTAAATAAGTCAAAATTATGATTTTAAAAACTCTCAATTGACAATTACTTCATATGCAACAGAATAAGCAGTATGAACGTATTATTGACCTGCACCATACGTGTATGTACACATATAGTCATGACCATAGACGTCTGCTCCAAAATTTGATTTGATCCGGAAGAGTTAGACAATCATATTGCTGTTTTTTATCGCCTTTTATTGTTTGCCGAACCTTTCTAAATTGTGTTTATTCAAGTTAGAAATAATCATTGTGATATAAACGTCTCGTTTATTATTTAACATTAATGAGTTGATACCGCTGCAACCAGTCGACGTTGGTATCAGTAAACCTGTAGTCAGTACATCACACACATATTTTTTTTAAATGTTGTGTTCATTCTTATAGAAATCGGTTTCTAAAGCCTAAAGTTGATTTGGATATCACTTCATTATCACTTTCGTTTTTGTTTCTATCAATTGCAAATAGCACTTCAAGAATTTTGTTTCCTATTCTTATATGTCATATATATTAAATATTTAGCGATCCTGATAAAGTTGATTACACAAAAGTGGAAATTGGATATATACAGCGTTTTCATTTGTTTTTGTTTTTTTTCCTGAAACACAATGTATATACGGTATCAATAAACATTTAAAATATATTCAAACTTAATTAACGAAAAATTAAGTTTAACACTTTCAATGTTCCTGCATACGTTTGTGTTGTTACAAAATTTGTTAAGGCAAAACAAAGCATCAATTCTATTTATTATACAACACATTTTACTGTTTTAAAATGATTTTTTGGAAAGAAAACCTGTAGGGCACTATATGAAATACAATTTAAAATAGATAAAAGGTAAACCCTCCGGACACGAATTCTGATTTTTATTAGGTATAGTTGGAGAAGCGGGTATTCGGGAGGTTTTACTTTGTTATACGGCGTTTCCATAATACATGTAATAGTAAGATAGCACGAAGTATAGGTTCAAGCCCAGTAAATGGATAAAGTAAAGAATAAGAAATATACTACATACCAATCTAAAGTTCATTCTATTGGCACCTTTTTTACGCTTCTGTTGTTTATCCTTATACCGTGTTTTTTTTCAAATAACTAAAAACGATTCCTTCAAATTAATAGTAACTTGGACACAGTGACGAGTTACCTCAATCATCGTATTTTTGTTTTTTTCGTAACATCTGAAAACCAACTAATCTAAGCATATATAGCATTTATTAAAACGAAAACATATATCCTAAAAACGGCCTTCTTTTATTCATCGTGATTTTGAAGAATTGATTTAATCAGGAACTACTACCCGACGATCACACATGTTCTTAATTTTATAAAAATACTTACAGGTACAATTATCAAAATCACTGGCATTAAGACTTGACAGCTGAACATGATTCCGATCCAAACAGTATACATTTTCATTAGTGAACGACTTTGTTTTCATCCAGGACCAAAAGGGAACATTACAGTCACAGAATAATCCAAAATACCTGTTAATACAAAGAATCATCATAAAAGACACCCTCATGTAGATATTATCTACTATTTCATTAAGTTATTAAGTTCAGTCCGATACAGATATTGAAATAAAGGACTATGAAAGTTTAAAGCAGCAATACAACGAATGTGTTGAAGTATAGCACAAAAGGAAATTGTTATTTTTTTCTAGATAAAAGTGTCAGCGAATATTGGGCGTATACTTATGACATAAAAGGACAAAAATAAAATAAAGAAATTATATTATTTTCTTGAATTTGACATGGATCTGAAACCTAACTGATTTTTTTTATCAGAAAACTCGACAAAAGAAATATACTTAAATCACTATTCAGCTGTTGGCGATATAGTTATAAATCATTCACTCTAATATGACGATTTTGTTTGATAAATTTATAGATATATCTATACATAGCGCAACCCAGAGAGAGATATAAATATTTTTTTCAGCATTTTTAATATAAGCAAGACAAACTATATGTTTTTCTAGAAGTTTTTAAAAATACTTCACGCAATATATATATATTAAATCATTATAATACAATTACTGTCTTGTGATGAGGTAAATATGCGGCTTTATAAATATTTTGATATGAGCGTCACTGATGAGTCTTATGTAGACGTTAAAGTTTACATCAATTTTTACAAACATTTAACACTTTTCTCCAGGTGAATATGTTTTTATTATTTAAAATAATTCATAAAGAGAAACTTACTAAAATTATACTAATATGGAATTCGAATAATTAGCTTTATCTAACAGGAGGTAAAAAAAAAGGCCAGGCAAACACACTTCAACGTCACTCTTGCTTTAACTTTTTGATTACCGTGTGTGTCCCATTACAATTGAAAAGGTTCGTTAAAGCCATATATTTGTTTAAAATTTTTACAACAAAGAAGTCATGGCTTTGACCGTGATAACGTTATTTTTATTTTACTCGCTGACGTGTACTCTAAAAATAAGATTCGAATATCACAGCCAAGGTCATTGGTTTATTTCTAACAAATCTTTGGCTTCAATGAATTATTTCATAAATACAAATGTTATACTTACAGGGAATGTAAATTTGGGATATATGCAAAAGTGTCATTCCTGACATATTTCAAATTGCTTTCACTCATATCTCTACAATAATAAATATAAAACAACTTAAAAGTACATGACTGTATGAAATTTATCACGTTAATTCAAATTACTGATGATGTTACATTATGTTGGTGAAATAAAATTCAAATTCAAACTATTGATACCTGTTTGATCATGTAATGATTTAATTCAAGTATCTTTATTTGTAAATATGTATAGTATTTATTGTAATGATTAATAGAGAACTCCGATTCGTGTTTAAAGAAATCATATATAAATGTGTAGTATAAAAGATGAAAACATTTAAGGTGGCAAGGGTGTCTTCCTCCAACTTTGATTTTGAAAAAAGCAGATAAAAATCGGTCTAGATCTTTATATCAACCTGCAAATTTCATGAGTAGTTCATGTGTAAGTATGTTCGCGATTATGAAGAAAATTAAAAGCTATATTTTACAAAAAAAAAACAGAATGTTTTCCTTGATTTCTTATTTTGTCAACTTTACAAATTGAGAAAAGGTAACTCATATATGAGGGGATATAACTCATATTTTAACGTTTGGGCTTGTATCATATTTGCCTTCGGATTTATATGATCCGTTCATACTATTTCGACTCTTTAAAATCCAAACGTCTATCCTATATTGAAATAAATTATATGGCCTTCCAAATACCGTTTCGATTCCCAAAATCACTGAAGAGACAGTAATTGTCGAAATCGTGATATGGTGTACAAAACCATTTGCACTTTTTGTTTGCTGTTTACCATCTTTTCCGAAAGTTTATTGTTTTCCGATTGGTATTAAGGTATTATAAAGATCCATTTGTAACATCATGTGATCCTTTTATTTGACAATCGCCAATGACAGTCAGGTTTAGGATCATTTGTTGTTCGAACTGTTAGTCAAATGCGTTTTGTTAAAATATATAGATTTTTAATTTTCAATTTGTTAATTTTTTCTTCAAAATGAACTGTAGTCCAATCTTTTAATGGCCGCATATAGAACTGGTTGCCAAAAAATCTGGAACCTTGCGTCACTGATGAGTCTTATGTAGACTAAACGCCCGTTTGGCGTACTAAATTATAATCCTGGTACCTTTGATAACTATTTGTATGTAGTGGTTAGCTGAAATCAGCCTCCTAGTGCAGCATTATTCTGTCGGTTTAAGACACACTATAGACTGTTTACTGCTTGTGTGTCTTTGTGGCAAATTCCTATTTCCATTCTTCATTTTATATGTTATCATTTCTATTTTATATGATTTATTGGCTGTTTTTTCAAGTCTTAAACTTGATGATACGATTTTTAATTAGGATGATAACATACAATTGTAACGCCATTTTTGAGTCCTGTGGTACATCAATGCATCAGTTTTGTCAGGTAGACATATATTGTATATTTTTTTGTATACTGAATAAACGATTACAATTAAAAACATACATATGATTTAGCGCTGGAAGGTCTTTAAATGCTCCGGATTGCACTGTAGTTATTATATTGCCATTTAATGCTCTAAAACAATAATGCAAACACATGTAATACTGTATTATAAATATCAGTCAGAATAACAAACATTCTAACCTGATGAGATCGATAATTGCCAAGTTATGGAATGTGTGTCCTACATGTACGTTTTTCAAGTATCAACTTATTATTCAAATATCTTTATGATCATTTAAACAGCAAGTGAAAACAGCTTCAAATAGAAATGACCAAGCAAAAAAGAATGAGTTTAACAAAGACAATATTTCATATGTTCAAGTGTCAGATCAATTTCTTGTTATCTCAATGTTATATCACGTGTTTTTATATTCAACGTGAATATCATGTTGCAGTATCATGTTTATAACATGTGGCTTTATACACAACACTGAATATCACGTGTGACGAACGTTGTACTCATTACGTGAAAATTAAGTTTCTGCTCGTTTCATGTTCTACTCTGTTGTGTGGACAACGTATATAATGCGTGATTCTCTTATAAAAGTTGTAAACAATTGCCTGTGTACACGCGAATCAATATTAAATTGATTTTATTTAAACGAAAAATGTGTATAATGTATGCATCTTTTCTCGAACTATGAATGCTGGATACACAATGCTTTTGTTGTTGAGAGGAAAAAATGGTAATTATGGTCGACAGTTACCGGACGTTATTGTCTCTAGTATGTTCTAATTTAATGTAAATTGAATGATACTTCATTCTGGTACATGATACACATGATATTAATCATACGTTTTTTGATTGAGTTAAGTCTGCCAATTGATATTTTATCGTGTGTTTTTCTATGTTGTGATGTTATGCTATTGTTTCAGAAAAGGGAGAAGGTTTGGATCCATTAAAACGTTTAATCCCGCTGCAAATGTTTGCACCTGTCCTAAGTCAGGAATCTGATGTACAGTAGTTGTCGTTTGTTTATGTAATATATACGTGTTTCTCGTTTTGTTTATATAGATTAGACCGTTGGTTTTCCCGTTTGAATGGTTTTACACTTGTAATTTGGGGGCCCTTTATAGCTTGTTGTTCGGTGTGAGCCAAGGCTCCGTTTTGAAGGCCGTACTGTAACCTATAATGGTTTTCTTTTTAAATTGTTACTTGGATGGAGAGTTGTCTCATTGGCACTCACATCACATCTTCCTATATCTATGATACAATGTTTGCATACGATAAGATATTATATGACCTTGCAATCTTAACTAAAAGAGACCGTGCGCATACAGGTAATTGTTAATTATGCAGTATTTCAATGAAACATTACAAAGCAAATATATCTTCAGAATCACTGTTCAACTATCTTTAAATGTCACCAAACGTCACCTTTCGTAAACCTCCTTTATTTGAAAGACATCAGTGCATATAAAGCTATCCTATGAGTCTGAAAATGATATGTCCTTAACCAAAAGTAGCAAAATATCTCCAAATCTTGGGTCAAAAGTATATAAAAACGTTTTTTCTAGTATGACTAAACCAACCAATGGACGTCATTAGTACCTTTTGGTTAATAGTAATTGTGCCTCTGGATAAAAATTATGTTAAGCTTATACATACATGGTTTGGAGCGCTGGTAGGTCTTCAAATGTTCCTTGTTGTAAATAAGTTATTCTGTTGCCTCTGATAAATCTGAAAAGGAGAAAATTCTATTATATATATTATATAAGTTTCATTGTATATTGTTGATATAATTTTTCGGGGATAGACGATAAAAGTATCTGTTTTTAAAAGCATGTGTTGTTTCATTTTGTGTCGGAATTTATCTTATATTCCCGGTAGTTTTTAAACACATTTTGAAGCATAAGAAACTTACGTTGGTATACTGCGAACCTTCGAATTTTAGTTGGAGCACCAGCAAAAAGTAATATAACATGATACCAAACTCTGAGGAAATTCTGAATTAAAAGATCGTAGGCAAACAGCAAAATAAAGAGCTAAAACACTTCAAACAGATAGATACCAACTATGATATTCCTGACTTGGTACCGGCGTTTTTAATAAAGAAAAATGATGGTTTAAACAGGGTTAAATAGCTATCAAAAGCTTTTACTTGTATAACACTCGCATACAATTTCATTATATTGACAATGATATTTGAAGAAAACAAACAGACATAATCGGCAAAAATGCCGAAAAAAGGAATTCAGCAGTCAATGATGTATCAGTATATCAATTACTATGACAACAAATAAAATATATTAGCAAATAAAAAAGAAAAGTCATAAAGACAAAAATCATTTACAATATGAAAGCAATATCCCAAATGTTTATTAAAACGTTTGCTGTGATCGAAGAGTAAACATATATTACATGTATATTTCACTTCAAATATATTCAACACATATCTACAACATTTATACATTTTGCTATCACCGCGTGTGTTTCAATACTACAAACTGAAGTGTGCACTGTAACATGTGTAAAGTCGTCTTTAGACACTTTAAGTAAACAAACAATGTGCGCAATAATTTTTAATGGTTTTTTTAAAATAAAATATGGTATGACTGTCAATGAGACAACTTTTGACAGAGACACCAAACAACATAGACATTTACAACCATATGTCACCAAGGATATTTATCAATGCGTAAAACCCATAAAGCACAATCAACTACAACAGACCACACGTAGATAATCAAATGTAATACAATTCAAAGGAGAACTCATCCGTTGAATGTCGAATAAATTATTGAAAAAATTTATACATACAATGAGTGAAGTGCGGTTAGGTTTTCAAACGCTCCACTTTGTATTGTAGTAATACTACTGTTATCAATCTGCCTGAAAAAAGAAAAGAAATGCTTTGGTGAGGAAAAAAGTAAAATCACAAAAATACTGATTTTAGAGGTTCATTGTAGTGTTACATCCCTAAAGCTCGATGGTTCAAAAGGAATTGAACTATGATAACATCATGTATATGGATATTCATAATATGTACAATTCCTAGAGATGTTTACAAACCATCGCATGTTTTACGATATATAAATCAGATGTTGCATAGTTTTAGTTGTTACTTGATGTATAAAAAATCATCATAGTTACAAAGATAGAAATTTTGTATTTGCACCAGACGCGTCTTTCGTCTACAAAAGACTTAACGCTGACGCTGGAATCAAATACAGTTGAAAAGGCCAAATGACGAATGACGAAAGACGGAGATAGAAAAGCTTTACTTATTCAAAAAAAAAAAAAAAAAGGTTTACAGTTAATTTAAAATTTTGACCATATCAATGATAATGCAGGTCAATACAACTAAATAATTCTTATTAATCACTCCAACTTCAGATACAAAATTCTTGATTTCGTTGAATTCTTTTATAACGCTCTCATTATTCTGAAAACACCTTTCACCCCTTCCTTTGCTATCTATTTTTTTATGAATTTTCTTTTTGCTATTGTTATCATTGAGTGTATTATGTTTCATATCTATTTCTTTGCTATTCAGCATGTATTCATAGCTTGTAATTTTATTTTTGAATTTAGGGAGACCTATTTGTATAAGAGAACTACTCTTGTTTCCTAATCCCAATTATTGAATCTTTTGTTTATGTCGTCTTTATGTCTTTACCCTTGTAGCTATATATATATATATAACGATGTTTGCCATAAATAAAGGCAACAGTAGTATACCGCTGTTCGAAATTCATAAATCGATTGCAAAAAAATAATAAATCCGGGTTACAAACTAAAGCTGAGGGAAACGCATCAAATATAAGAGAACTACGACACAGCAGAAACACAACATTAAAATGAAACACACACAGAAAACGAACGTTAATATAACAATGGTCATTTTCCTGACTTAGTACAGGACATTTGAAGAAGAAAAATGGTGGGTTAAACCTGGTTTTGTGGCATACCAAACCTTTCGATTTTATGGCAATGTTAAATATAACATTAAAATGACAACATTACATGAAAAGACTACAATTCAAATAAATGGGAAAAGATATAAGACAGAGAAACTCACGAATAATAGCTAACAAAAGGTATCAGGTTGAAAATTTAATAAGCATTAATAAAATAGAACAAAGAGGGGTGTGATATTTCTAAAAATAATAGTACAAATGTTTGTTAAATGGCCAGCTAAAGATCACTCCTAGATGCGTCATTTCTCTCTATGTTGAAGACCTATCGCTGTTAAATATCCCGTTGGTATCTTTTACGTCTCTTTTACTACTTAATGACAACCAGCAATGAATATGTTGCATACAGGTGAACGATTTTTTTTTTTTTTTTAAGTTACAGACACATTAGTAGATATAGAACTGCTTACTGCTTGTTACGACACCAATGTGGTCAGAAGGCATGTCTATAATTTTGAATTATACACCTGGAATCTATAAAGAGCTGTTGTTTTTATCCTGCAATGAATTCATCTTAACCGTGTTTAAAAGGAATCGTCATTACTCAAACGCAGATATCAGTAAAGACCTCAAATCGAACTGTGCTGTAAACAGCAATTTGACAAAAAAATTTGCAATGGAATCACGATTTCAGAAGATTGTATATTGCTCCGTGTTATCTGTACAGTAGAAAGGTCGATTGCAGTTTAAAAATCTGTTGCGTTGTGATGCATTTAGTTATTATTTATTGATAGTATAGAACATACGCTGCTTCCAAATGACTACGGTTGTGTATTACACAGCTTCAAAACGAAATATAGTTAAACGATATACATACATGGTAAAGAGCGCTGGTAAATCTTTAAATGTTCCTTGTTGTAATGTAGATAAATTATTGCCATTTAGATATCTGAAAAGGGAATAATTCTTTAAATTATGTGAGTTCTATTTTATTGAAGTGAATGAAGTGATATTTGTATTCTTAAGCCGATCAGTCGTATCAATTAAGATGTATTTATTATTTTTTTGTCAAAATTTAAGTATATTTGCTTGAAACTTTTTGTTGTGAAGCTTACTTTAGCATTATTGGATTTATTTTCTTGAGATGCCTGAAATATTTGCAGTATATATTATTTGTATAACAGCATCATCATTATCCTTTTACAGGATTGCTACTCACAAGAAGAAAGCTATGAAACCAAGAGTTCCAAAAGGTGAATTTGAAATCATCCCTTCAATAATCTTACGGACGTCACCACGAGTTGTTTAACCGTTATGTAATAACCGTTTCACAGATGATATCGGATATATTTTAAATTTCGCAACTACAATCCCCTTACCTTTTAACGAATGTGACATTCCGAAATACAATATTTAACGGGTTTGTAATAACATGAGCAACATGATGGGTGCCAAATGTGATGCAGGATCTGAATACTCTTCAAATGCACCTGAGATCACCCCAAGTTTTTTGTGGGATTTGTGTTGCTTAATTATCTTTAGTTTTCTATGATGTGTCTTGTGTACTATGTTTTGTTCTGTTTGTCTTTTTCTTTTTTAGCCATGGCGTTGTCACTTTATTTTCGATTTATGACTTTGACTGTCCATCTGGTATCTTTTGCCTCTCTTTTATATTATCGGTGTCGTCGTTATCTCATATAATGTGCAAATAATGATGTTATCGTTATTTTCGTCTTACGTCATATACAATGTAGTATAGTTTAAGAGTTTTATTTGTATTTGTATTTGTTCACATATCAAATCAGCTAGTCATCGCTTGTCTACGGAAAGGTGCAGGAAATCGAGAATTGTACGTCGTGTGGTATATTTTTGGATGATGCAAACTTGCATAACATTGATTGAGTTATCAAGTCATGAAAATGCAATTGTTATCTTATAGTTCTTTTCTTTGTCTGTTGCATTGTCGTTTGTTTTTTGTTGCACTTCAGTGATTCTGTTGTTTCGTTGTTTTCCTCTTAACGTTGAAGTGCTTCCCTCCGTTTATGACCAGTGAACTAAAAACTGTTAAATTTTATACATACATATTTCTGAGAGCTGGAAGATTTTTAAACGCTCCGCTTTGTATTACAGTGATATGATTGCCATCCAGATCTCTATAAAGAAAAAAAAATAGTAATGTTTTGATTACAAATTCGTATAGGGTTACTTCCGTATAGCTTGAGAGTAATCAAAGGGTATTAAAATGATCATTGTTGACAGGTTCATGGTTTAATGCTAGTACCATTAATATATATCTTTTTATTTTTTATTATTTTTTTAAGATAATCATTAATATTAAGTTTAACTATTAGTATTGTAAGCATTTTTTTCGGATTTACCATCTTTGAAAACACCGCTCTTTCATTTGTTGTTGGTCCACAGGTTTTCAATGAATCGTTTGAATGTACACGTTTCAGGGAAAAGTGTATTTTCGAGAATGATATAAATAAAAACAAAAATAATCTTTCATCTTTTCTGTTAAGTGCTTATACGATTACAAAGGTAGAAGTTTATTTAACACAATCTTCCGAAACCAAATAACCTAGTTCGCGATAGCTCTGACGTCCAATAGCTTTTTTGCCCGACAAGCTGAGGCCATTAGACAACATTTCAGCGGGAAACAGTTTGCATCATTAAGAAGAATGTATTGCTGTTATATGCATGGCAACACATATAGATAATTCGTGCAAATACGTACTTAAAAACAGAACATTTAAAAAGTATATATTTTTATGTAAAGAATGAGAAGAAGAATTGTAGCAAGACGACGAAGAAAATAATGTATCGCATCAAATACCTCGAAACCCTATATTTTTAATAGTTATTATTACATTTTTCCTACTAACATTTAAAAGTTACTTAATCACTAAGGGGTAATATAAAGAAAAATATTTCAAGTAGTATTTTTCATTCATTTATGTATGGATTTCGATTTGTGATTGAATGTCATACGCATGGTTTTATCTATAGAAAGCGATATGTATGGAGTAGTATTCCTTCAAACACGTTTTTCTCGTTTTTTATGTAGATCAGACCCTTTGTTTTTCCGTTTAAATGGTTTTCCACAAGGCATTGTTCGGGCCCTTTGTGGTCTGCTGTTCGGTGTGAGCAAACGTTCCGTGTTGAAGACCATACTTTGACCTATAATTGTTTTCTTTTATAAATTGTGACTTGAATAGAAAGTTGTCTCATTGACACTCATACCACATCTTCTTATACCTAGATATTCTAATTTCATATTTAAATACAGTGATGATGTTCTTTTCATTACCAATCCAAACTTTTCTGATTGGGTGCCATTAGTATATCCCCAGAACTATAAATCGAAGAAACAACAAACAAAGCTTTTTCTGTCTCATTTTTAAACTTTCACCTCGAATTTGTCCTACAAAACATCTTAGTTTTAGAACATATGACACACGAGACGATTTTAGTTATCAATTACCCCCACCTTAAAAGCAATTACCCAACTTCACCTGCATTTGGAAAATACATTTCCCAACTTATTCGGTATTCAAGAGTTTGCAGCTCCTACTCAGGCTTTGTAAATCGTCACCAGTGACTGGGTAGAAACTTGAAGAATCAGATGCATGTCAAAGAACGCCTTGTCCTTTTCTATATTGCTTTTTGTATTTTTTGTTACATTTTTGTTTGTTTTTGTGGTGATTTAGATGGTAACACAATATTGACTGTAGAGCCCTATTTTGACATGCATACATATTGTGTCTGTTTTGTTGACACATCGTTGTCAATACAATTCAGTTTAAGGCAATCATTCAGGTTGAAGTGTACCTAGTTATAAAACCAGGTTTAATCTACCACTTTCTACATAAGAAAATGCCTGCACCTACAAATGTATTTTGGAGTACGACAGTCGTTTTCATTTTGTTTAATGTGTATAAACTTTTGATTTTGCCTTTGATTAGAGACTATACATTTGAAATAGAAGATAATTGTTTAACCTTTTTATACCAGACTGAGGTAAATTGTTTGTTTAATTCGTTCTAGTTATTATGAAATATCAAGATGCCTACAACAACAGTCGTTTGACTGTGATTGACTCTTACAATTTCTGTCATTATGTTGTTAAATATAATTCTACTGATCTGTATAATAAAATTTAGAATAGAAATGGGGAATATGTCAAAAGAAAACAACCCGACCAAAGAGTATACAACAGCCGAAGGCAATCAATGGGTCTTCAACAAAGCCAGAAAATCCCGCACCAAGAGGTGGTCCTCAGCTGGCCCCTAAATAAAGTTATGTACTAGTTCAGTGATAATGGACGTCAAAATTAACTTCAAAACATATTAATGAACTAAAATTAAAAACACACAAGACTAACAAAGGCCAGAGGCTCCTGACTTGAGAGCAACTTGACCCAAATTTCCGCCGGGTTAAACATGTTTTATGATATCGCACCCCCTAATACATTTAGCCAATGTAGAACTAATAAAGACATAGCAATTCTCACAGTAAAACTCTGTTTAAAAGAAGTATACATACAAATACTCGAGTGCTGGTAGGTCTTCAAACGTTCCTTGTTGTATTATAGTAATTCGATTGTTACCCAGATATCTAAAAAGGATGAATGATATTATTGATATATTTTTATAGGATTTATTGTAGTTTTATTTCATGCGTTAGATTGATTGTTGTATATGATTTCGTTTTATTTAGGCCCTTTATTTGTTTTGTGTCTTTATTTAATCTGTATTTCCTTATTTTTTTTTTTCAATTTTTGGGTGAGATTGAAAGTAAAATTGTAGGCGAATGTAAATAGTGATGTTACAACTTACAATAGTTGGATGACTATTTTTTTAGGATGCCTTGTATTTTAGGCGTGAAGATTTGTCAACTGAAAATCTATAGCAGTTGTCATTATATTCATCACGCCAGATGATAAACATATATATATATATATATATAATTCGTCTAAACATCAACCCAACAATGTTAGATCTGTAAATTTGCTTTCGCAATTTTTGTTCTCCCTTGCCGGGATTCGAACCCATGCTACTGTGATATCGGGACGGGAAAAAAATGACTGTTATAATGGTTTAATTTTGTTACGAAATCTAGTTTACAGGAATAAGTGACGTGTTTTGTTAATCTTGTAGACCATGTTGACGGTTGATGATATTAAACATTTAATTAAAAGCCCTTTCTTTCTCACCATGTGTAGTGACGCTAACTATTCAATGCAGAAGATATGACCAATGGAAATATTTAACGACAATTGGAACTTAATCTTTGTATATTTTTTTTATTTTAACAAATGTGTCTGTCATTTGAAACAATCGATAAAAAAAGTGCTAGGTACAAAGTTGTATTTTGACTTTCCTTTTTTGGTGAGGATAAATATTTTCATATATTTTATTTGACAACATTACTTAAGTCAATCTAAAAACAAACTTTTATGTTTAATCTATCATACTAAAATTTTATATCGAATTTTTTTTAAATTTGAGTTATCTATTTAACTTTCCATTCCTATGCGGGGTGATTCATTTTCGATTTAATAATTTTTAACCATAATTTCCCAACAGTTATTTAATCACTGACATCTTTTTTTTTTACATATTCATTTCTAAGATTGTAACTGTTTTCTGTTTTGATTTTTTCTTAGAGTTCAATATTGTTGGTTATTTCACTGTTTAGAACGTTTCGCGATCGAGCATATTTGTCTCTCTCGTTTTTATCCTTATCTTTTCATTTTATTTCGATGATTAAAAATGTAATGGCTTAAATTAATGATCATTTCTTCGTTTAAATTATTCAAATGTGCATGATTTTGAAGTGCAAATAGCTGTAAAATGCAAGAGAAGCTTGTGTTCCCAATAGCGTACAATAGTTTCAAATTTTTATTTTTGTTTTTTTCTAATAAGGAAAAACCCGATTTGAATGTTAAACAAATCAAAAACAACAATATCGAACTGTAAGGTTATTTCAAAATCTATCAAATCAAACATTTTGACTATATGAACCAGTGAATAGAATATAAAGCAACCCTTATATTCCTTATTAGGTATAGCCATTTTCAAATAATATTTGAAAATGGCTATACCTTATATTATGAATATGTATCTACGCCTTCTACTTGTATCGGGGAACATTGAATGTAAAACATGATTCAGTAAACACTAGATCTCGCAATCTAAACTATGTAAGTTTGTTTCACAGACACACGAAAGCAACTGTCTTTAACATGTTAAAAATGCAAACAACCTACAAATAAAATTGAAACAGAAACATTTTTGGAAGAAGATTGTAATGTATGATATAAATTCAGATGCACCTTCTCTACTTTCTATTATCATGTGTGTGTTTAACTACAATCGACAGTGTATGCATATGGTTAAATGTTCCTTCATATATTATTCAAATGATAGCACTTCCTACGCCTGATTGACCCTAAATGTAGTTTATTCTGCTATTGAATAACATATTTTTATATATTTTAAACATACAGCGAATTAAGTCCTGGTAGACCTTTGAAGGCACCACTGTGTACTGTAGTTATGTTTTGGTAACTTAAAAAACTGAAAGAAAAAAATTAAAACGTGTTAGTATACTTTAGATAATAACCTAAATGACATTCATTCATTACTTGTTCAATAAAAACTATGGAGCCTATTATTTCCAATAAGTTATTGTCGTCAAATACGACGCTAGTGTCTTCAACTACATATTGAAAGATTTATATTTCAATTCAGTGAAATTTTTGTCAATATTTAGTCATTTCTAAGTACTTTTTTATGAAGATCAATATCTCATAGTTTTGATTTATCACTTGATTATCGGGATTTCCGCTGATTTTTTTAATATTAGCATTATATATAAAAATGTATCAAGAATATAACTCCGATCTCTGTATGTTTTATCAATCAATTTATATTCGTTAGTTTTGGCAGGTTAAGATGTTTAAACAAACATATATGTGCTGAAAATGTCAGAAATACGCACAATGTGTTCAAAATACATAACATTGAGAATGGAAATAGAGAATGCGTCAGAGAGACACCAACCCGACCATAGAGCAAATAGCAGCCGAGGGCTACCAATAGGGTCTTCAATGCAGCGAGGGGTGATCTCAGGTGCTCTGGAAGGGTAAGCAGATCCTGCTCCACATTTTTCTTCCCTATATGCCACTTTGCCTCATATTCTTATTAAGAACAAAATCACACAAACTTATTTAATGGGCATTTGAACAGTCAGATTACGAATTTATATGTTCATACTCTTTAATGTCATTTTTAGTAACAACAGTAAACAGAAAACACACTGATTACTCAATCAGATCAATATATTCTGATTTTTAAAGGAATAGTACACGTTATATCAATTGAAAACTTTTCTGATATAATTCTAAAATTCAAAGTTAACGCTGGTAAAGTATTTACAACATAGACTGTATAAGTAATCATCCCACGAGAATAGTAATATGCGATTTGAACAGGTATAATTCTAAATTGTCACAGGTGACAACATTAAAGTTATCACAATAGAGTCTGCGTAGATGTACATCCTTAACACACTTATGATTTGAACTTGAATAGTTTTCGGATGTCAAGGTTGACGTTGGTTAGATATCAACAACAGAAGCTATTTATTGATGCATTCGATTTTTACATCACATATAATAAATAAGTCCATGTAATTTCCTTATTCCAGTATCATTAATGTAGCAAATTAAACCAAGCGTTTTTCAGATGAACTTCATGTAGGGTGCTGTGTGTGTAATATTTAAGAGAACAACTCAGGGGAGACAAGTAATGACGTATGACGATCGGATTCACAGGTATTTGAGGCATGGGCCCCCCTTTTTCGGAACTTCACTGTTAGAAAAAAGGAATGATTATTTTCCATATTTACAATTTTCTACATTGTAAAGACTAGTCCCAACAATTAATTACTTTTCGGTTACAATACATTTTTACTATCCACACGAAACCCAATTCTATACATTGTAGAAAATTGTTGATAGGTAAAAACGGATGCAGATCTGTTCGATCAAATCTGATAATGTTCTAAAAAAACAATTGTTTAATGTTCATTAAACTATTTTTGAAATTTTTTTGTTGAAATACGATCAATAGTACAAACACATATTTATACACATTTTATTTAAACCTTCACATTGAATACAACATTTAAGATAACGACAGATGGAGTATTGTATGTGTGTTTCCTTACGGAATTAGTGATGGAGGGGTGTAAACATCACAAAACAAAACAATAAAAATAAATCTTTTAATTTGAATTGTCAATAAACATGTTTTGTCCATTCTGTTTTTATTACCTTTCTAATTCGAATCTACATTTCTACTGCACATGGTGCTAATTCTAATTATTTCAATGCACATGGTTGTGAAATCGTTGTAAACGTTTTCTAAAACTGCTTATTTAGAAAGTATTGTATACACTTTTAAAATACACCTTCTGTAAATGCATGCTATATTCTTATGTAAAATTGAGAATGGAAATAAGGAATGAGTGAAAGAGACCAAATACCGACCACATTGCAGAAAACAGCTGCAGGCTACCAATGGGTCTTCAACACAGCGATGAAAACCCCACCCGGAGGCGTGCTTCAGTTGGCCCCTGAACAAAAATGTGTACGTGTTCAGTAATAATGAACATATAACTTAACTCCGAAATATATAAATAACTTATGTGTTCATTCAATGTGTATTCATTAGATTTATTAAAGTGTTACAAATCTGCCCATGCATGACTAGTTTTCTCTTCATTTTGCGTCAAACAAAAATACTTAAAATGCATTGAAGATTGGAAACGGAAAGTATGGCAAAGAGACAACATTATACTTACAGAGATTTCAGCACTCGTAGATTTTCAAATGCTCTACTGTGTATTGTAGTAATTTTACTGTTGTTCAGTCCGCTGCAAAAAAAAAGTGATGTTTCGATAAGGTAGAATTTTAGGTAGTGTTACATCCCTAAAGCGTATAATAATTATAACCAATACCGAGACTAATTACGGTAGAAAAATAAAATTAAAAAAAAAAATATTGAAAACATTCGGGAAAATTTCCCAAATGTTCATTCTACTGATGAACTCAAAATTGTTAACTTTTTTTTCAGACTTTTTAAAATCCCCGCATCAACGCAGGAATCTACTAACTTTCCGGTGTTGTTGGAATGAGACCTTGGATAAAATATATATTTATTAGTTTACTAAAATATTAATATATGTCAAGTTACCTGTTACTTAATCTATATATAAACTCATCATAGGTACCAGGACTATATTTCAGCTCTGACAGGTACATCGCCAAACGGTGTATTTGGGATTTGCTATATACACGGGTCATAATCACACCCGATCTCAGTCTTTTAAAGGGTTTGATACTACTGAATTAAATGTTTATAACATATAGTTTCCGGTTGTTGTATAAAGCAGCATGACTTTATCAGATGACCAAATGAATCCTTAAACTATATCGTAGGCAGGCAGTTTTCAATTTCTTAGCCGGCATGGCAAAAACACGACGATTAAACAAATTCTACTGTAAATATACATTTAACAGTAATAGAGGACAAGCGTATTGATTAAAAATAGAATAATTCCAGGCACTTTTGTATTCCGCATGATTATATATATAACCAATAATTATTAAGTTCCGGATGATGGTGTTTAAGTAGATAGTTTTTAAATGCAGAGACTATTGTGCACCTTATAATGAGCATGGTTTAATCAACGGAAGATATGAATATTAACAATCATGGCTGAAAATAAGGCGTAGGTGCTTTAAACCCAGTCAGGGACCCGAGATGTCACGGGTATGTTCTAGCATCTTTTAAAAGTATAGCCTTTGTATTCTAGTGATTTATATTGCACTATTCGTTCTATCAATCGGAATTATTTTCCCTTATATTAGTAAACCGAAGCGCGTATCTTCATCTCACACACGAGAAACGCTCGAACCAAAACATTCGAATATCCGTATGTATTATTACCAAGATACTCAGAAGCTTTATCACAAAGGTAATGGAAATTAACATAATAACAAATATTAAGAAAAAAAAACACTAAATTTTGCCTAAACTAGTTTAATAATAGTTATTTGTTACTAACAACAAAGGTACCAGACCAAAACTTCAGTATTTGGATGCGTTTCTAGAAGCTTAATGAAGGGACAGAATGTTTTGTTGCACCGGGTACCTTTTTTGTTCCAGAAGCATGACATATAATATACATTTTTATAATATAACCAGCTTTTCAATTCATAGAACTTTACAATTGTTGTATTAAACAATATAAAATGGTATGTCACCAGACTTCTACAATGACTTTAGATGCATTTATATTTAGATCATTAACCTTATTCTGATCCTTATTTAAAAATTTAAGGCTTTTTTTTAAATCCTTTACACCTTCGATTGTATGATATAGAAATTAAAACTCTTTTCTGTTTTTTGTTTTTTTTTGGGTTTTTTTTGGCAAATAGTTTTCTTATATTTCTTTTGATCTGTTTACTCTGTAGATTGAAAGTACTGTATACAATTTTTTTTTCTTTTCCTTCCCAGTGAAAGGTTAACAAGAATCCGTATAAAAAACGTATCGAATGATCATTGGTAGCAATATGAATTGGACTATGTATTGTTTATTATAAATTTGATATTATTTTGTTTAAAATTATATAACTATTAAACAACTACTGAACTTATAGCCCGAAAGCAATATACATAAGCAGCGGACGAACAAGACAAATACGATTGAAGGTTTAAATCTATAACTCAATATCAGTGAGAAAAAATTGGAGAATTGTATGACAAAATCAATAGCTTATTGTCTATTGGTTAGTTCGAATATAGCTGTATAAAGAATGTCAACGTTTAATAAACTAGTAATTGATATATCTAACAGTACCAGTAGAACTACAATTTAAATTGAACATTAGAAATGGCACTTTTTATGGAATAAAGAAAAAAAAATACGTTGTTCTTTGGTTAATCCCCAACTGCTACAATGGTCATTTAACATATAATTCATTTTATGCAGTTTTGTTTTTATTGCAAGGGTGTTGAAAGTACATATTTATTTCTGCAAAATCTAAATTCTTGAGGCAATTACAACATTTATAATGCATCTCTATTTTGAATAAAACAACATAACACAAAACAACTGTTTCTGTTAACAGCAACTAGTTTAGAATTTGAAATATTGATGAGCTATTTCACATTTGCGTGTAGGGGCCAGTTGACGCCTGCCTCCTAGTGCCAGCATTTCTCACAATATCGGTCTTGCGCAGTGTTCTGATCTTTTGTAGACTTGTTGTCACTGTGACAGATTCCCGATTTGCATTCTCAATGTTATATGTTATCGTTTCCATTTCTTAAGATTTATAGTAGTTTTCTTTTTAATCTAAATCTTGATGACAGTTATTGGTATATACGATTTTCAATTAAGATGATGTTGTCGTTTTATGTGCCTAAATTTAACTCTTATTTCATGCCGTTTCTTAACTTTTAAATTTGAATATGTGACATATGTTGAGTATTGTGAACGCAGACATCGGGAAAGTGAAACTAAAAAAAAAAAAAAAAGTGTAACGCCACTTTTATGTCCTTTGATATATCACGTCGATCCGTATTGTCAATGTCCCTTCAAATATATGCAACCATTTAAATACCTAACCTGAATAACCTTTTATCATGTCTATATTGATAGTTTTTTTTTCTACTGAATAAACGATTACAATTATATACTTACAGATGATCAAGCATTGGTAGGTCTTTAAATGCTCCAGTGTGTATTGTAGTTATTTCATTTGAATGCAGTCCTCTATAAAAAAAAAAAAATAAAAAAAAAAATGGTAATACATGTAATATTTCGTTATAATATATATTTCCAATAAAATAACAAACATGCGTAACTCGAACTCCAAATTTGATGTGATCGCTAATTGCTAAGTTATGAAAAGCTTCAGTTAATCATTCTATTGCTATACTCAAGAAATTTCTTCAATATCAAGTTACTAGTAGTTCTGGGAAATGAAAAGCAATAGTAACATAGTAATATTTATTTATTCGTGGATACATGTAGATGATTTTAAAGGAACATTTTTACAATGTCAGAAATGTCGTCATCAAAGTCATCTGCGTTTGCATCTTCATAAAAAACTGGAGTGCAACATGTTTTTTAAGCACCATTTCAAAAGTTTTGGGTGCTGCAAATTATCCGTATCAAAATAGCATTATTTGGATTTCTTTATTCCTTCTAGTGTTAGCTGTTATACAGTCGACTCTCGTTATGTCGAAGTCAGCCGGACCAGAGAAATATTTCGAGATACACGTAGTTCGACTCAAACGAACACCGGAAGTTCGACAATCTAAGGGACACAACTCTTGCTTAGCTTGGTAAAGCTAAATTAAATCCGGGTGAATATGGCAAGGGGATCGATATTCTAGTATCAGATCGATGTATTTGTATGTCACAGTCTTTTATTATTATAATGACTTTTATTTTTACTTATTCAATTGTTTCAATTAAAAAAAAAAAAAAATCCTATGGCTTTTCCAAGAGGGTAATTTCCAATCGATAGTTTCGCAATTCAGGTCGCTAATAGCTGACAAAATTGTTTATTCTCGGATACAAGAGATTTAAGAAAATTTTGATTTCTATTCATTTTGTTTTATCTCACTTTTTCTTTTCAAAAGAATATATAACAAGATTAAAGACGCCGTTTGAGTAGTTTTTAGGTGATCATCAACGGAAGCCATAATCCTAACTTTATACACACCCAAGCTCATTAGTGTAAATCACAATCTAATTGTTTTGTAAACAATTTGAATACTTTTTCATATTTTTCATAAACATTAACAATGTATCACTAATTATTTATAAAAATTCTATAAAAGATAATCTTAGGTAAACACTCATGGAAATAGCACGTCATAAATCAATACAGTGGTCAGTGACCGGAAATTTAATTACACGTGTATTGCATGTCAGATTAACTCTTCAATCCATTTAAATCCCGGAGGTCATGTTTTGACATATGTGTATTAGTTCGAGATAAAAAATGAATTTTGTATGCTTTTGTTAACCTTGGGACCGTAAATTTAGTTCGACTCAACCGAAATTTCGACTCATCCAATTTCGACTCATCAGGAGTCGAATTACATACTTTTGTATGGAATAAAGTTCGGGACCACGTGAAAACTTCGACTCATCCGAAATTTCGAGTCAACCGAGTTCGAGACAACGAGAGTTAACTGTATATTTTCGTGGGTTGTGTGGTACGAACGAAAAGATCTGTCTATTTATTAAACGTACAGGTTTTGATGGAATAATTAACTTGTCATTGTGTTCTACCTAGTTATAATGCTTCTGGATAAAATGATGTTTAATAGATATGGGAAGATGTTTTATGAGTGCCAGTGAGACAACTCTCCGTCCGAGTAACAATTTATAAAGATAAACCATTATAGGTCAAGGTACGGCCTTCAAAAAGGAGCCTTAGCTCACACTGAACAGCACGCTATAAGAGCCCAAACATTGCTAGTGTAAAACTATTCAAACGGGAACCCCAACAGTTTAATCTATATAAAAACGAGAAACGAGAAACACTTATGAACCACTTGAACAGACGACAACCACTGAACATAAGATGCCTAACTTAGGACAGGTGCAAACAATTGCAGCGGATTTTAACGTTTTTATGATACTAAACCTTTTCCCTTTTCTGAAACAAAATTATTACATACATATTTCGGAGAGCTGGTAGGTCTTCAAACGTCCCTTGTTGTATAGTCGTTATTTTATTGCCTCTGATAAATCTGAAAAAGAGAAAAATAATATTATTTGTATCATATACTTAGGATTTATTGTAGTCGACGATATTTACGTTTTTAAAATTAGGATTTTTTATTTGTTTTTTGTCGTAATTTTATGTGGCACCCAATTTTGTTACTAAGTCTATGTCAAAAACATCGATTAATGCACGGGATTGTTGAATTGACATTTGGAAAACATCCGTCATCAACTGTGAAATTTGTTCCATAACGGTCAACTAACTTGTGTTAGCGTCCTTACAATTTACGAAGGTATGATTTTCAACTCCACAACTTGGTACATTTTAACCAAAAGGGCAAATCACAATTAGTTAAATAGAAATTCAATATAATGTACATTGTGTGTATTGCTATTACCGTCCTGTGCAAAAATAAATATCCATTCCTAAATGAAATGCCCTACAAAAGAAGATACAGATGGAGAATTGTCTCATTGGCAGACGTTCTCGTTCCACATCTTTTTATATATATATACTTGAATTTTAAGAGTCAATAGAGGATGAACGGATCACATAAACCAGAGGGAAATATGATACAAGCCCAAACGAAAAAATATAAACAAGTCTAAATTGAAAACTACGTTCAAACCTATGATTGCGTTGGATAAAAACCGCAATTTTTATACGTGTGCATGTAAAACAAATTTCGTTGTAGAAGGGTCTTAATACAGCACAAACAACATTTTCCAAAAGACCTAAAAAGTGAAAAAGTATATTTAAACAAAACGCATTTGACTAACATGTTGAACAACTGATGTTCTTTAACCCTGCTGACTGCCATTGGCGATTGCCAAATAAAATTGATCACGAGATGTAACAAAATGGATCTAAATATATAACTCGTTTAAAACATCAACCCACCAATGTTAGATATGTAAATTTGCTTTTGCAAAAGTTTTGTTCTTCCCTTGGCGGAATTCGAACTCATGCTACTGAGATATCGTGACACCAAATCGTCTGCACTGTAACCGGCGCACTAGACCACACGACCACCTGGATAAATCTGTTGTAGAGCTGTCACTGGTTCAGACGTACCTATATATATAGCATGCACTAGATAGCCTATCTATCAACGAAACGGCTATTATGATCTGAGCTGTTTTTTCGTTTGACATGTGCAACCTTTCTGTCTCGATTACGAGTCCGAATTAATTTTCGACCCTCTGGTCTGGTATGTGCACAATAGCGTATCATTAGTTACATAGTCAAGCATTGGCCTGGCACAGCATTAAACTCTGTCAGTACGTATGATACATGGCGAGGCGAAACCGAGTAAAGTATTAAAATTACTGAACAAGGTACAATCCGTTACCGGTCAATAATTGACAATGAAACGAATTTACCCTATCGATTTAACATTTAAAAAGGCAAACACCAAAATGAAGAATACACATGTAACACTCAGAAACGTTTCCGTCCCCCCACCCCCCCTCCCTGAAAACGTTCCGATTCCCCTAAACGTTTCCATCTGACGTCTCTGAACTACATAACATGTCGAGTCGATAAAGTGCGCCAAAAGTTTTTTTCCAAACACGTGTTCTTTTTATGAACGTCATATGGGAATCAATCTAACCAAAGGTATCATATCAAACCAAAAACGTTTTTTAAATAAACAAAAAATCACCCCAGAAACCACAGCTGCAAGAAGCCGGTGTATTAATTCCCTCAAAGATAAATAAACCTAACCAGATTACATTAGAACAGCAAAACTATCTAAGGTAGCAATTAACCTGTACAAAACTTGTTAATTGTAAATTCTAGTTTTGGTATAACATGTCTAAATATGCATGCAATATTTGTCTTCTGTCGTATCCACAATCATTGATTTGTCATACACGTTATTTAACCCACTGCGAACATAACAGCGCTAAAAGTTTTGAGGTGTTTTTGGTGTTTGAAACTGGACTCATTTTGGCTAGTAACAATTAACAGACGCGTTTGTGCGATGTAAAATTTATGGACACATGATATGAGGAGATTAAAAGGTTTTGTAGTCTTACACAAATGTAGAATAGATCAGACAAATATAACTTCATATTCTAGTTTATTAGGCGGTAAAAACATTGCCGTTTCTGTACATTTAGTTACATCTTTCAGGCGTACTGGTCGAAGTATGACGTGTCAAAGATTCTATTTTTTTTTGAAATATAATTAATGGTTTTGAAACAAAAAATAGGTATTTTGTATGAAAGAGACGTTAATAATGTAAATACCTTTCAACATGTGCTGGCTGAAGTGTAGAAGCACATGGCTACCAAATTCAAAAACGGGGCTTAACAATTTGAACAAAAAGAGAAAATACACGCACTGTAATTTATGATTAGATGGTCATTATGAATTTTGACAACCGGCGGTTTAACTCCTTCCAAAAAATTCCACATTTTGTGTTGTTTTCAAGGAATCAGAAGGACGTGCACCCTAGATATTAATTAACGTGATCAATTGCAATTCTTAAGTATCGGCAAATTTCTACTGGTCCGCATGACCACCAGCTTACAAAATCTATTGGTCCGACGAAATTCTACTGGTCTCGACCCCTGTTCATGAGTCACGTTAATATAAAACAAAGACTGTGAACGAGTGACTCTAGATATTTTGATTTTTAAATTAAAATACTAGTAGTGTATGATTGCCAATGAGACAAAACGACTCATCTTATAAATATAGGTCACCGTACGGCCGTAAACAATGTATTAAACCCATACAGCACGACCAGCTATAAAAGACCACACAAAGATAAGTGTAAAAAAATTGAAACGAAGGATTTTTTGTAGAAAGACAATAACAATCAAAACCAAGGAGTAAACAAAGACTCTCAAACCCAAAGGACATTTACATCAACAGTTATAAATAATAATTAAGAAACAACACTAACTCTACTAAAAACCGGGAGTGAAATCAGGTGCTCCGGAAGGGTAAGCATTTCCTGTGCCGTATACGGCACCCGTCGTGTTATTTCTTTGTTCAGTCTTGTAATGATGGAAGGTTATTATGACTGAGGAAGAATATCAGATATGATTTCTGACACACTTTTGTCATAATGGCCAATTAACTCATGATGGCGACCGTAAAATTTCTTGAGTGATGAATTTAATTTGATTGGTTCATAGCCCTGTCTTAGCAAATTTTGAGAAAGCAGTATTCCCCGTTCAACAAAATCAACGTACTTTGACCTAGCTCTAGAGTAACGTATCAATTGAGACACATATACTCCATATACTGGTGCCGCTGGGATGTCGCTACACAGATATGGAAAGTTGACTGTAGGAAAATCAAAATCATCGCGTTTGTCATAAATTTTGGTATTCAACATATCATCAGTAGTCATTTCGAGAAAAAGGTCTAGATATAAAGCAGATGTCGGTAGTATCTTTTATTTCAAGTTCACTTGGATAAATTAAATGTAAGGGATCACTGAATATATTATTATTAAGAGACAGTACATCATCAATATACCGAAAGGTGAAATTAAAAGGTGAATTTATACATACACTGAATCGAGGGCAGTTAGGTTTTTAAACGGTCCACGTTGTATTGTAGTAATTGTACCGGTATCAAACCATCTGAAACAGAGAAGTAATGATTTGGTAATGACTGATTTATCATAATGTTAGATTCCTAAAGTTCGTTGGTTCAAATGGAATTTAACTGTTCGTGTAATATAGGTTTTTCGCTGTGTTGAAGACTTTTTGGTGCCCGTTTTCTTTCATTGGATTGCTGTCGTTTTGACCTATTTTTAATTTCCTTTTGAAAAGCTTGGAATACATTCTTTTGTCAACTTGACATGCACTTTTATATGTTTATTTCATAAAACAACGTAACTGTTTACAAATTTGCAATTAATATGTTTTAGTAAAAAAAAATCCACAGAATTTGTTTTGAAGGAGTGATATTCGCCGTTAAATGTCCCTTTTATTTCCTTTACAAATTGACGACAAACATAACTAAATACCTTGGTTAATTGCATACACGAACATGACTATTGTCTTTTATTTAAAAGTTACAGATGATATTTAGTAGATAACTACAGTTTACCAACTGATTATAAAGGCACCAATGCTTTTGATGTAGAAAAAACGCGTTTCGTTTATTTTTGATTATAGGCCTGAAATCTGCAATAAGTTTAAACGCATTAAAGTGTTCTTTTTCATCCATAGTATTGAACATACTTTTCCTCCGAATGACTCTAGTCGTTTTGACAACACGTCTGAATGACATATAGTTTAATTTTATACACACATAGTTTTTAGCGCTGGTAGGTCTTTGAATGTTCCTTGTTGTAATGTAGTTATAGTATTGCCTTGTAACTTTCTGAAAAAAGAAAGAAATTAGTTAACGACAATGCATCGCACAAAAAATCGAACTATAAGATAATAGCTGCCCTCAAAATATATAAAACATTTTGCAGAGTGTTATTGATAATATTAATGTTTATGTCACCGCCAAAAAAAGTGGCCAGATGGCTTTAAGGTGAATCAGGACCTAGCACATGTGCAACCAGGTGGTTTAGACTTGTAATTGAAAATTATACTTGCAATAGGTTTAGTATAGGTATGATAATTGATAGGTACAGACTTATTTTAAAAAAATGGAAAATTTTGGAGCGAACTGAATTATAATGAAAGATAATACCTAAATAAGGAAAATCACGAAACTACTGAACTCCGAAGGAAAATTAAAACGAAAAGTCCCTAATTAAATGACAAATTTAAAAGCTCAAACGCATCAAACGAATGGAAAACAACTGTCATATTCTTGAATCGCTAAGGCGTCAATGCCTTTGTTTGCAAAAGAAATTTATGAAAGGATGTTTCAACCTTGTTATCTTTTTTCGATGCAAACTGGTTTGTGCAGTCAGTGACTTGCAATATTCGAAATAATAGCTGTACGTTTGCATTGGTTTGAATTAGGGTTATTAACAGTAGTTTCCAACATAAGTTATAAAGATATTAAGGAGAATAAGTTTTGAAAGGGCTGAAGAATAAAGCTTCGTGCTAATGTAATAAATAACGCCTTGATATAAATGGCAGACGGTTACTAATAAATATATCATTGATAGTGAGTGATATATAGTGACGATGGCCATGACTACGTAAACGTCGAGGAGTAGAGTTAAAAATATTAATCACATTCATTGAGCAACAAATAGGACTAAGAAGAGAACCTATTCTATCAGTTTCGTCTTTTTGAACCTATGGTGTCGTAGTTTCCAATTGTCGAATCCAGTAGTCATATGTGTGTCTACGAAATGTGTTGCAAATTGAGAATTGTAAGTATTGTAGTGTATTTTTCGATGATGCGAACTTGCATAAAAAGGATTGAATTACCAGGTTGGTTTAAAAGCTGGTATACAGTGTCACTTAAATTGTGATTGATGGCTGATATATGGCTGCACATACGTCTATTTAGAATTCCCTACTTGTCACAAATGTAAACTAATCAGCAAAGATAATATATTTAATATCCTAACTCATAGACGACAAATGTTGATATATAGGTCATATCATTCTTACTTCCTGTAAAATAAGACTTTTAAGTAAAATTGCTAGTGAGAATATGTTATTTCAATTCCATAAGTGTTGCAGCCATTGGCTTCACATTTTAAAATTTGACAGTGTTGTTCAGAGGCAAACAGGTCTTGTAAAAGAACTGAACACAGATGCCTTCGAAGATTGCTGCTGTTGTTATTAGTATCATGATCTGAATGTGTCATGAGAAGGATATTTGTCCGTGGTGTCGTTTTATCAATATTGATATATGATACTAGCATTATTCTTTATTATCATATGGGTATCCAGCCTGAGTAAGGAAATAATGAGTCGAACCAAGATGTTATTTTTCTTTTTTTTTCACAAGCATAAGAAAAAATCTATTCTGTTTTATCGTCTACGCTTTAAACTTCATATGAATCGGTGTTCTTTTATTATACTAGTTTTAAGTAAACAAGATATGACTAGGAATGACTAGATATTTTCACATTTTGCTTTCTAACAAAAATTGTCAAGTTTTATACATACATATATTTAAGAGCTGAAAGGTTTCTAAACGCTCCACTTTGTATTGTTGTGATACGACTAGAAGACTTACAGCCATCACACTCTCTAAAATGAAAAAAAATAATGATTCGGTATAGTAAAGATTTATTATAAGATTACTTCCCTAAAGCTTGTTAGTAATCGAATGATATGTTAATGTTCATTTTTTCTTGGTTTATAAGCTAATACCATGAATATGGATCTTGGAAATATAAATATCATATTGCCATGTGTACAGCCATACTTCAATTAACATTCCTTTCCTTCGTATCGCTATTCAATATATTGGAAAAACCAAAGCGTGTGATAACATTGTTATTGAAAGGGAACACTTAAACCCAGTTATTGAAATTACAGAATGTATATGAAACCAGATACACCACAAATTGTATTATAATATGGGAGTTAAATATATACCCAATATAAAAAAAAATTGTTTGTTTTTATACATGTATGAAATCAATGAAAATCGAAACTCGTGGAATATAAATAAATTAATGTATATTTTTGTATATCAATTTCATCGGAAACAATCACATATCATACATGCACATAATCGTTTAAACTGTAAAAACGAATGATAGCTTTTAATGTGTAAATGAACAAAGTATATAGATTACCATGACAATCTGCTTTGATATGCGTTCAATACAGGGAGTCATATGCATTCTCAATTTATAAAATTCGAACATGCGTTTGTGTTCACGTGAATTCAGAGGTAAACGTGAATAATAAACTTGGCAACCCACCTGTTCAATGCCAATGTTTGATGGATTTTTTATCCCATTAACAGTCCATTAGTCAAACTTTAGTGTTAAAATCAACTATTATTGTTATGTGTATTTTTTGTGAATCATCTTATAATAACATGTTAGTTTTCTCGTTTGAATTCTTTTTCATTTGTCATGTCTGTGCATTTAAGGGCTTCCTATGCGATTGTTGACCTATAGTTTTTAATGTATGTCTTATTAGATCTCTTGTGGAAAGTACTTCTGTTGTAAATGTACCACACTTTCTTTTTTTATATACATATGTACGTTATTCAAATTGATACAGTTTCTAAAGTTTAAAAATCTCGTTTATAGATGTACCGATTATCGAAGCATCGACCATTCATTTGTTGTGGTCCAGTAGTTTTCAATATATCGCTTGATTGTAAATTTAGAAAAAATAATATATTTCAGTTTTAAAAAACATACGGTATAAAATGATTAAATTTCATTTCGTACAAATCGAATGAACATTTAGGGTTGATTGCCAATATGTTTAAGCCTTTGTTAACTTTTTCCTTATTCCGATGTAGCTGTCCTTTTTGGTGCTTTAAAGATGACAATGTTTTTGGTTTATTTTAAACAAGATTGAGTTTTAAGAACTATTTACACTTAAAACATAGTGAAATGTTTTGTTCGGCCAAATTAGCTACTTGCAGTTTTCGATTGTTCTAACGTCAAGAGCAATCTCGGACTTAAATAACCAAGTTCAACTACTCTTCGTTTTTATTGCATGTCTAAAAAAACATGTTCTGTTTAATTGTGTACCTCTGCTTGTATGATACTTTATTGCTAAACTATATCGGTATACTACTGTAACTTCAGAAATTATTGCGTGCATTTGTTATTGCGATTTTGTCATAATAGACTTATATAAACGATTTTTATGTTTGCGATATTGAGAAAAAAAACATTTTAAAGTTATAAACTAAATTTCAAAATGCTAGTTTAAATTATTGCGATTTTAACCCTATCGCATTTTTTGCAATTATAATAAAAACATCACAATAATTTCTGAATTTACAGTATTCCAAATACATTTCCTCTTCGCTAGTGAAGTTTTTCGGTTACTATTTAAATTAGAAGGACTTCTTAGCGGAATTGCATTTCTTGTTGTACCCGTTATTTCACACATTATCATGCGTCACTTAATTTAGATTTCTACTTTCAAAACAAAAATGTATTGCCAAACAAAAAAAACTGTTATGCATAAAAACACATATAAAAATATCATACAAATGCTTACTTGTCAATATTAAAAGAGAAAAGTATATATTCAAATGTAAAGAATGAGTAAGTGAGAGGAAGACGACAAAGAAATCAAGGCAAATAATTTTAAATTCATATAAAAGTACCAATATAACCTTCACCTGCATATGGGATATATAGATTGTACACTGTGTATTACGATATTCTCCACTCGAGACAGTTAAATTCTATTATTTAAAGCGCGAGGCTTGCAGAGCTTTTTAAAGAAATATCGTTATATACGAGTAATAGTGTCGAAATCTGTTTCTCTGATGATTTTTACCTTTTTTTCAAAGATTTTCATAAACTTGTGTTCCTAATATGCGACGTCATCAGGCATGGCCGCCTTGTTTCATGACGTCACAATAAGAAAATGCAGAAGAAAACAGAAACATTTTGACGTCATAATCATATTTCGACTAATCATTTACCGAGAACAGATATTTCACTAGTGAGGAGAAATAGTTTTCCTCACACTGCTCAAGAAATGTGAAAATAGTACAACATACATTTCCAAACTGATACATTCGGTATTTAGCTTCACAAATAGTACACAATGGTCATGAGGTATAGATTCTGGGTATTGACATTGTTTATCATCTAAGGAATTGTCTCACTACGTTGAAGACCAATTGGTGGTCTTCGTTTGTTATCTGCTCTTCGGTTGGGTTGTTGTTTCTTTGACTTTTTTTTCATTTCCATACTGAATTATAGTATTCGTTTAATTGTCTTTTTGAATATTACTTTGACTGTTTATCCTGTTTCTTTGGGAACCCATTTGACATGGCTCGGTACTTTCCGTCACTGTGTTAATTTTCTATGGTAAATGTTTGTACTATTGTATATCATTGTTACCTGTATGATTTGTCTATATGCCTTTTTCTGTTTCTGTGTTCCATATTTGTTTGTTTTTGTGGTTATTCAAATTGTTGCTGTCATACTCATATTTTGACAATTTACCTATTATGATTGTTTGTGTGGTTAACAAATCGTTGTCAATATGATTGAATTTTATACATTTGTCATACAAGTGAGAGGTTTAACTAGCTATACAAACAGGTTTAATCCACTATTTTCTACATGAAAAAATGCCTCACTATTCAGGAATACGAAAGTTGTTTTTAGTTTGCTTGATGTGTTTGAGATATGTCATTGCAGTTTGAATTTTCCTTGCAGTTTGGTATTTTTGTGATTTCATTTTTGAAAATATAATCATATATATTTTCATATTTGAAAAAAAAGGTCATTTGTCTTCTAACTTGTTCAAAACAGACTCAGACAAAATGTATGTGTAATACGTTCTAGTCATTACACACAATCAGAATGCCGACAACAGCAGGAATGATTACTAGTGGCGTTTAGCAATGGACTTTAAAATTTTCTAATTAGGCGGTTGAATTGTTGAATACACTGTATTGTTTATCTGTATACATACATTGACTCGAGTGCTGGTAGGTCTGCAAACGCACCTTCATGTATTGTAGTAATTGGATTGCCAGTAATGAATCTAAAAAAGAAGAATGTTATATATTCTGATTGATTGGTTGTAGTGTCATGTCATTCGAAAGCTGAATGATTGTCGCTTGTAAATAATTTTGTTTTCTAGGTTGTGTGTCTAAAACTAATCGGTATGTTCTTTTTTTTTTTGGTTTGTGGGTGAGGGTGAATGTAAATTTCAAGGCAACTGTAAATATTTCATTTACAACTTCATATTTCATGACCATTTTCTGCGGCTGCCTTTTATTTCAGGTGAGAACTTGTGTTACCTGAAAATGTGTTGCAGTTGTCATTATCTTCATCAATCTAGATGATTAACATATAATTATATATATATATATATATATAATTATCTATCTTTAAATTAACGACTCATTCAATCATCTCAAATTAATACATACACATGCTATGTATACTCTTGTTTCAATTATTGTATTATATACTGCACATGTTCTATTTGAGCAGTCAAAATGCGACGACTGTATATTTATATGTTCATATACAGTCACTGACCCGATATCAATTTTCCTCATGAATATTTAAATAACAGTAGCCGAAAATATATTTATTATTCATACGACCTCTTCAACCTAATCTTGTTTAAAACGAAGCGTGGAAAGACTTAACATTATTTCTTTTGCAATGGTTGGAAAAACATATTTCACTTGTTAGTATTTTTTGTTTGAAACCTGTAAATCATTCTGTTTTATGCTTATTGTTAATAATTTTATAAAATAAATGACCACCTGACCAACCGATCTTAGACTATAAAAGTACTTTCCTTTTTGTTTTTCATAGTTAAATTATTTTGTTTGTTTTTATTGTGAATCAGACTATGATACAATGTAACTATAACATAAAAGATTTGCCAATGAGACAATTACCCTTTTTTTAACAATTTCTTTCATTAGGTTAAATTTTATGTTTACACATCGTCGTCAATATAATAGAATTATACGCGACTGTCATTTTTTACATACGAAAATGCCTAAAAAAAAAAATGTACTTTCAAAAACAATAAGATCCGATGTTATCATGTGACTATATTTATGTTATCCTTTGAATTGTGATTTATACAATGTATTTGTTTGTTTGATCAACTCAGGAGCGAATGTTTAACTTTTCGTTTTAAAATATTTTGGTCACGAGCACCACTGACGGGACTTTATTTGTCGATATGCTATTCTGATTCAGAAAGAATACTATCATTTATGATATTTAGCATATATCAACAAAC